>JBBBDQ010000599.1:447500-497500 GCA_037127315.1 Ascarosepion bandense
CAGGGCTCTTAGGTTGTCCAAGTTTCCACTCTGTGGTTTACTCAGATCATAGGCTCGTCCGGAAATAAGTGTTGGGTTTTATTGAAATGTAAAAGCAGGTGTCGCGGCCCCCATTGGCCGCTCCTTAGAAAGAAACGACTTTGACATTGACAGTCCGAATCTCTTGCAGATTTAAGCCCCGCAGATATAAATCCAGTAGCACGTGAAAACCAGGACAGCATACCAAATAAGTTTGAGTCTAAAACTGTAATCATAAGTAGCTGACCAAATCTTTTTACACACCATCAGCTTCGTTTTCGTCCAACGGGAGGCCGCTCGGCCCCGGCGCTTCCTCCGTAAGCTGCCGGGGGCTGCTCGAGAGATTACTCTTCAGCCCGTGTTGTTCGCTGGTTCGTGTTGGTTCGTTCGTTCGGTTCGTTGTCGGTACGTGAAAGTCGGTACGTGAAAGTCGGTACGAGATCGGATTGCGTTCATCGGTATTTCCAGACATAGGAAATACGAGTGCTGAGAGCCTCCTTCGGCAGGAGGGCGAATGGCCGAAGCCCCGAAAAGTGCAGAGGCGCCGGGTCCTTCCACCTCGGCGTGGGGTGGAGGGAAGGTCGTCAAGGATGAATCCTATTTATGAGAAGCAAAAGGAAAGGTTCGCAGGGTTCATTGCCGGAAACGAACTCTTATCGATTCCCGAAGATCTGCACGCAATCGAGCCGAGGATTATCTCCTTTGCTGACCAAGGACTCTAAAACCCACAATTTTATCGGGGTCAGCAGGGAGATAGTGAAGGAAGCCATCAAAAGCCTCCAAATCAAGGCGAAGATGGTGGCTCGTAGAAGCCATGCTATGTGAGACATCCTGCTCAGCAACCAAGAAGAGGTGAAACAGCTGGCCGAGGTGACATTGTCCACAAAGACGCTTCGTCTCTAAACTGAATACATGGGCACCCGCAAGACCCACGTGACCTTGCATGGGGTGCCCATGGACATATCTGAGGACCATATCGAAGCGTTCTTTGCTAGTTATTGGAAAGTGGCGGAGGTAGCGGCAGTTATAAGCAAAGCGGGATTTGCCAATGGTAATATCGCCCAGCAGGTGATGGTCTTCAGAAAGGAATTCGGAGAAATCCCCAAACATCCTCACCTGCATATGCAGATCGATATTCGTCGTGGTAGAAGGCAGGAGACAGTTTTGTTGGGTCTGCGGAGCATCAGACCACGTTGCAATGGGATGCCCAACGAAGAATCCTGCTCCGAAAACCCAGCAATCCCAAGCACCGGCAATGAAGGAAGTGGAGGTCTCAAAGGAGATCGCGTCCCAGAAAGAAGTCGACTGGCAGGTGTCTGGAAAGAATAATTCCAAATAGAAACCGCCTTCGTCAACCAGAAAAACCACCCCCGCCACAACAAAAGAGGCCGCCTCCCAAGCAGGATGTCTCGCATAGAAAAGGGAAGAAATTTCCGAAAAAGGCAGCCGAGAAGCGTCCCGATGGTGGAAACTCAATCCAGGAGGAAATGGAGGTTGACACGCCGGCACCCAGATCTTCATCACTGAAAAGAAAAATAGAAGAGGAGGAGGACGACAGTTACAATCCAAAAGTGATACAAAGGAGCAGATGGAGATGAATCAAGAGCGCATCAGAGCAGCTTCGCTATCTGTGCCTCCAGAGAGACCAAACGACTCCTACGAGGCTAAGGCAAAGAGCCTCTCTTCTTCCCCCTAAAAAGCCCAATCGGCCTCTTCGTTTGAACTCACTCCAATCTCCCTAAAAAAGTCTCCTACTCCTTCTCCCACAACTCCTTCTCCCACAACTCCTTCTCCCACAACTCCTTCTCCCACTCCCACCCATCCCAAGAAAAAGGAGCCCCTCCCCCAGGGGGGGATGCACTTTGTCATATCGACAAAAATGAGATAACCTATGAATGGTCAGTCCAGAGAAAGAGTCTCTTAAAACTCCTATTAAAGTTAACCTCTTTGGAGGGAAAATCCACAGATGACCAAAATAACTTTCCTAAGGCCCCAGGGGTCATCACCCTTATCCGAAATAGTGGGGGAAAACTTCGGGTCTGGGACCATCTGGCTGTGGCTAAAGACCACTATAAAATGATTGTTATTTCCCGCAGTGAAGCCCCGGAACTTCGTAAAATGGCAAAACTTTGTGCAGGGAGGGTCCCTATTTTGCTCCAGCCCTGCATATATAGGGTTCTAAAACTTACTAATCTCACAGACATCGGCGGGATTTTCCTCGACGGACGAATTACGTCCTATGTCGGTACTGGTAGTCATGGACAATCTGTCGGGGTCTCGACTACTGCAGATTTCTACCCAGTATATGACTAAGGTAATTGTTTATTTTTTATCTTTTTCAGGCTTAACGGATGTCTATCAAGAGAACCAGTTTAAATGCGAAGGGCCTGAGTGATCGGGATGTTGCCGCGATCCAAGAGACTCACTTTGTTTCCGACGTCGATGCTTGTGTACTCTCTAACGACTTATATGGGGACCGATCAGCCAGAGAAATTTCTTTGCTGGTCAAGCGTGCACTGGGCGCGAAGGTGAGCCTTGTTCATGTCAGTGCAGAGGGCTGTTGGGTCGTGACCGATATTACAGTGAAAGACAGCACGTTTCAACTGATTGCAGTTTATGCGCCCAATGACCGGGAGGAGCGTGTCTCGTTTTTTCGGCGGCTGGGGCCCTTCCTGGTGGATTCAACACGACTAGTCCTAGTTGGGGACAGGAATGCTATCCTGGACCTCAATTGGGATAGAGGGTGGGGAGCTAGCGGAAAGGTACACGATCGTATCCTGGTGGATCTGATTGACGAATTCGGTCTCGTCGATAGATACCAGGTCGATCACCCGGGTGGGAAAATGTGGACGTGGACGTGGGCAAATAGTTGGCCGTCTACCCGGGTAGCTAGCTACCTGGATAGAATGTTAGTGAGAGATTTTTTAGATTGTCCCACGTTCCACTGGTTAGGTTGCTTGGACCACAAACTTGTTTGTGCCCGGGTAGCGTTAGACTTTAGGCCTAGAATGGCTGGTTACTGGAAGTTCAATCAGTTCTTACTGGACAGGCGGGACTTTCGGTGCCAGCTAATCAATGTAGTGCAGAAGGCGTTAACTGGGGGAGTCATTGGGAATAATTGGTGGGAGAATTTTAAGGATATGATTAGGTCTTTCGCCAATGAATATAGCCAACGGCTCAAACTAGACAGGGGCTGCAAAGGTGAAGACGCTTAAAGTTTTCCATTAAAAAAGAGCGCCTCTTGATTCTGTCATAAAGGAAGAATACAGCGGCCTCTTTGATTTTGTGGGTTGGTCGGGTTCAACTAACATCAATTGATTTAGTTTGTATTTTAAGTTGAAAATGTTTCGTTGGAGATTTTTGTTTCATGAATTCCCCGCCTTTTATATCTATTGTATAAAGAAATTTGTATAGAGAAATTTGTATAAAGAAATTTTTATGCACATGGGGTTTCTTTTGTAGGTTTTCTGAGCGGATGTGGCATTGTGGTAAATGGAAGATTGCTTGACGATGGATGGTTTCTTATCATGAATGGGAAATTGTAGAGAATATTTGGGTCATGATTCAGATTAGCTAATTATAGGATAGTTATTGTTGACCAACATAAGTTTTTTCTACCCCCCCCCTACCAAACAACAGTCCTTGTGCTATAATTGTCTATTTTATACGATAAATAATGAGAATACTCTTCGGCGCGATCCCGCATCCGCGGTCAAATCTGCCACTGAAGTTGTATTGCTTCTCTGACTCCAGTTTCGTCGAGAGAATACCCTTCGGTACGATCCGGCTTCAGTGGTCGATCTGCCTCTCAGGTTCCACCGTCGTAGACCGCTACCCTCCGGTACGATCCCGCTTCCGCGGCGACAATACGTTGACGCGGCCTTGTTTAGAGATTCCGCCTTCGTTGACTGTTACTCTTCGCTTTGATTCCTGTGTTACGCTGACTCGGCCCTGTTTACGGATTCCACTTTCGTCGAGTGCTACCCTTCGGCACGACCTCGCTTCCACGGTCGCCTTATTGACTCGGTCCTGTAAACGGACTCGTCCTTACCGACACGCCGATTCTTCCAGCGTCACCATCTTACCAGCTACTGCCGCTGACAACTCTTCGATCCAGCACCGATCAACACAACACTAGCCGCACTGACTCAACCGAACCAACTGCCACCGGCCCAGGGACCAACACTGACATAATTATACCAGTCAGTACACCCATGTAAAATAAGACACCAATAACGTTTGTTATTGTTAAACCTCTGCATTTGTTTCCTCATTGTCTTGGCTGTTCAAACCAGATCGACCAGGCTACGATCACGCACCTTCGTTTGTTAGCTGCCCGGGTAGACGGCTAACATGTATTCTGTGATAGTGAGGAAGTAGCCTTAGCTTATCAGTCTCTTGTAGTTAGAACTAGGTTAAAAAGAATCTCTTTTGAGGCAACGAATATCGCCCCTAATATGTTAAGGTTTTTTTCTTCTTGTGGGATGCAAGACTCCCAAGTTATGTCGGGAGATCTGTTACCTCCTCCCTTCTGTAAGTGGTCTGGGTATGCATAGCGTTGAGATTCGTCAACATATGATTTGCATGGCATTTTGGTGTCTGTTAGGCATCGGGATATTGAGACGCATCTATTAAACATTGGCAACTCTGCCCCAAATAGTTTAGTTTAGCTTTGTTTTACTTTTAATTTTTAAACCAATTTAACTTAACTAAGGGATGTATACTCACTGGCCCCTTTTATTTTTGTTCCCACTTTCTTTAGTTTAATTCCTCATCCCCTCTTCCGTTAGGTGTCCAGAAATGTTAGTTCAATGGTAGATGCGGGACTTTCTCGTTTTTCGAGTGTGTTATGCGTATGTTACTAAGTGAGTGTGAAATTGTGTGTATGGTTGGTCAAAGAACTGATTTTACTTCATCCATATCCCGCATAAATTTCTTCTGATATTTCTGTCACACTAAAAGATTGTGAGCAGTATTTATTACTAACACCATTTTGTTTAGTTTCTTGTATATAAAGTATTATGCAAAGTGTAAGTATTTATCGAGGTTTTCATTTTTAAAAATTGTTATTTTATTTCCCAGTCGCAACAAACAAATTGTACACATGGGACTAGTTAGGACTTCATAAAATCATTGATGTACTATGGTCTTTGAAGTTTTTTTTCTTTTAATCATATCACCCCAAGCAAGGCGAAAACGCCACTGATGCGCAGGGGGCTACGTAAGAGTGAAAAGATTGGAAAAGAGAAAAACCGGAAACTACAACCTAAACAGGAAACAAGGGATGAGCCTCTTCACCTGTTCAATAGACGTGGGTGGAGTGTGAACCGGGCGATAGTTTAGTCTATCTACTCCGATTGAAAAAAAAATAAAAAATTAAAAAAAAGAGTGAAAAGATTGGAAAAGAGAAAAACCGGAAACCACAACCTAAACAGGAAACAAGGGATGAGCCTCTTCACCTGTTCAATAGACGTGGGGGGGGTGAACCGGGCGATAGTTTAGTAAGAATGGTAAGTAAGAATGTGGTGGTTTGGTGCAAGGAATATTGAATACTTTGTTTGGGTCAGTGAGCGTGGCTAGCTAAGTGTATAAGACAAAATAGATGAAGACCAGTCTTCCTCTTTTTTAGCATTGTGCTGCCTTTTTTGCATTTATACAAAAACAAATATTACTGCTACGAGACTGTCACAATCGTTGTAGTGCATTTGATATCGGCTCGGAACGAGAAATCGGGGAACCGACTTCGAATTCCAGCTGAATTCATTGCATTCACTTACGCGCAAATACCCTTGGGAAAGATATTAATCCGTCTATTCCTTCCAGTTATGGGCTAAATAACAGGATAGATTGGGTTCTATAGCCTTGGTCGGCAACCAGTCTACCGCAGAAAGCAATGGCAAACTACTGCGGGATAATCTTCTGCCCAGTCAGTCATGTCTCGAAAGAGACATGATCGCCAAAGCGTGTATCACGTATGGCACTTAACTGACTGACATGACTGCTAGCGGTAAGCAAACCTTGTATTGCCGCTTGCAACAAAATACGTTGACATTATACTTCTCGTGTTATGTCCGATCAACGCGACTAAAAAGCAATAGTTGTTTCCAGTCACAGTGAAATCGTAGATTGAAAAAAAAAAAAAAGAAATGAATGAATGTAAGTCAAATATGGATTTCTGGTATCGATGTCAAATAATTTTTCCGTCGCAAACTGAATTTTGAAGGCTAAATAAGTCCTCTGAGTAAATGGTATCATGGCTGATATTAAGAACTACAATTATACCTACTTAGAGCAAAACCCGAAGCAAAAACCAAAATAAAAGGGCCGAAAACCTGATTTTGGTCAGACCCTATAGGATATCGGAGTATCGATTTCAAATATCGGAGTCAAATAAGTCATCCAAGGATAAACTAACCTAAGTAAGTCCATGAAAATTTATCTTACTCATCGGGAGTAAAATTGGAGAAAATGAGCCATATTGATGGCTGAATATCGGTTTTTGATCAGATTCGAGAAGATCTACTAATGTTTGAGACTAAAAACTATAATTTTACCAAGTGAGAGCAAATTCTGCAGCAAGAACCAGGATGAAAGGGCTGAAATCCTGATCTTGATGTCGTTTGACCTGACTGGATATCGGGGTATCGATTTCCGACATCGGGGTAATCGGAAAAAATAAGTAGCCGTCGCAAAGAAGCCTAAAGAATATTTGTGTGACATTTGATGAGAATTTGATAAAAATTGTGGATTTGTATAAAGGACAGATAGAAAGGCGCACACACACAAACATTTTGCCTTTTATATATATATAGATTTATGTTTAATTCTGAAAGAGATTGATATAGAATCAACAAAGAGTGTTTGTTAATCATTAGGAATAAGATATACGTTCTTCTGTAACTAGTGTAATAATATATTTGAAGGAAAATTGTTTATTTTAGAATCGGCGTTACCTTTCCAAGAACTTAATACTTGAAAGAAGTATAACATTTTGTGGGATGGAAAGGATTATTTTCTTGAAAAGCTTCTTTCATAAAAAAATATTATTATACATTTCCAATAAAAGTGGACAGAATTTTTCTGTCAGTAAATATTGAATGGTTCCTCTATTGAGAAGACTAATTTTACTATTGTTCAGATGAGCTTCATTTTCGAATATTATTGGAATTGGCAGGCGTCATGCTATTTCCAAGGGGCCGATTTTTCCATATTTCCCCCGCGTTATAACTGTAAGAAAAAAAAAATTCACTCATCTTCCACCTAAGAACAGCTATTTCATAAAAAAAAAAAACAGATTCCCGTGTGGGTGCTTTCCTGAAAACCTAAACTATAAACCATTCACGTTGTTATCTATCATATATATTTTCATAATATTCTAACTTTTCCCTTCCACCCAATGGTGTATAGGGCAGTTTTGCTGTTTCTGTAACAAACTGTTTTTTATGGGGCAGGGTTGTTAGCCCTGCGCCCAACCCCTAAACCTGGAGGAGAGTGATTTTCTAAGCGTAGCTTAGACGTGACACACGGCCGAACGAAGGGGGTACTCAGTAAGGATTTAATTGGAGTAGATAGACTGAAATTGGAGTAGATAGACTGAACTATCGCCCGGTTCACACTCCACCCACGTCTATTGAACAGGTGTAGAGGCTCATCCCTTGTTCCCTGTTTAGGATGTGGTTTCCGGCTTTCTCTTTTCCAATCTTTTCACTTTTCCTTATTTTTTTTTCAATTGGAGTAGATAGACTGAACTATCGCCCGGTTCACACTCCACCCTCGTCTATTGAACAGGTGTAGAGTCTCATCCCTTGTTCCCTGTTTAGGATGTGGTTTCCGGCTTTCTCTTTTCCAATCTTTTCACTCTTACGTAGCCCCCTGCACACCTGTGGCCTTACCGCCTTGCCCGCGGTGATATGATTTAAAAAAAAAAAAAAAAAAAAAAAAAAAAAAAAAAAAAAAAAAAAAAACTCACTACTCAGTTATAATAATTTTAAAGAGACGAGCTTGTTAACCATTACACCAGGCCGAGGTACCACCCATAATATTCACTACATACTATCTCATACCACGCACCACATTCATCTTTAAAATGTCGGCTATAACCCACTGACTTGAGTGGCTCCTGTTTCTTGTATTACATAAAAATATAAAAATATGAACTGTGCAATATTGGTGTCAGAATTCATCCATCCATATACAATAAAAAAAAAGAAAGTAAAATATTAGGAAGTCAATTTGTACAACGATGCAATGAAATATAATGACGTCTATTTTATTATAAACGTCATTGTTTGTCTTGTCAGTTGCTACGTAAAAAAGGCTGGGTGAATAAGTCTATATGAGTTCAGTAGAAAATACACGATCGCACTGAGGCGAAAAAATTCTAAGAAATAGACAGGACCACCTTTGAACCGTAATCGAAACGGCATTGTGACCCATTCCCGTACACTACCCAATACTCTAGTCCAATCGACATTCGGTTGTTGCTAGGAAGATACTAATCCTTAAACGTGATTCGATATCAGTGTTAGGCTCAAATGTTCCTGGTTACAAATAGGTGGTTCGTGTGAACATGTACCCAGGAGCAAAATTTATCTATCTATCTATCTATCTATCTATCTATCTATCTATCTATCTATCTATCTATCTATCTATCTATCTATCTATCTATCTATCTCAATCTTTACTTAACCATCTATCTGCATTAGTCCATAAACATTTACATTACTACAATCAACTTCTTCGTTGCTATATGCACCAAATTAAATCCCACACTCAACTTTTCCCACATTCATCAATTTATTTCAACATATCTATCTATCTATCTATCTATCTATCTATCTATCTATCTATCTATCTATCTATCTATCTCAGTCTATTCATATCTATCTATCTATCTATCTATCTCAGTCTATTCATATCTATCTATCTATCTATCTATCTATCTATCTATCTATCTGCTTTCCTGCCTGTTGGATATCTTCCTCTGTAGTTCCTATATTTAAAAACACTGGAGAACCCTCTGACCCTGCAAATTACCGCCCTATCAGCCTTCTTCCGAGCTTTGGCAAAGTGTTCGAAGCCATTATCAACGCCGAGGTGGTTCAGCATTTCACAGCACACAGGCTCCTCTCGGACAAGCAATATGGTTTCCGCTTCACTAGGTCTACTGCTGATATGCTAACGACCATCACCGAGTACATATACCAGGCACTCGACAGGAATGGCGAAGCCCGAACCGTTGCATTGGATATATCTAAGGTGTTCGACAGAGTTTGGCATGCTGGCCTTCAATGTAAACCACTCCTTCTCTTTACCTTCCCCTATGTAGCCCCATGCGCAATAGTGGCAGTGGAATTCCTTGCTTGGGGTGAGATGATTAACAAAAAAAATCTATCTCAGTCTATTCATATCTATCTATCTATCTATCTATCTATCTATCTATCTATCTATCTATCTATCTCATCTATCATCATCTATCTATCTATCTATCTATCTATCTATCTATCTATCTCATCTATCTATCTATCTATCTATCTATCTATCTATCTATCTATCTATCTATCTATCTATCTATCTGTCTGTCTGTCTGTCTCGGCCTCTATCTATCTATCTATCTATCTATCTATCTATCTATCTATCTATCAGTCTTTGCATATTTATTTGAAAATATGTGTGCAGGTAGCGAAACGGTTACTGGTGCGGAAAGTGGAATTTAAATCCTCTCTGTTCGTGTCAGTGACTTAATTAAAAGCGTGAATCTAGATTGCTCCAACGATGCGTTAAATAGCAACGTAGACAAGACTTTCTTACCTCAGGCAAAAACTAGGAGAAAAGAAAATTCCGAATTCAAATGCCGCTTAAGTACACCTACTTTCATTACGTATTCCTATTATTGCGCATAAGAATTTGTGACAATAAAACATGAGAAATTTTCCATCCATATTTTTCACAGTTTCTCTGTCATCAGTTGTTCTGAAAGCAGCTTTGGGGTTTGTCTAGCAACTTCCTTCTCCATTGAACTGTCGGGCGCTCATCTGTTTCATGCATAAATGCAACCTTCAGACCATGTGCATTGTGTTTTAGCTCGACTATTTATATATGCTGGCCAATGGTACACATAATGCACCACCTACTAGCATATTAAAAATAGAGCTAAAACTGAACTACACATGGCCTGAAGATTGCGTTCAAGCAATAAACACTTTCACCACTAGATGTTGAATTCTGTGCTTATATATATATATATATATATATATATATATATATATATATATATATATATCCATGATATTGACCACTCTTATGGATGACTATATCATGTTTTAAAACTTGTTTTATCTCATCCCCCAGATATATATATATATATATATATATATATATATATATATATATATATATATACTACAGTGTTTTAAAAAATGATGTATTTCATACTATTTTTTACTATTTATTGCCAAGTGAATAATTGTAAATGAAAATAGAATGGTTCTTTTGTTAATATTGCACAATGACGTGCGCATCAAATGAATTTATAAATATTTAATAATTACCTATATTGCAGTTTCATCAATGAAAGAATAAAGAAATTTTAGGGTGATTCCAACGAGTTCATCTTTGCTTCCTTTCCTTGTAAAATTTTGCAAAGTAATAAAAAAAGAACCATTCTATTTTCATTTAGAATTATCCATTTGGCAATGAATACTAAAAATAGCATGAAATACATCATTTCTTTTAAAAAAACTGGGGTGGTCTAATAATTATAAGCATATATATATATATATAATGGTTTTGTTTTCTATGTCTTATCAATGTCTAGCAGGTTATTTGAACTCTCCAACCCACAAATTTTTTTATTGTTTTTTTTATTAGATAACTGTGGTTTAGTTCTCTAAGTTTTACTGATGAATCCCTAACTAGAAAAAGAAGAGGAGGATTCATACTCTTCCCAAGGGAAATTGCATGTAAGTGAACCTAATAAAACCAACGGGAATTGGAACTTGTTTACTTTTCTTTATATATGTATTCGTAGTTTGTTAATGTGTTTTTTATTCAGTTGGTTTGTTTACTTATTGAATTGGATTATTATATTTTGTTTAATTTTTAATTTTCAACTTGTAATTATTGTAATAAAATATTGTTTTTGTGTCCGCATTTTGAGATGAGTTCTGATCGTTTATTAAGTAGTTTGTGTTTGTCTGGGAAGGTAATTATAGATATATTTTTTTATAAATATATATTTTTTTAGAATATGGAAATTAGGTGTTAGCCCCTATAAAAAGAGGTTTTGGGAAGAGAGTAGTTAGCTGTTAACATGTTTTTGCTGACATTATTGCTTTGGTTCAAGGATTTAAATCCAGCCGAGAGAATCTCTAACAAAAGTTGTCGACCAACTAAAATCTGAAAGAGAACCTCATGGAACTATATGGGTAAATAGATATTTTTTTTACTTTTTCATTGACTTTACTAGAAACAATTATTTATATCCACATTTAATGATTTCCAAAAAGTATAGCATTTAAACTACTTCAGTAATTTAACTGGGTAAAGATATTGACCCTTCCTTCCCCTTCCTAACGCTTACCCGTCTCTCTGCCAGTAGTAAACTTTGTTTTCTTTTTGAATGCAAAAATTGTATATTTTTAATATATTTTTATTTTGTGTTATCGTAAATTAAATATTTGCTTGTGATTTAACGCTGAGTGTTGGTCAATCATTTTTTCTTTTGTTACACTTAACACGTGACAATATCAAAAGATAGAAGATGGGAATTGACGTTGCATTTAACCTTTGTGTGCGCGTCGTATCTTTGTTTCCAGGGTCCTTCCTTCAGTTCTTCCCATGTTTATTTTTTTTCGATGTCAATTTTACAGTTGCTCGATTTATTACATTGTTCTGCAAGCAATTGTATTTTAAGAGATATTCGTTCTTTGTTCTAGAAATAGACGTGGAACTGAGTTACGCGGACATCTTTTTGATTATTTTCCTGTTATACATTTTTATTATTAGGTTGTCTCAAAAGTTCGTAAACACTTGCAAAAAATTGAAATTTTACTCGCCAAGTAATGTAAGGTTACCAGAAAACACTTGCAAAAAATTGAAATTTTACTCGCAAAAACAAACAAAAATTATTGCTCAAAATAAATACCATCATTTTCCAAGACTTTCTGCCATCGATCTGCAAGATTTCGGATCTGGTCAAAGTATCATTCAGCCGGCTTCGAATCAAAGAATTCTTGACACGCTTCCTCAACTTCATCAAACGAGTCGAATCGGCGGCCCTTCAGAAAGGGTTTACGAACTTTTGGGACAACCTAATATTTGTATGATGTTCTCAGTGCTACAGTTGCTGATGATACTGTTTTTTTTTTGTCTTTATTTCGAATACCTTGTGGAGGATTTATTACGCAACGTATCTTTCTACCATGAGTGGTGTCTTCAGGCGATTTTCAATAAATGATTTTACCGTTTATTTATTTATTTTATTTTATTTTTATTTTTTTAAGAACGCTCACGTAACGGTGATTTTTAACACTCACGTGGCAGGGAATTTTTGAACGCGCAATTTTTAAAATTACAAGGAATTATGACGTTTTCATCCATAGTTGTATGAGCCTAAGATGTATTTTTTTAGCATGGTTACACTTAGTCATAATTTCCGTTTCATCATTCAACAGTTCGTTTTTGTTTGGGAATAGTATAATGTCTAACTTTTCTTCCTGGCACAGTCTACATATTTTGCCACCGTTAATCGTATTATGACCAGAAACTAAGTAATTAAACAATCATTCAATCAATCAGTCAATATATATATATATATATATATATATATATATATATATATATAGTGTATCGAGGCAGCAAGTAATTTTCTAAACATATGCTGTTAAATATAAGAGATAATGAATGTCTATTATTTTTAATCATGAGCCGTTCTAAATATCGTATTTTTGCTTTAATTTCAGTTGAAAATTAAGAAAAAATTCTCCAACATTTGGATAATTATTTATTGATTTTCTTCTAAACTTTCGGCTCACATGAGCCATCTTCAGAGAGGTTGTTTAGACTGAAATATTATAACATCCATCATCACCGACGATTTTATTTTGTGTTGACATAAAACTCCGCTTGGCAACGGCAATAGTTACGAAAAATAATAAACGCAGTTCTTAAATTTGCGATGCGGTTTTATGACGTCAAACATCGTGATAGCGCGAAATGACAACAAAACCATGTAGTCAAATGCAATGTAATATGTTATTTCCAGATTTAAAGTTGATTTTATTGAGTGTTGGTTGTTTAGATTTGATGTACATGGCCTCCAATATCTGCAGGTTCGTCTTACTGTGTGTATGAGTAAGGATCACCGTATTGTTGACCAGAATCTGTCTGATATTACCTACATGTTTATGTTTTTCAGAGAAATATTGTATAATAGTACTCTGATCAGAAAGATCTTATATATATATATAATCTAAACTTATTTATAAATGGAACTTTGTCTCTGTGTGTGTATGTGTATGTGCCTGTGTGTGTGTGTGTGTCTGTTGCCTATAGACTCCGAAACGGCAATACAAATGCAGAAGGGCCTCTATCTGTGCTTTATACGCAAAGGCATTTGACAAGTACGCCGCAATGACTTGATAGAGATGCTCAACATAATCGCCATTTTCGGAAAAGACGTTAGGATAATTAAGAATCTATATTGGCGGCAAAGTGCTTGCATACGGATAGTAAGTGAAATCAGCAATTATACAAAAATAGAAAATGGCGTAAGACAAGGATGTGTTTTCGCACCGGACCTATTCAAATTATACAGCGAAGCAATTATGAGAGAAATAAAAACCTTGCCAGGATTCATCATTGGCGGCCACAATCTCAACAGTGTAATATACGCGTATGACACAGTGCTGATAGCAGTCACGGAAAAGAAAATATTGGACCGCCTACAGAAGGTAGCAAAAGAAAGCGAGAAGAAAGGACTAAGCTTAAACTTCAAGAAAACTGAATATATGTTCTTCAGCAAAAAGAAGAACCCAAAAATGCTAACTACAGCTGGGAGAAACTAAAATAAAACAAGTAAAGAAATTTAAATTCCTGACAGAGGATGGAAAATGCGACGTTGAGATCCAAAGAGGCATTGTAATTGTGAAGGACTCATTTTAAAAGCCAGCCAGTGTACTGAGAGACAGGGAAATCTCATTAGAAACAAAAACAAAAAAAGGGTGCTGCATTGGTATGTGATATCTGTACTTCCATATGGCAGTGAATGCTGGTCGATCTCATCAGGAATGAAAGAGAGGCTTGTGGGAGCAGAACTGAAATGAAGGCCAATATCAATGAAAATGTAATATGCTTTTTTCATTTAAAATTATAGTGCTGTATAAGAACAATCTCCAAAGAAGAAAATTGCATCTGAAATATATTAACTTGAACGGTGGAAGTAATTGACAGGTACATCCTGTCGTAGATAATGTCATCAAAGGGCAAGAGTAGTTGACAGATATATCCGGTCGTATATGATGCCAATCAACTGCAACAAACAAGAAGCGATAACCGGCTTGAAAAGCAAGGGGCCAACGGATATGATTGACAGGTACATCCTGTCGTAGTTAATGTCAACAAAAGACAAGGGTGGTTAACAGATATACCCGGCTGTAGATGATGCCATTATTCATTTTACCCCAAGTAAGGCAACATAGCTAGTAACATACACGGAGGGGCATTGAGTATGAAGGAATATAAAAAAAAAACATTATTTAGGAACAAAAACAATCAAATAACAGAAATTAAAACCGGTGGATAATGATTAATAATATATTCAAAATTTTTTAATATAAAATTTCACTGGTGTTATTGGGGAAACACACCTATTCCTCAGATAATGGACTCTCCCTCCATATCAATAAGAGTGAACAGGAAGTTAACGGGAGAAGTTCTTAGGAGTTCTTGGGAAGTTCATAGGAGTTCTTTAGAGTTCTTTGGAGTCCTGTAGAACTACTAAGCAGTTGATATTAGTCGGCAGTTAGCCGACTACTAAGGAGTCAACTTTCAGTGGAAGATTACCAAGTTCCTAACATTTTGGGTAAGTTAAGTCGATTAGCAACCAACATAGCACGATTATAACCTTCAGTGCAAAAACTACTCCACAACAATTGGAAAGCAAGTAGCCAGAATAGAGTTTCACAAATGAGAAGGAAGAACCACTTAGCACTTACGGTTACATTTATCCATTTCAATTGTCAAATTGGTGCCAATATAGTATTGCGCTTACGTTAATCTACTGATAAATTCGACGTACTTCACCGCTTGGTAGCGAAGGGCTTCACAGTAAGCAGGTTTCTCTTTACACTAGGTCCTGGACATGACGGTAAACTGCATCCGGCAGCAAGGCCTTTGATTGGGAGGTTGTGAGGAGCATGAAACCACCTCTTAGTTGCTGTTGTTCTCAGGTCTACCCTGACCCGGAGTCGTAGCACCTGTTAGGGTCCCAGCTATGGACAAATAGTTAACCCCCAAAATGAAGTCAAAACACTATGAAAGTATAAAAATATACTTTTATAGAAATATATACATAAAAATAGACTTTTATAGAAAAATATATATTTTTGAAGGAAAAATATTACCAATAATATATTTTTTAATAAAAAATTATTTTTAGAAAAGCATTTTTGAATAGAAAACAGTTTTCAAAAATAAAAAATAAGAAGAAAAAAACTTTTATTAAAATCTGACTAAATCAACCTATGACTTAACATTAGAAAAAATAATTTAAACCCCAACCCCAACTTTCTGCCATTAAATAACTCACAGAGGTGTTGATATGCCGTTAAACATAACTCAAACTTAAACTAAAAATTTTTACACTCTTTAAGGAAAGCAAGTCCCCTTCTGACTCTGAACAACAAATCGGAGTGCCGAGTTCGAATTCCAGATGAATTCCTTGCATTCACTTACACACAAATACCCTTGGGAAAGGTGTTAATTCTTCTCTTTTTTCCAGTTATGGGTTAAATAATAGGGTAGATTGGGTTTTATAGCCTTGGATAGCGACCAATCTACCGCAGAAAGCAATGACAACCTACTGCGGAATAATCTTCTGCCCAGTCAGTCATGTCTCGAAAGAGACATGATCGTCCAAAGCGTGTATCACGTATGACTTAACTGACTGACTGAATATATTAGTTGGAATCATGATCAAGGCTTCTATTGGTCATAAAGTGGGAGATCGGTTTTCTAATGTTATGAAGTAATAAACTGATCCCCCACCAATTACTTCGTAATAATATAATACATCTCTTCTGCCTGTAGCTATATGTCAAATAATAGGACAGATTGAGTTCTATAGCCTTGGCTGTCAACCAGTCTAGCGCAGAAACCAATGGTAACCTACTGCGGAATAATCTTCTGCCCAGTCAGTCATGTCTCGAAAGAGACATGATCGCCCAAAGCGTGTATCACGTATGACACTTAACTGACTGACTTCCTCTTCATTCAGCTCATTTTTCTCGAAAAGCTATATCTGCTCATTTTTGTATTCGTGAAGTAAACAAGGCAATTTTTAAAGAATCAATGGATTTCATTTTTATTAAATTTCTCAAATGGAAATATTTTTGCTATTCCAATCGTTATTTTTAATGCGCACCTGTATTTGAGTAGATGCTTCAATTCCTTTTAAACGGTATTTCGTCTAACGACCTGCACACTCAGGAAAAGGTAAAGATAACCTTACTTGTCTGTGAAGCTATCCGTAGCTGAGCGGTCAAACCAGGCTGAAGCAGACGGTGTTTTCCCCCTTAAAAAAAAAAATATCGCGTATTTGAATCCTATCGGAAGTTACATTTTTTAAAATTTTTTTATTGAATTTGCAAAAGGTAAGCAGAGTGTTAAAAAACAAAAAAACTCTAACAGAATGGCAAGTATACAAGACAATTTGGAAAAAAAATTCTTCACAGCACGAAGAATGTCATCAAGAAAACGGACTTTATTTCAACCGTAGTTTAATGAGACATCTGAAAGAAAATTCGTTTATCTGATTGTCATTACTTGAGCCTCCCCCCACTAAGATAAACAAAAAGAAAATAAATAATACAATTCTTTGTCTTTGAAAGAAAAAGCGGAATAGAAATATTTGTCTCTTTTATTGTGAGCGATATTTCGTCCTTTGTTCCTATTCAAGAGTTGGTTGGCAGTGGACTACACATGACGTCATTGCGTTGTCTGCGAGAAAAGACTAAACAAAAAAGAAAAACGAAAAGAAAGATACGGCTTAACCTAAATAAAAAAAAAGAAACGCCACGTACACATTGTTAGCGACTCGGAACGAGAAATCAAAGAGCAGGGTGAGCATTCTAATCGAGTTCGTCATATTCATTTTCATGGAAATACCCTCGGAAAAAAAAAATGAATAACCGATAAAATGCAGCCGTAACTTCTACTCCAACAGTTTCTTTCCTCGCACTTCTCGACTGTGGAATTCTCTTCCAAACGATTGCTTCCCCGACGGCTACACTCTCCAGGAGTTTAAATGTAAGGTCAATAGACACCTCCTAACACACTAACCTGCTCCCATTCTATCAAACACTCTTCCCATCTACCCAACCCTCATCCTCGGTATCCTTACTCATCTGTCACCTTCCTCCTGACATTCCCTATGTCTAACCACTCCTTCTCTTTACCTTCCCCTATGTAGCCCCATGCGCAATAGTGGCAGTGGAATGCCTTGCTTGGGGTGAGATGATTAAAAAACAAAAAAAAAACTTATCTCCAACTTGCTATAGATTAAATAGTACGGTAGCTTAGGCGCTTCACTTCTGATTAGAAACCCAGCAAGAAGAACGACAAAAATGAATTAAAATCAGGGGATGTAGTATTTGAGGACCTCGGCTCACATTATATGCACCGATACTCTGTATTCAGTCCTCACGAAAAGCGTGCTTGAATCGGCATTATTATCGCAATCATCTAATAATTGTGAGATAGCTTTGGCGGCTCTTCAGTTCTAGGATCTGAATTGATAGTTCTTTATCGGTCGGAGACAACGAGAAACTATATATAAAGAACAAGTTGGAATAGTGCCTTTAATTTAACATGTTTCATTTATTGAGCTTCTTCAGATATTTGTTAACAAAACTTGTTCTTCTGTGTGCCCTGTCCTTTTAGGACGTAGGCGATCATGGCTTTGCACGTCTCCCTATACCTGGTGGCTCATAGTATGTTTTCTCCTGTTAAACCTCGCAAACGCCGTTCCGTCATCCAACTGATCAGGCTCTTCAAATATGTTATCCGCTGCCTTCCTCTGTCTCTTACGAACTAAAAAAAATAATATATATATATATGTGTGTGTGTGTGTGTGTGTGTGTGTGACAAAGTGGGAACAGTTTTCTCGTGACGAGTTTTGTCCTGTAGGACTTTATCGGAATTAGTCAATAATAAACGAAATAATAAGCCAAAACCTGAAGGAGAAATTTACTCAATCGCCTGTAGATAGACTAAACTATCGCCCGGTTTACACTCCACCCACGTCTATTGAACGGGTGAAGAGGCTCATCCCTTGTTTCCTGCTTAGGATGTGGTTTCCGGCTTTCTCTTTTCCAATCTTTTCACTCTTACGTAGCCCCCCCCCCCCTGCACATCAGTGGCGTTACCGCCTTGCTCGAGTTGATATGATTAAAAAAAAAATTGCCACAAGAAATACATTGGAGAAACCTCAAGGAATCGAAATAAAAGATTATATGAACACAAAACACACGTCTTGCAAATTAATATGTCAAATGCGTTGGTTGCCCACCGTAAGGAGACTGAGCACAATTCAGGCATAAAAAATGCTACTCTGATCGAAATAATACTTTCTTTTTCTTCAATGTGCCTTGTCCTTTTAGAACGTAGGCGATCATAACCATCTACGTCTCCTTATTCCTAGTGGCTCTTAGCACGCCTTCTGTTACACCATGCAACCCTCGTGCCATCATCTATCTGATTAGGTCCTTCAAATATGTTATCCACTGCTTTCCCCTGTCTCTTTTTTCCTCTATCTGCCCTGTTAGTATCAGGTTCTCCAGGCCCTCCTTCCTCATTGCGTGTCCCAGGAACTTTAGTTGTCTCTTCCTGATACTCAGTATTAATTTTCTTTTTGTTTCCATCATTTCTAAGACCTCATCATGGCTTACATGCTCGGTCCATGATATCCTCAGCAACCTTCTGTAGAACCACATTTCAGTTGGTTCAAGTTTTTCCTTCATCTTTGATGATATTGTCCAGCATTCACTGCCATATTGAAGAACTGACATTACATGGCAATCCAGTACTCTCCTTTTTGTTCCTAGCGAAAATGTCCTCTTTCTTAATATTCTTCTCAGCTCCTTGAATGCATCCTTGTGCTTTTGGATCTCAGGCATATGAATGTATAGAAACTGCTGTGCCCACAAAGTGAGGGGTCAGCTTATATAATGTTTGTAATATGGAACTGATCCCCCACTTTATATCCGGTATACTTCTCTAGAACCACATTTCAGTTGATTCAAGTTTTTCCTTCATCTTTGATGATATTGTCCAGCATTCACTGCCATATTGAAGAACTGACATCACATAGAAATCCAGTACTCTCTTCTTTGTTTCTAGTGAAATTGTCCTGTTTCTTAATACTTTACTTAACTTCTTGAACGCGTCCTTCGCCATGCCAATTCGTCTTCGGATCTCTGCGTTGCACTTTCCGTCTTCTGTTAGAATATTTCCCAGGTACAGTGACTTCACCCCAAGGTCATCTGTAGTAAATTTGCAACATGGCTCTTACAACATTTCACCATTCATGACAGATCTTCTAATACCACAATGTGCAGTTGTACGAACTTAACACACTTAGTCTGATGAAACGCGTCATAATAAATTTTTTTCTACTTTTATATTTTCTCCGTGTATCTTTTTATTTTCTCAATCACGCTCTTTTTTTCCAATATATCTCTCTTTCCTTTTTGTTTCCCCATTTTTATTTATTTTTTATTTTTTTATATTTTTTGTTATATTTTTTTATTTATTTATTATTTATTTTGTATATTGTTTTATTTTCTCTATATATTCTCTGTGTTCTTTTTTATAATCTGTATCACTCTCTTTATTTCCAATATATCTCTCTTTCCTTTTTGTTTCCCCATTTTTATTTATTTTTTATTTTTTATTTTCTGTCATATTTTTTATTTTTATTTATTATTTATTTTGTATATTGTTTTATTTTCTCTATATATTCTCTGTGTTCTTTTTTATAATCTGTATCACTCTCTTTATTTTCTATTTATCTCTCTTTCTTTTTTGTTTTCCCCTATTTTCGATTTTCTTTTTTCGTTTTCCATTCTTTTTTATCCTTTTTACCTCGTACAAAAATAATTGAGATTTTTGAATTTTCTATTTAAAAAATTACGTTTATTACCATCGTTATTAATTACCTGATTATTAATTACCTGATGAGACATTGTTTTTCGATGTCGATGTCGAAACAAAATGTACACATTTGTAGCAAATTATAATTTGTACATTTTCTAAACTATAACTTATAATAAATAGTCATTGCTCTATTTCTATATTGAGCACTGTTTGAAATTAATGTTTTGAACGTTGTTAATATTTTTTCGTTCTTTATTCACATAGATAGATAGATAGATAGATAGATAGATAGATAGATAGATAGATAGATAGATAGATATGAACAGACTTAGATAGATAGATAGATAGATAGATAGATAGATAGATAGATATGAACAGGCAGAGATAGATAGATAGATAGATAGATAGATAGATAGATAGATATGAACAGGCAGTGATAGATAGATAGATAGATAGATAGATAGATAGATAGATAGATAGATAGATATGAACAGGCTGGAGATAGATAGATAGATAGATAGATAGGAACAGGCAGAGATAGATAGATAGATAGATAGATAGATAGATAGATAGATAGATAGATAGATAGATAGATATGCACAGACTGAGATAGATAGATAGATAGATAGATAGATAGATAGATAGATAGATAGATAATGAACAGACTGAGATAGATAGATAGATAGATAGATAGATAGATAGATAGATAGATAGATAGATAGATATGTACAGACTGAGATAGATAGATAGATAGATAGATAGATAGATAGATAGATAGATAGATAGATATGCACAGACTGAGATAGATAGATAGATAGATAGATAGATATATAGATAGATATGCACAGACTGAGATAGATAGATAGATAGATAGATAGATAGATAGATAGATATGCACAGACTGAGATAGATAGATAGATAGATAGATAGATAATGAACAGATTGAGATAGATAGATAGATAGATAGATAGATAGATAGATAGATATGCACAGACTGAGATAGATAGATAGATAGATAGATAGATAGATAGATAGATAGATAGATAGATATGCACAGACTGAGATAGATAGATAGATAGATAGATAGATAGATAGATATGCACAGACTGAGATAGATAGATAGATAGATAGATAGATAATGAACAGATTGAGATAGATAGATAGATAGATAGATAGATAGATAGATATGCACAGACTGAGATAGATAGATAGATAGATAGATAGATAGATAGATAGATAGATAGATAGATATGCACAGACTGAGATAGATAGATAGATAGATAGATAGATAGATAGATAGATAGATATGCACAGACTGAGATAGATAGATAGATAGATAGATAGATAAATAAATAGACTGAGATAGATAGATAGATAGATAGATAGATAGATAGATAGATAGATAGATAGATAGATAGATATGCACAGACTGAGATAGATAGATAGATAGATAGATAATGAATGATTGAGATAGATAGATAGATAGATAGATAGATAGATAGATAGATAGATAGATAGATAGATAGATAGATAGATAGATAATTACACGTTTTTTGAACAGGAGTAGAGGATTATTTTTTGTTTCTTGTTTAGGATTTGATTTCCAAATCCTTCTAATTTCTTTTCATTCTATTTCACTACCAGTCGCCCCCCCCCCCACCATTGCTTCTTAGTGGCAATATATTTTGGCAGTTGTTCGAGTTCATTGGTTACTATGTTACAATCCGCTGGACAAGCCATATCAATTACTAAGCAAGTTTTTTCTTTCTGGTTTTTAACAATAATGTCCGGCTTATTTGCTTCAATTTTTCTGTCTGTGTAGATGATGTAATCCCATAGAATGGTGACATCTTCTCTTTCTGTAACCGGTGCTGGGTGATGTTCATACCAGTGTTTGTTTACAGATTTTCCATAGAGTTTATTATCATTATTATTTCTCATTATAATTCTATTTCTGCTATGGTCGCACTACCTACCAAGTCTGCGGGAAGACCTAAGGCAGGTCGTGGTGTACTGTTATGGCTCCATTTCATGTTTTTTCATATCTCCCTAACACCCCTAGCGTTACATAAACAAAGTTCTCCTCAGTGTGTGGGCTGTACGTAACAAGACAATTTTTTGTATATCTCTTAAGTTGGGGTTATAAAAGGATTCTTTCAATGTGTAGTTTTGTTCCATTTTTTATCATTCCAAGTGCACCTACTATCACTGGCACGATTCTTGTTTTCAATTTCCACATTCTTGTTTTCAATTTCCACATCATTATTATTATTATGTCATTTTTCATCATATTTCGATTTCTGCTTTGGTCTCACTACCAACCAAGTCTGCGGGGAGACCTAAGGCAGGTAGTGGCGTGTTGTTATGACTCCATTTCATGTTTTTCTATCTTCCCTATCATCCCCAGCATTACATAGATAAAGTTTTTCTTAGTGTGTGGACTGTACTTAATAAGACAATTTTTTGTATATCTCTTAAGCTGGGGTTTCCAGGGATTCTTTCAATGTGTTGTTTTGTTCCATTTTTTATCATTCCAAGTGCACCTACTATCACTGGCACGACTCTTGTTTTCAATTTCCACATTTTTTCTATTTCAATTTCCAGGTTTTTATATTTTGACAGTTTTTCAAATTCCTTGGTTGCTATGTTACAATCCGCTGGACAAGCCATATCAATTAATAGACAAGTTTTCTCCTTCTGGTTTTTAACAATAATGTCTGGCCTGTTTGCTTCAATTTTTCTGTCTGTGTAGATGGTGTAATCCCATAGAATGGTTACATCTTCTATTTCTGTAACCGGTGCTGGATGATGTTCATACCAGTGTTTGTTTACAGCTTTTCCATAATGTTTGCACATTGCCCAATGTAAATATTGCCCAACTCTATCGTGGCGATTTTTATATTCGTTTGGGGCAAGCACAGAACAGCCTGAGATTAGGTGGTCTATTGTTTCTTGGTGTTTATCACAAAACCTGCATTTTGGATCCATATTATTATGCATAATATTTGCCTGAAAGTTTCTCGTGAAAAGAATTTGGTCTTGTGCTGCAAGTATAAATCCTTCAGTTTCAGACTTTAATCCAGATGCACGTAACCATCGATGAGTATTAACTTTGTCAACATTGGATTTATTGGCACGTACTGGATATTGGCCATGCAGAGGTTTGTCTTGCCAGCGCTGTTTCATCAGTTCAAGAGCTTTATCTTTGGCTTTCATTTTCATATTCTTTGCCGCAATAGTCGGCTCTTGGCTTCCGTTCTGCTTTTCTACAGAATCTACTAACTGTAAATCTTGTTTGAATTTACTGCCTTCTTTTATTATTGAATATTTTTCTTTCTTTCTTCATGTTGCCTTACTAATTGTAACATCCAATCCTTTGTTGTTTCTATGTATGTTAGTAAGCCAATAGTTGTTGTCTTGTATGACAATTCCAGCTGAATAAGACCTCTTCCACCTTCTTTACGGGGTATGTATAGACGGTCTACATCAGCCTTTGGATGATGCATCTTATGCTTAGAAAGAAGCTTTCTTGTTTTAGCATCCATTCGCCTATTATTATTATTATTATTATTATCTTCGTTGATTTATGGTGTACTAGCAGTATAGCCCGGCGTTGCTCGGGTGTAATGAAAGCTTTAAAACTAATCCATGGTCCTGGAGCTCAGACTCTTTGGACATTGGCACGAAAGACTAAAAAGCAATAGTTGTTTCCAGTTATAGCGAAACTGTAGACTGAAAGAAAAATGAATGGAGGTAAGTTAAATTTTGATTTCCTGGTATCGATATCAAATGAGTTTTTTTCGTCGTAAACTGAATTTTGAAGACTAAATAAGTCCTCTGAGTAAATGGTATCATGGCTGAGACTAAGAACTACAATTATACCTACTTAGAGTCAAACCCGAAGCAAAAACTAAAATAAAAGGGCTGAAAAAATACAGACATACAGGCAGATAAACAGACACACACACACAAACATCTTGCTTTATATATATATATATATATATATATATATATATATATATATTATTGATTTTCTGCATTATTGTAAGAACTGCAACCTTGAAACTTCTGAATATCGTTTCTTATGTCTTTGTCTATGAGTGTATCAAATTTCATTAAAATCAGACCACTCCTTCTATAACCCGATTTTTTCGATTATCGATTTTCAATATTTATCGGGGGTACCTCGACACAAAACCTAGTTAAGAACACTTGCAGACGCTTATAGTACAACTGTGTAAATTTTCAAGAAAATCGGTTCAGCCGTTTCATAATCTATAGGACACACACACACACACACACACACACACACAGAGTTCCATTTATAAATAAGTTTAGATTTTGAATCGATCTTAGTATTAGTTCTTTTTCATTATAATTATTTTATTACTAATTTTTTTCATCTTCTTTTATGTGCCATGTCACTTTAGGGTGTTTGTGATCATAGCTCTCTACAACTTCCAGTCATTTTTTTATTCTGCCTTTCTTCTTCTTCTTCTTCGTCTTCTTCTTCTATATGTGTGATATTTTTTTTTTACTATAGAAAATAAATCACACATTTTACATAAATAAAATCCCTGTGAGTACAATTACTTTTTTTATTTCTTTAAGGTTTGCGCTACCAGTAACCCCTTCAATAAGTCTATGGACAAATTTTTCCCATCAATCCGAGTGTTCCAAATACAACTGGAATTATTGATGTCCTCATGTCGCATAGTTTTGAGATTTCCACTTCTAGGTCCTTGTATTTTGATAGTTTGTTTCTTTTAGATTTTCAAATATATATTATAGTTTACAAGGACTTCTTCTATGTGCGTTGTCCATTCACAACGTACGCAATCGTGGCCTTTCACGGCTTCCTATCCCTGGTTGCTATTAGCACGCTTTCTCCTGTTACACCACGCAACCCCCGTTCTGTCATTCACCTGCTTAGGCCCTTCTAATATATTATCAGCTGCTTTCCTATGTCTCTTTTTCATTCTATCTGGCCTGTTAGTCTCAAGTTCTCCAAGCCCTCCTTCCTCATTGCATGTCCCATGGATTTTATTGAAGAACCGACATCACATAGCAATCCAGTACTCTCTTCTTTGTTTCTAGCGAAATTCTCCTGTTTCTTAATACTCTTCTCAGCTCCTGGAATGCATCCTTGTGCTTTTGGACCTCAGGAATATAAATGTATAGAAACAGCTGTGACCACAAAATGAGGGGTCAGTTTATATATTGATTGTAATATGGAACTGATCCCCCATTTTATATCAATTTTCCACATTTCTGTTGCTTCAAGTTTTCCTTTCATCTTCGATGATATTGTTCAGCATTCACTGCTATATTGAAGAACTGACATCACATAGCAATCCAGTACTCTCTTCTTTGTTTCTAGGGAAATTTTCCTGTCTCTTAATACTTTACTCAGCTTCTGAAAAGCTTCCTTTGCCATGTCAATTCGCTTTCGAATCTCTGTGTCGCACTTTCCGTTTTCTGTTAGAATACTTCCCAGGTATTTAAAGTTTTGTATTTGCTTGATTTTAGTATCTTCCACCTGTATTTGGCATTTTGGGCTGCTCTTTTTGCTGATGACCATGTATCCGGTTTTCTTACAGTTTATTTGTAGTCCTTTCTTGTCACTCTCTTCAGCTACCTTCTGTAGGAGGTCTTGTAGTATTCTTTTCGTGTCTGCTATCAGCACTGTATCATCTGCGGACCTTAGGTTGTTCAAATTGTAGCCTCCGATGACAAATCCTGGCATAAGATTTAGGGTCCTCAGAACAGTCTCGCTGTACAAGTTGAATACCATATCATTAAAAAAGCACATTATTATTATTATTATTATTATTATTGTTGTTGTGATTGCGTAGAGGGTATATTTAAAATGAAGCCCTTTCTTGAAATTTAGAGAATTTAATTATTTCTATATCCGCGATTTAGAGAAGGTATTATGTATTTAAAAAATGGTGGGGAAAATGACTATTGAAGATACAAGTTTCTGTAGAAAAGCCAGCCAAATTAATACGAGAACAACGTAAGCGGTTCGGGGTGGGCTAAAATAATTCCCGCTCATATAATTCCCGCTCATATAATTCCCGCTTTCAATGTTCCCTTTATTCAGAACTTTTTTGTTAATTCTCAATCATAAGATTGTAGTTAAGCGAATTGTTTAAAAAAATCTCTTCGCATTCATAACAATCAATGACATGCCAGACATAACAGAGCGAATTATAAAAAAAATATGTCGGTCAATAGAATCAGTAAGATTAGCATAATACTGCCAAAGATTTTAAGCGACTTTCAACTCTTTTCACAAGAAATCAGATTGCTTTCATATTTGAGGCGTTTTTTTTTGTTTTTTTTTTTCTAGCATCGAACAGAATTTGGTACGATATTTAATTCAAGCCAAAAAGAGATATTATCCACGAATTATTCGTGAAGCTTTCCTCTTTTAAAGAAATGTTCTCTTTATTTTAATATCATTTCATTGCTAGTTTAGATTCAAATTGTTTTGGCTGCTATTTAAGTGAAGCATTTTCATTATTATTTTATTACTAGTTTTATATCATCTTATTTTTGTTGCCTTTTAGATGAAGCATTTTCACTATTAATATTTCATTGCTAGTTTTTCTCCATCTTGTTATTTTTGCTGTTTAAATTAAACATGTTTATGATTATTATTTTATTACTAGTTTTATTACATCTTATTATTGTTGCTGTTTAGATGAAGCATTTTCAATATTAATATTTCATTGCTAGTTTTTCTCCATCATGTTATTGTTGCTTTTTAGATGAAGCATTTTCACTATTATTATTTCATTGCTAGTTTTTCTCCATCTTATTATTGTTGCTGTTTAAATTAAACATTTGTATGATTATTATTTTATTACTAGTTTTACTACATCTTATTATTGTTGCTGTTTAGATGAAACATTTTATTATCATTTTTTGTTACTAGTTTTTTCTAAATCTTGTTATTGTTGCTTTTTAGATGAATTATTTTCCCTGTAATTTTTGTGGTTTTCATTTTATTCATCTGTATTGTTTTTACTGACATTCACTACAAAGCATATATCTAGATCTATATCTAAGAAACATAGATAACTTTACTTCATAATGAATATTGTTTGATATATATATATATGGAACACAATGTAATATATATATGGAACACAACGTAATATACATATGGAACACAATGTAATATACATATGGAACACAACGTAATATATATATGGAACACAATGTAATATACATATGGAACATAATGTAATATATATATGGAACACAATGTAATATATATATTGAACACAATGTAATATATATATGGAACACAATGTAATATATATATGGAACACAATGTAATATATATATAGAACACAATGTAATATACATATGGAACACAATGTAATATATATATGGAACACAATGTAATATACATATGGAACACAATGTAATATATATATGGAACACAATGTAATATATATATAGAACACAATGTAATATATATATGGAACACAATGTAATATATATATAGAACACAATGTAATATATATATGGAACACAATGTAATATACATATGGAACACAATGTAATATATATATGGAACACAATGTAATATATATATAGAACACAATGTAATATATATATGGAACACAATGTAATATATATATAGAACACAATGTAATATATATATGGAACACAATGTAATATATATATAGAACACAATGTAATATATATATGGAACACAATGTAATATATATATAGAACACAATGTAATATATATATGGAACACAATGTAATATATGTATAGAACACAATGTAATATATATTTATCGTTCAGTAAACCTGGTTTTCTTTCGTGGCATGGTCATATTTGTACGACACCTTTTGAATCGGACATGCTTATGCCAATGATGAAAATGTATTTTTCCCTAATTCACTCTTTTTTTATCACAATACTTAATTCAGTTGTGAAAATTTAAGATCAAAATTCGCTCCAAAGGCGAATCAGTAATGTGATAGGTACCGACTTGGCGGCTCGACTCCAGTCACTTCCCCACCGACGGGAAGTGGCTTCCCTCTGTTTTATAAATGCTTCATGGCTTCTGCTCCAACGAACTTAAGTCACTGGTGCCTCTGCAACAGGTGTTTACTCGTGCAACCAGACTGGCAACTGGGTCTCACCCATTCACAGTTAGATCAACCAAATGCAGACGACAATTCTACTCCACCAGCTTCTTCTCTCGCATTTCCCGCCTGTGGAACTCGCTCCCATATTCTTGCTTTCCTGACGGCTACAACCTCTAGGAATCCAAATGCAATGTCAATACTCATCTCTTAACCACTTGACCCTAGTTCTTTCTTCACCACTCTGTATATCCTTTCCTTTCTCTCCGCATCTGCAACTGTCATCACCCTTGTATTCCCTTCATTCTCTTACCCCTTTCTAACTGGCTTGTTCCTCTTTTCAGTCTCTTCTATCTAACTGCTTTAATCTTATGTAGCCCCCCGCACATCAGTGGCGCTACCGCCTTGCTCGGGGTGATATGATAAAAGAAAAAACAAAAAACAGATTTATTGATCCACACTCGTATGTCCCTGTATACAATCACTTTCTTAAATTGATAGCAACGGTAGCATCGAGTAATTGGACCTGGAGGTCTTAGCGAAGAACATCCTTCCTCGGACCTCATGAACTGCCGCTACACAATCGCAAACAAGGAATTGAAATCACGCTTAAGGGCTTTCAACGGCTGCCAAAACAAAAATTGCTAGCGCATGTAACTTGAAAAGGAAATAATTAAAATAATCAAGATGTTGATGTTCCACACGACTTCAAACAAATGGTTGGGAAGGAAACCTCTATCAGTAATAGAAAATGCGATAACTTAGTGAACTTAAGAAACTAATTTTTTCGGAAAAATTGTTTTAAGAGAAAGATTTTATGAATTTTAACCGAAAGGGAAAATAATGACATAAGCAAGATGTTGTTATTCCACTCTACTTCAAACAAAAGGTTAGAAAGGAAACACCCCATCAGTAATGGAAAGTGCGATAACAGCTAGTGGACTCGAGAAACTTATTTTCTTGAAAAATTGTTTTCAGAGAGATCTTATAAATTTAAACGAAAAGTCGCACTGGTGTTCGGTCAGTGGATGACAAATGTTTCCTTAGAAGGAAATGGCTAAAATGGCCATTGTTGTTACGATTCAGTCAGTTAAGTGCCATACGTGAGACACGCTTGGGCCATCATGTGTCGAAAGAGACACAACTGACTGGTCAGAAGATTATCCCGCAGTAGATTGCCATTGCTTTCTGCGGTAGACTGGTTGCCGACCAAGGCTATAGAACCCGATCTGTCCTGCTATTTAACCCATAACTGGAAAGAAGAGACGGATTAATACATTTCCCAAGGGTATTTGCGCGTAATTGAATGCAATGGATTCAACTGGAATTCGAACTCGGCTCCCCGGTTTCTCGTTCCGAGACGATATCCACTGCGCTACAACGCACATCCTGTTGTTACGACTATTGGACTTGAATACAATTTTGTTTTTGTTTAAGATTAATTCTTCTGAAGAAAAAAAAAATAATGAAACTACGACTTTTTGTGTAGCCTACGGAGTTTCTTGGAAGTCCTGATAGACCCACGTGACAGTAACATGAACTGTGACGACACCTACCAGATACATCCTCCTCCACACACCTCACAATGACAACAGTTGTGCCGAGAGACAAACGGAAAAAGAAAAGAAGGAAAAAAAAAAATTAAAACGAAATAAAAGCCACGAGACATAATGTGAAAATGCTGTATAAAGGAAGGAATTCCCCCGGCAAAATATAACAAGAGATATAAGCAACTTGTTTGGTAAACGTCGACGTTTTGCGACCATAAACGGAGCCATAAACGGAGCCATAAACGAAAGTTATGTCTGGTATGTGATTAACCTCAGACCGATGCAGGTGAGGTCGGAGCCTCCTCCACGCACAACGTTTGGGTAGGATAAGTGGGAAAGAAACCTTCACACACACACACACACACACACACACACACACACACACACACACACACACACACACACACACAATGACAAAAACAGTAGCAACAACAAAAATAAATAATAAATATTTTAAAATGCAACCAGGCTTCTTTTATTTTGCTTGCAGCAAGCAAAAATTTTCACATTGACTGTTGCTACAAGACCAAGCTAGCTACAGTTTTGCACCTAATTTGTGTTGACAGCCCCGATACTTAAATTCAAACTTGAGCTGTCCCTCTCACTGACCAATATGCATTCTATCACCAGAGTATTATTATTATTATTATTATTATTATTATTATTATTATTATTATATTGTCATTTTTCATCATATTTCCATTTCTGCTATGGTCGCACTACCTACCAAGTCTGCGGGAAGACCTAAGGCAGGTCGTGGTGTGTCGTTATCGCTCCATTTCATGTTTTTTCTCGTCGTCGTCGTCGTCTTGCGGCCATTGACCGAGTTAGGACTCACTATACCCCCCAGTATTTTCTGTGCATTTGAAACCCCGGTGCAGTTTTGTGGCGAAATTCATATCTTGTCAAATAGCTGAATACTTGATGCTTCACCAGGGCTAACAAGGGTGTTCTTATCGTGACACCAACACTAGATGGGTTGCCTCCAGGCCCCATCCAGTTGTTTAACCCATAACTGGAGGGAAGTGACCGATTAATACCTTTCCCAAGGGTAGCAGTACTTAAGTGAATGCAGGGTACTCAACTGGAATTTGAACTCGGCTCACCGATTTCTCTTTCCAAGCTGATATCCACTGCACCACAACGCACATCCGTCACTGAACGCTTACAGCGCCTGGGATTCCCAAGGGGTCACCCATCTAAATACTGATCAGGCTCAACGGTTCTCGTTCGATGTTTTTTCTATCTTCCCTATCATCCCTAGCGTTACATAGACAAAGTTCTCCTTAGTCTTAATAAGACAATTTTTGTATATCTCTTAAGTTGGGGTTTCCAGGGATTCTTTCAATGTGTTGTTTTGTTCCATTTTTTATCATTCCAAGTGCACCTACTATCACTGGCACAACTCTTGTTTTCAATTTCCACATTTTTTCTATTTCAATTTCCAGGTCTTTATATTTTGACAGTTTTTCAAATTCCTTGATTGCTATGTTACAATCCGCTGGACAAGCCATATCAATTAATAGACAAGTTTTCTCTTTCTGGTTTTTAACAATAATGTCTGGCCTATTTGTTTCAAATTTTCTGTCTGTGTAGATGATGTAATCCCATAGAATGGTTACATCTTCTATTTCTGTAACCGGTGCTGGGTGATGTTCATACCAGTGTTTGTTTACAGATTTTACATGGTGCTTACACATTGTCCAATGTAAATATTGCCCCACTCTATCGTGGCGATTTTTATATTCATTTGGGGCAAGTACAGAACATCCTGAGATTAGATGGTCTATTGTTTCTTGGTGTTTATCACAAAACCTGCATTTTGAATCCATATTATTATGCATAATATTTGCCTGAAATAATAATAATAATAATAATAATAATAATAATAATAATAATAATTATTATTATTATTATTATTATTATTATTATTTCTTCCTTTGATTTCAGTTGTATACAAATTTCCTTTACCTCATGACATTTTCCACTGATCAATTTTGTAAGAAAAGTAAAGTAATAATTAATAAAGATCACACACATCTTACATAGATACGTGCTGTTACCCTCTCCCGGGTCGATTTTCAAATTACCCAATTACTGCGGCTGGATCGATAAATCGATCACTTCGATCTAAGCCCTATCTTATCCCACGTTGTGATTTGATTGATCATAAGACAGGCAAAAATCGGGTGACCTTCAGAAATCGCTGTAAAGGAATCGTTCAAGTTGAGCAAGTCACAAGAAAAAAAATATATCTTCATAAAATTCAAAGTTTTATATCTTTTGTTCTTTTTGATACAACACTTGGTCATTTTAATAGTCAGAATCTATCTACTTTCATACAGACAGTTATCGTCCCAACCCACGTCTTAAGTTGAAATATAACAACTGGTTCTGTTAAGTTTGGCAAAGAGTTCGCGTCGGAGTTCGTCTTAGGCAGGCGGTCACATGATGTCAGGCAGCGTAGTCTCCCGTCTCAGCTGCAATTCCAACCGCGGCTTCGGCCGGATTCTATTTGGCCGCTTCAGTTCCTCGTTTATATGGACTTTTACCTAAAAACCGGTTTGAGGAATTTTATTTTTTAATCATTTCACCCCAAGCAAGGCAGAACTGTCACTGGTGTGCAGAGGGTTACATAAGAGGTGAGTGATGAGAAAGAAGAACGGGTTACAGGGGAGTCAGCGAATGAGTAACAAAAGGATGAAAATACAGGTGTGAAAAGGGATGCATAAGAATGGAGTGGAAAGGAAGAAATATATGATACAAGGGTTGTCATGGGAAGGATGTGAGTCATGGAGATAAGAGATGGCAATTGACTTTGCATTTAAATTCTTGGAAATTGTAGCTTTCAGGGAAGCAAGTATACAGAAGAGAATTCCACAGGCAGAGATTACTTCCATCTTCTGTCTTTCTGAAACCTGTCCTTTTATTGTCCTTTCTCCTCACTAAAGACTTCTCATTCTCTTTCACTCCCAGTAACTCTTTGCGTCTTAGTGGCATTATTGCCATCTTCTCTCTTCCTGAAACCAGTTCTTTTATTGTCCTTTCTCCTCACTAAAGACTTCTCATTCTCTTTCCTTCTGATTAACCCCTTGCTTCTTGTCATGGAAAGGATGTGAATCAAGAAGTTAAGAGATGGTAAATGGAATTTGCAGTTAAATTCTTTGAGATTGTATCTTTCAGGGAAGTAAGTGTACAAAAGGGAATTCCACAGGCGGGAAGTGCGAGCAAAGAAGCTAATAGAGTAGAAGTTGCAGTTACATTTGATTGGTTTGACTATAAAAGGGTGGGACCTAACTGCTAGTCTAGTAGCTCGAGTAAATTCATGCAGTGAGGGAACCAGGAAGCTAAGCTCATCGGAGCAGAAGCCGTGAGATTATTTGTAGAAGAGAGAGCGGAAAGCCACATTAGGTCAGTGAGAAAGTGACTGCAGCTGAGCTATCAGAACGGGACCAATGACATTACAGAGTTTTTGTTGGATTTTGTCAAGAAGCCTGAGATGAATAGCAGGGCCACTCGACCAAATGTAAAAGCAGTATTCAATGCACGGGTGGAGGATAGATTTATATAAGTGAAAAAAGGATTTAGAAGAGAAAAACGTCCTGCTCCCCACAAATGGTTGGTTTGGAGAAATCGGTGATTTCCCTAAGATTTTCCAGAATCTCTTTTGTTGTTTGGCTTTCGAAGATTAATTATCTTTTCCGATTTGGGTTTTTTTTTCCTTCTCGTGAGTGGAAATCACAGGTATCGATCTGCCCAATTAACTTCTTTTCTCCATTTGTTTCTCACACAAACACTTTTCAAAGGGGCGTGAACCATTTCTCTGTTTTCCCTAGTTTTCCACCTTTGCTTACCACCTTAGTCCATCTTCGACTGATTCAATTCGACGGCCTCGGGTCGCATTCACTTGAGGCCATTAATTAAATGTTATCATTTCATATTTCTCCTACTCAAGGAAAATTCTGTTTCCGACTTAGATATTTACCAGATGATTTCCTCAGTTTTTGTCAGGGTCATTAATTTCTTAAAGCACAAAGAAAGCTTTATACTGTAAACCCTATCTACAGTGTAATTCCGTTCGTTGTCTGATCGACTGGTCATTAAGTAATTTTTTATCATTTCAAATTTCGCTTATATAAGATTCTCTATTCTGTCCCGTGTTTGATAACTTACAGGATCCATTAATCAACTCTCCACATGGCCTCTCTCGCATTTTGCCTTTCTCCGTGGCAAATCTCTTTAGGTTTTAATAATTTCTTCTATTTCCTTGCTATGGGCCTTTTTTGTTTCATTTCCCTAATCTCTGTCACAAAATCTAGATCTATTGAGTGTGTTCTTTTGTGGTGGGGGGGGGGGGCGTGATGAAATGGTCAGCAAGCTAGTCTTGCCAGAATCTGTTACAACTGAGTAGTGAATTCGATCCTCACTGAGTACCATATACTTTCAACCATGTGCCACATCTAAGCTGTGATTAGAAAATTTACTATTGAGTGTATATTTGTAATTATCTCTTTCTTGAATGTTACTTTTGCCCATTTATATAATCCGAAAGCTATAATTATGTCGTCACTGAAACATTTTACAGTATTGATGAGACCCTTCAACTGATCGTCGTTTTTGGCAAAGAGTTTGAGATCATCCACATAGAATAGGCGTTTAAATATTTTTTTGTTTACTTTGTATCCATAGATGTTATTGTTTAGTTCATACGTAAGGGGGATTAAGGACAAAAAACAGAGGGGGTGACAAGAAGTCTTCTTGGAAGATTCTTCATCAAATATTCAGGTGGTTAAAAGTGGCAGTGCATGTGATGTGATTTAGCTATCATGTATTTTTTCACCTTCCCACCCCGTGTTTAAAAGAATTTACTGTTACCAAGGAGATTTTGTATACTTCCAAAGACTTATGAATCCACTAGCGTTGCTCAGGTGTAATGAAAGCCTTAAAACTAATCCAGACTCAGCCTAAAGAATATTTGAAATAATAAAATAATTGCGACAATTTACCAATTGCACCTAATATATACTAGCAGTATAGCCCGGCGTTGCTCGGGTGTAATGAAAGCTTTAAAACTAATCCATGGTCCAGGAGCTCAGACTCTTTGAACGTTGGCACGAAAGACTAAAAAGCAATAGTTGTTTCCATTTAAAGCGAAACCGTAGACTGAAAGAAAAATGAATGGATGTAAGTCAAATTTTGATTTCCTGGTATCGATATCAAATAAGTTTTTTTGTCGTAAATTGAATTTTGAAGGCTAAATAAGTCCTCTGAGTAAATGGTATCATGGCTGAGACTAAGAACTACAATTATACTTACTTAGAGCCAAACCCAGAGCACAAACTAAAACAAAAGGGCCGAAAAAATACAGATATATAGGCAGATAAAGACACACACACACACACACACACACACACACACACACACACACACACACACACACATCTTGCCTTTTATATATATATATATATATATATATATATATATATATATATTATCGATTTTCTGCACTATTGTAAGAACTGCAACATTGAAACTTCTGAATATCATTTCTTATGTCTTTGTCTATGAGTGTATCAAATTTTATTAAAATCGGACCACTCCTTCTATAACCCGATATTTTCGATTATCGATTTTCGATATTTATCGGGGTACCTCGACACAAAACCTAGCTAAGAACACTCGCAGACGCTTATAGTACAACTGTTTAAATTTTCAAGAAAATCGGTTCAGCCGTTTCGGAGTCTATAGGTAACGGATACACACACAGACACACAGACACACACAGAGACAAAGTTTCATTTATAAATAAGTTTAGACAGATGATTGTGACTCACGATCAAATGCTTTACAGTAGACTATGCAATGATTTGATTTTTACTTTTTTTCCCTACAATTTTCCAGGATCATTTTACTTATTCGTAAATGGTACCATATGAACCTCTTCGATGTCCCTTCTGTTACAGAGGAAGGACGTTCTTTAATTGAAAAAAGAGCAAGTGCAATTCGTTAGTACAGACGTGATCAATTTATATGTGGTTGGCAGACATATTATTTTAGATCGTCTGATCCACCTGTTTTTTGATGAAAGAGGAATATCTAATAACTTCAGTGATATATTCTGGAACGTAATTGGGATTATACTAAATGATAATACCTGTTTGAAATACGCATGTGGTATTGATTTGAGAGAATTAATGCTGATTTACCTAGAACTAATAACTCCCTTGGAGAAGGTCATACGGTGTTTTTGACAGCAAGTGTCATCCCATCATCTCACAATATGGAAATTCTTTGATGATCTTAAAAGAGAATAGGAATTGCAAAAAGTTCATATCCTTTAGTGAGTACTTTTCAGTAGTTGACTATTTGCGTGTCGTACCCTATAAATTTCCGGGTGCGCGTTGTGGTGCAGTGGAAATCGTCTCGGAACACGAAATCGGGGAGCTAAGTTCGAATTCTAGTTGAATTCGTTGTATTCACTTACACGTAAATAACCTTAGGTATTAACCCAACTTTTTCCTTCAGCTATGGGTTAAATAACAAGACAGACTGGGTTCTCTAGCCTTGATTGGCAACCAGTCTACCGTAATGGAAACCTACAGCGGAACAATCTTCTGCTTAGTCAGTCATGTCTTGAAAGAGACATGATCGACCAAGCGTGTATCACGGGTGGTACTTATTTGACTGATTCGGATGAAAGAACTGAATCGCAGGACAGATTTGTTTCTATAGCTTTGGTTTGACAACCAGTTTACCGCAGAAAGTAATGGGTACCTACTGCAAGAAAATCTTCTGCCTAGTCAGTCATGTCTCTTTCGAGACATGATCGCTCAAGCATGTACCACTTAACTGATCATATAACTTAAGCTTATAAAGATTTTCTCTTACTAATTGTTTTCTTAACGATATTTGTGTTTCGAATAATTATCATTTGTGTATTTCGTCTTTTAATTTTTCTTTTTTTTATTGCAATAAAGAATTTCGGATTTAGCATAATTGTTCTTTTGATTCATTTTTATTCAAACAAATTTCAGTTCGAATAAATGTGTTTTAAATAAAGGTTTTCGAATAATTATTTTCGAACCACTTCCACCTTATTCCTTGTACTCCAGCATATACATTACATGAGCTGTTACAAGTGGTGCTGTTACATGAGCAGTTACAAGTGGTGCTGTTACATGAGCTGTTACAAGTGGTGCTGTTACATGAGCTGTTACAAGTGGTGCTGTTACATGAGCAGTTACAAGTGGTGCTGTTACATGAGCAGTTACAAGTGGTGCTGTTACATGAGCTGTTACAAGTGGTGCTGTTGCATGAGCTGTTACAAGTAGTGCGATGATCTCCGAATTCCCAATTACGTCAGGTATTCTGCAGGCTAGAAATCGTTTCAAGGGCACCAATTTCAAAAGTGGCATATGAAATGCCGCTTGGTATATTCTGCCTGATCTTTCCTGCCAACTGTTTTAGCAACTCTACATTTTCACCTGGTTCTACTGCTGTTAAAACTAGTTTTGAAAGACAATGATACCAAAAATTTGTCTTCTGGCACAAAAAAAACAAAACAAAAAAAACATCTCCTAGAATTGCAGATTAATAAATGTTGAAGGATTCATTATAGCCACCCTGGATCAGTTCCTTCAAACCAAGGACCACCATTCAATCTATCCTGCTGGGTATAAAGAGAACATTTGGAGAAAATAGTCCATATCATATCTGAGTGCAACGAAATGATAGGTCTTCTTAGGACAGGTACTGGACTATATGTTTCGCATTAAATAGGAATGGGTAATAACGCTCTTTCCAGGTTATTTGGACAGGAGTAGATTTTTATCCCTTGTTTCCAGTTTAGGATTGGATTTCTGTTTTTTTTTTTTATAACGTCTTCTCACTCTCTTTCAATCCCGGCAAAGAATTGCATCTTAGTGGTAATACCGCCTTACTTGGGGTGAATTGATTTTTTTTAATTCATCCTCCCTCGTAAAGGCAATTGGTTGAAATTACCATGTTCTGTAATTTTAGCTTTCAGACTCATAGGGAGATTCAAGCATGTCGACCAGACATAATCTTAAAAAATCATGTTGAAAATACATGTCTGCTGACAGATGTTGCAACCCTAGCCGTAAATACAAGGAGACAGAGATAGAAATCAGTTGAATGTTGAATCGCAAGAAAAGAACCAGTAAATATATGCACCACAACGCGCATAGACTCTAATAAGGCAAGTGGAGGTGATGGAATCCCTGCCATCATTCTAAAAAATGGTCCCCTGAACAGACTTCAGTCCTCTCCAAACTGTACAACTAATTCCTTTCTGCTTCAACTAGCTCTCTGTTAGTCTCTTATCGCTAAGTATTCGAGGCTCTAATTAATGCTGAAGTAGTTACGACCTATTCCCTAACAATATAGATTCCGCTTCGTCAGGTCTGCTGCTGATGTGCTAACGACCATCACTGAATATGTATATCAGGCTCTTGAAAATAATAACGAAGCTCGAGCTGTGGCTGTAGATATCTTAAGCATTTGACAGGGTTTGGCATGCGGGCCTTCTGCACAAGCATTAGGGCTACGGCATTACTAAACGACTGTTTGACTTTATCCTAATCGTTTCTATCAAATCGTGAAATGAAGTCGTTTTGAACGGGCAAGCTTCCAGAGCCTCTCACACGAACGGGTGTGTCTCTCAAGGCTCTATTCTCTTTCAACGATATTCCTGATGTTCCCGAGAATGTATTTATGCAGTTGATCCCACGATTTACTCGCATCTCAATAAAAAAAATCTGCCAAGTATGACAAAGCAATCCTGGCTCCAGCTCTTGGAAATACATCTACTGGGTCTTTTGCAAGAACAACTTTTAATGTCTCCAAAAACGGCACAGCTTCCCTTTAACCACCATAGGAAAACTTTCCTGCACGCCATAAACATGACTGATGCTAGTCTCTTGAAGAGCAACACATTGCACCTCCTTGGGATCACTTTTTCAACCGAGTTGAAATTAAACGACTACATGCAAACGATAAAATGCAGCCGTAACTTCTACTCCAACAGTTTCTTTCCTCGCACTTCTCGACTGTGGAATTCTCTTCCACACGATTGCTTCCCCGACGGCTACAATCTCCAGCAGTTTAAATGTAAGGTCAATAGACACCTCCTAACACACTAACCTGCTCCCATTCTATCAAACACTCTTCCCATCTGCCCAACCCTCATCCTCGGTATCCTTACTCATCTGTCACCTTCCTCCTGACATTCCCTATGTCTAACCACTCCTTCTCTTTACCTTCCCCTATGTAGCCCCATGCGCAATAGTGGCAGTGGAATGCCTTGCTTGGGGTGAGATGATTAAAAAAAAATAGCTGCATCTACTGCTAGGAAAGTTGGTTCACTGTACTGTGTCAAAAGTTGGTTCACTGTCTCGTGTCAAAAGTTGGTTTACTGTGCCGTGCCCGAAAGCTTTTCATGTTAGAATCTATCTTGCAGATTTATAAATTTACCATTCATCCATGCATTACATACTATTGCTATATCTGGTCGGGTGCTCCTGCTATTCATCTCGAGGATCTTGACAAAATCCTAAGAAAGATCTGCAATGCAATCGGTCCTGACCTGGCATCTCGACATCAGTTACTTTCTCGCCGACGTGACGTGACTTTCCTCTGTCTTCTTGTAAAAAAGACCGAGGAAAGTCACTGCTATGACGAGCTTTTTTCCTTGGTGTCCCGACAACGTGAATTTAAGCGCGCTACTCTGTTGGCATTTAGGTCCCACCCTTTCACCGTTGTAACAGTTAAAAAGTTAAATGTAACCGTCACTTCTACTCCAATAGTTTCTTTTCTCGCGCTTTCCACCTGTGAAACTCTCTTCCGTTTACTTGCTTCCCTTATAGCTACAATCTCCCCAAATCTTGAATTGCGTTTATCTTTTATCCTTATTTCAATACCCGCTGCACCCAGTCTTTTCTTTCAATGTTCCCCCCCCCCACCGCGCATTAGTGACAGTCCCGCTTTTCTTGGTGTGAAATTATTAAAAAAAAAGAAAGCAAGAAAAGGGATTTGGATTTATAGACGAGTGAAATATAGAAGAAGAGAGCAGGGTTGTTTTGTTTTTTTTTAACCAATAGAGGAAAAGGTGCTTAGAGAATTTAACACTCAGATGACATACTGAATGCAAGAGGCGCAGAGGAAAACAGTAAGTTACTTAACGAGTTTGAATTCAGAAAAAAGACAATGGGTGATAGCAATTATTCAAATTTAATTAGGTCAACCAAAGATTGGTCTGCGATCTACTAAATACTAAATTATTACTTATTCTATTAAATAAGAACAAAATGGGGCACCTCGAGGTGGTGTAATGGTTAGCAAGCTTGTCTTGCAATTAAGTAGTGAGTTCGATCCTCATTGGGTGCCCCATACTTTCGGCCTTGTGCTACATCTAAGCTGCGCTTAGTAAATTACAAATAAGAACAAAATAATTATAAGGGCAAGACGAAATTGCTCTTGACGTGAACACTGGAACGAGACCAATTTAATTTAGTAGACAGAATAAAGGATTTAGTGTTTCTCTCTATTGTTACCCCCACCTCTCTCCCCCTCCTCTTCTCTCGGATGTATTGGTGGCTTAATAGATAACAGCCCAAAAAAAGAAATTGAAAAGCCGGGTTCGAATTCCACTCGTATTCGTTACATTCACTTACGTACAAAAATATCATTGGAAAGAGTATGAACCTATCCTCTCCTCCAAGCTACGGATCAAATAGTGGAACTTGTATCTGAAAAAACAATTGTTATTCTAAAAAGTATTTTACTCGCAAAAAGAATTGTTCTTACAATTCAAAATATTTTTCTGCTTTAAATAATACACAAAAGGTTGATAACCAATAAAAACACATCAATCAACCCCTCGTCTCTCTCTCTCTCTCTCTCTCTCTCTCTTTCCTCATTGGTTTCTTTCTCATTTTTTTTTTCATTTTCATTCTTTTCTGTTTCACCTTCTTTTTCTCTTTTCCGTCACCTTTTACCTTTCATGTACATTGTTTGCATTCGGACTAATTTCCTTATCTTTGTTGTTATTATCACAAATCTACTGTGTTTTTCAGGTGACTGTTGATTGGGGAATCCTTCAGGGAATCTTGATCTGGACACTTTATAAAAAAAAAACAAGAACTACAAGAAAATATAAAAAGCGACACGAGAATAACATATCCCCATCGATTAAATATAGTGCTTATTTAGAATTTCCCTTAATGTGAGCCGAATCGACAAACGCCTGAAGTAGGCAAAACGGCCGAAACATTGTGATAACAACAACAAAAGTGGGGAGATTAATGTAATGAGGGGGTCTCTACTGAAGAATTAGGATCTCCTAGATCAAGCTTTTTCATTGATTAGAAGAGGGAGGTTGATTGGAATAACGACACCAGCCTTACTTACCAGCCAACAAGCCAACCTGATTTGCGGGTCTTAGTAATGTTTGTATTGGCCGACGGACAACACATTAAAAACGCCCTGGTCTCACATCCTACCTTCGTGAAAGAGGTACATAAATACCTAATTTCACAGACATCTGAAGAAGACCACGTGTCAGAATGACCGAAACGATTTTTTTATAGATCCAATAATTTACATGTGCGTTGTGGTGCAGTGGATATACGGCTCGGAACGAGAAACCGGGTAGCCGAGTTCGAATTCCAGTTGAATCCATTGTATTCACTTACGCGCAAATACCCGTGGGAAAGGTATTAATCTGTGTCTTCCTTCCAGTTATGGGTTACATAGCAGGACAGGCTGGGTTCTATACCCCAGTCTACCGCAGAAAGCAATGACAACCTACTGCGGGATAATTTCTGCCCAGTCAGTCATGTCTCTTTCGAGACATGATCGCCCAAGCGTGTCTCACGTATGGCACTTAACTGACTGAATTCTAATTAAACGTGTTAAAACTACTTAATTATTTAATCCAATCTTTGTTTTGATGTCCAAATTATTCATTAAAAATTTGAAATAGATTTCTCAAAACAAATTCGTGTTATTGAGGTTGATGTGATTTGCATAATAACTTCAGACGGCCTGTATTGATATCTTTTGTTGGGATATTGATAGAAAATGGACCAATGAAATTTAAAATATAAAGTATATTTACAGACAATAAAACATAACAGACCTTACAATCTAGTAGTCTGAACACGCAAGACAATGAAAGTCATATGTAAACCATAAATGCTCACAGATTATTTCAACTTTGCTAAAACAACACCTAAAGGGGAATTTCGAAACCGTGGTACATTGTTGGCTCTCGCTCAGATTTTCTGTCTATATATATATATATATATATATATATATATATATATATATATACAAATAAGCACTGAGGTCAACATCGAGTGTTGAAAGTGTTCATTGTCTGAACGCAATCTTCAGGCCATGTGTAGTTTTAGTTTTAACCCTGTTTTTTATATGCTAGTAGATGGTGCATTATGTGTACCATTGGCCAGCATATATAAATAGTCGAGCTAAAACACAATGCACATAGTCTGAAGGTGGCCTTTATGCTTGAAACAGATGAGCGCCCGGCAGTTCAATGGACAAAGAAGTTGCCAGACAAACACTAAAACTGCTTTCAGAACAACTGATGACAGTGAAAAATCTGGATGGAAAATTTCTCATGTTTTATTGTCACAAATTCTAACTTATGCGTAATAAGTAATGAAAGTAGGTGTACTTAAGCGGCATTTGTCCTATTATATATATATATATTTATATATACATATATATATATATATATATATATATATATATATATATATATATATATATATATATATATATATATATATATATATATATATATATATATATATATATATATATATATATATATATATATATATATATATATATATATATATATATATATATATATATATATATATATATATATATATATATATATATATATATATATATATATATATATACATATTCACATTTATGTAACTGATATTGATCACTTGAAGTTTTTTCCTACAGTGTGAAGTTTAGCGTGCCGGTCACGCAAGCCATGGGTAGTGATTTTATTGTTCACTTACTTGCAGCCAAAGTCCAATGAATATTTTAAGCACACAACTAATGATCGAGTAACCGGCAGGTTTACGAGAAACATTTTTTGACCGCTTCTCGAAATTAAGTGATGATATCATTGGCAATTCTGAATATTTTTTCTGTTTTTGAGTTTATTTAGTAACGAGTATGACAGTGCCTTCAAAAATTATCTGTTACGAAAATTTCAAAACTGCCAATCTCATCATCAATAATAACAATTCACCTGTAAATTCTAAATTATAGAGAACCAGTGTCGTTTACGAATTTGTATGTCCTTTGAAGAACTGTCTTTCTCAAAAAAAACTAATTTGTATAAAATTACTTCGGCCACTCTACCACAAAATTAACGAGATGGAGTAGATAGACTGAACTAATTGGAGTAGATAGACTAAACTAATTGGAGTAGATAGACTAAACTATCGCCCGGTTCACACTCCACCCACGTCTATTGAACAGGTGAAGAGGCTCATCACTTGTTCCCTGTTTAGGATGTGGTTTCCGGTTTTCTCTTTTCCAATCTTTTCACTTTTCCTTTTTGTTTATTTTTATTTTTTTCAATTGGAGTAGATAGACTGAACTATCGCCCAGTTCACACTCCACCCACGTCTATTGAACAGGTGAAGAGGCTTATCCCTTGTTCCCTGTTTAGGATGTGGTTTCCAGTTTTCTCTTTTCTAATCTTTTACGTAGCCCCTGCACATCAGTGGCGTTACCGCCTTGCTCGGGGTGACATGATTAAAAAAAAAAAAGATTGACATTGCATATTCAACCCATAGCTGGAGAGAGAAGGGATCTCTTCTCCTCGGCTATCGGTTGAATAGCTAGACAGACTGGGTTCTATAGCCTTGATTGTCAAACAGTCTACCGTAAACTATTTTTTTTTTTAGTTTAAATTCTTTCAGTATCGCTATTCAGGCATGGTGATGAAAAATAAAAAGTAGGAGGTTCAAATTATGGGTGGGGGCATTATTTGTTTAGTAGTAAAGACTTCTCATTTTTTTAATCGTTTTATAATTTTATGCGCTTCCAAAAATTCGCTATAAAAGGATATCTGAGGAACAAAATACCTGAAACAATAAGACAAAATGTCATCATCAAAATCTTTGCGTTAAAATGAAGCATGAAGGGAATTCTTTTTCTCATCCGTTTTAGAACCTTGGACATTTTTTACCACCTGGGACACTTTTTAGATTCTTAGACATTTTTTAGAACCTAGACAATTTTTTTTTTTTTGTTATTAAAAATCGTATCTCTTTCATCAAGGTAGATCCACAAATTTGTCCGGGAAATTTAAGCGTTTTTTGGCGGGAGAAAAAAATGTCATCGATTTAGAAATTCTCAAAATATCATATAATTGTCAGGTTTTAAAAAATCTTTCAGAACTTATCCTGAAATGAACGTAATTATATTTCGAAGGTCTTATTTTTAAGAAATCTTATGAAAATAAATTTATATTTTTAAAGAAATTTAAAAAAAAAAAAAAGATAGAACGTGGGAAAAGAATGAGAGAAATTGAAAACAGTAATGAAAAAGAGAGAAAGAGTGATAAGGAAGAGCAAGAGAGAGAGAGAGAGCGAGAGAGAGAGACAGAGAGAGAGCGAGAGAGAGAGAGAGAGAGAGAGAGAGAGAGTGATATCATTTTTACTCGTTTTTTTTTTTTTTTGCGGGGGGACATATCAACCACGGGAATTATTGCCGAAATTTAAATATTTTGTACAGAACTTTATTTTATTTTCGCAGATAATAATGGTTTACTCATACAAGTCCTACTAATTAACCCATAGAAGGGGGGATTTATACCTTTCCCCAAGAGCATTTGCGCGTAAGTGAATATAATAAACCCAACTGGAATTGGCACTTGGCCTTCGGATTAACAATTCCGGGTCATTATCCATTGCACCACCGGCACATTTGACAGCACCTGGTATTCCTAAGTGGTTACCCATCCAGTTACTGACTAGACTCGTCGTTGCTTAACTTTGGTGAACGACTGGGAGAGAAAGTTGAGAAAAAAAAGATGAAAAATGGAAAAAGAAAGAAAGTGAAAATGTAAGGGACACTTGAGAGAAAAAGACGAAGAGGAGATAAAAAAAAGCGAGACAAATAGTGAGAGGGGGAGAGTGAGAGAAAGCAAAAATAAACAAAGCTAGAGAAAAAAAGAGTGAGTTTGAGAGAGAAGAAGAGAGAGAAAGAGAGAGAAAAAATAAAAAATAAATAAAAAGTTTAAAAGAGAAAGAGAGAGAGAGAGAGAGAAGGGGAGAGAGAGATTTAGAGAAAGAGTTAGAGAGAGAGAGAAAAGCGTGTAAGGCCACAATGGTTGGAGGAAGCCGAAGGCCCTTGGTGAAAAGAAGCTTATTTATTCGTGTGGGGTTCTAATTCTAACGAATATGTTCATATAAAAGTACATAAGCCGACATTATCGATTTTACAAGTACGCAAATATTCTAAAGATATTGGCTGTTAAATATGAAAGATTTATTCACACAGGTGTTCAACTTGTAAAATTTACCCGCATGGGATTTTACGCGGGATTTGCTGATGTAATAATGTATAAAGAATTTATTACATCAGCATATATAAATTATATTTTTATTATATATGAACACACACACACACACACACACACACACACACACACACACACACACACACACACACACACACACACACACAATTTTAATTCATTTTCGTATCGCTTAATGTTTATATTATTTATTAACACAATCCTCGGAGAATTTAAATAATCAAATATTTTTTGTCAACATGAATCCCCTGTTACAGAAAATCTATTTTGAATCGTAAAATTAATGCAATAAAATTAAGACGAATTTAAATTAGAAATTCTTTTAACTACTTTCGTGAAAAAAAATATACGTGGGCCATTCAATGAATAAGGTGAATTTTTCGGTATAAGTACTTCTAATACAGATAGAAGCTTACTAAACAAAATTTACTATTTTCAGTAAGTAAAATACTCTCTGGTTTATTTCAAACAGAAATTATATTGATTTTTAGATTTTTTTTTATTTTTCAATTTTTGGGGCATTTTGAATGAGCAACACATTCGTAAACAAAAGTTAATTCTCGTATTTAAAAATCTTTAAAAAATAAAATATACATCAGTGACACATTATTTTTGGAATATTAGCAAGTTTTATGTTAAATTAATGAGATTTACACAAGTATTACTTATTTATAGCATGAAATTTAGAATAAAACTATTTTTAAACAGTGTTCATCTTTCTGAACTTTTTCCCGTATTTGATATGCGATGACAGCTGGACGGGTGCGGGATAATTGTCTGGCGACCGGAATTGACAAAATAGTGCAAATTTTTCCTGTAAGGAGAAGAAATCGTGAAACACATAACATTTTAATTTACACAGAGAAAATACCATACGAAAAAAAAAACTTCAAATATACACAAAAATATTAAACATTATTTTAAAAATACTATGGTTACATGATTTGTATTAAACTTTTCAATTTTCAATTAGTAAATATAGTATGCACTTAATAACTTAATAACCTGACGTCTACAGGTCTTTGAAATATTTAAAACATACTTTTGAAACTTTATAAATTATTATAATTAAAAAAAAATGAAAACAATTCTTTTAAAATTTTATTATAAATTGATTTTTTTCTTCAGACTATAATGTCCTCAAAATATATTATTAATTAAATGAATTAAAAACTTACCTAATTAAATGATGTCATAGTTTTATCGCATTTTTTTATTTTACTATTAGGAGGAGATTTTCGCAAAGAGGGCCAAATGGTTAAAAAAAAAAATGAATTTACGTAGAGGAAGGAGTATCAAATTTAAAGATAATAGTTTTACCAAGATTTTTTTTTAAATAATTATTTTAAAAATAATTTCATTCATTTGTAAATAAGATCTGAAAGTTGCATTTGAACCCAACAATTATTTGATTTTTGCAAGAATTTCCAAATTAATGTGTTTGTTTTAAAAATGATTAAAAAAAACTTTGGTATTTTGTCTTAATAATAAATAACAAATATTTTGATGGAAAATGTTCGTTTTTATTACGAATGTGTTTTTTTCTTCATACAATGCTGTTTTTTTTTCAGCGATTTTGTGAAGGTACCTACATACTAATCAGGGCCGTAGCTGATGCTAAAAAAACACCGGGCGCAGAGAAAATTGCCCGGATTTATTAGTTGACAATGTGATGACGTCATCAGTGTCATCCATTTCTAGAAACTATGATTTTTGCGGATTTTTTCGGCTATTCCAATGGAAATTAGTCACAGAACGTTAACGAAAACAGGAAATCGGGTTCGGACTTTCTAAGTATAACCAGTCTTTTCTCCCAAAATTAATAAATAAACAGATTTTTACTGCGTTCATTCGGATGTTTTCTTCGTTTTTCTTTCTTTCTTTCTTTCTTTCTTTCTTTCTTTCTTTCTTTGTGAATTGTTTAATTTGATTTCTGACGAAGACATTTTTCCTCGCCCGGATTTTCACTATGATTGCACGGATCGGCACGGATCGGCCCGGACCCGTGCCCGGTGTGCCCAGTAGTCAGATACGGCCATGATACTAATCATAGATGGAAAAGCTCACTACAATTCAAAATTCCCCAGTATTTTCAAAAGATTTTTGAATTTCTTATGTGTGTATAAACGCGTCGATTTTTTGTAAATATTAAAACCACATCGATGTTTTGTAAATATTAAACCACATTATCAAAACATTACTTATAGTAAATTTGAATGCTTAAAGAATTTTTTAAATATTTTACATTTTTAAGAATAATGAGTAGTAAAAATATACTAAAATGACGTTCACTTTGAAATTCGTTCTGCAAAATTATTTCAATCAATTTAAATTCAGTTTGAAATGCATTAGAGTGTTTTTTTTGTTTTTTTGTTTTTTGTGAATATTAAATTGAGGCTCATCCCTTGTTTCCTGTTTAGGATGCGGTTTCCGGTTTTCTCTTTTCCAATCTTTTCACACTTTTCTTTTTTTCTTTTTTTCAATTGGAGTAGATAGACTAAACTATCACCCGGTTCACACTCCACCCTCGTCTATTGAACAGGTGTAGAGGCTCATCCCTTGTTCCTTGTTTAGGATGTGGTTTCCGGTTTTGTCATTTCCAATCTTTTCACTCTTTTCTTTTCTTTATCTTTTTTTTTCAATTGGAGTAGATAGACTAAAGTATCGCCCGGTTTACACTCCACCCACACCTATTGAACAGGTTAAGAGGCTCATCCTTTGTTCCCTGTTTAGGATGTGATTTCCGGTTTTCTCTTTTCCAATCTTTTCACTCTTTTCTTTTCTTTTTCTTTTTTTTTCAATTGGAGTAGATAGACTAAACTATCGCCCGGTTCACACTCCACCCACATCTATTGAACAGGTCAAGAGGCTCATCCCTTGTTTCCTGTTTAGGATGCGGTTTCCGCTTTTCTCTTTTCCATTCTTTTTACCCTTACGTAGCCCCATGCGCATCAGTGGCGTTATCGCCTTGCTTGGGGTGATATGATTAAAAAAAAAAAACCTAAAAAAAAGATTAAGGAAAGCTTTTTTTTTATTTTGTAATGTATTTTAAAACTTGGTTACCTCTTTTTGGGAATTACCTACATAAAATGAAAATTTTAAAACTCATTCAGTCAGTCAGTTAAGTGCCATACGTGATACACGCTTGGGCGATCATGTCTCGAAAGATACTGATTGACTGGACAGAAGACTTTTCTCGCCGTTACTTTTACTGGTTGCCTATGAAGGCTATAGAACCGAATCTGTCCTGCTATTTAACCCATAGCTGGAGGGAAAAGCGGTGGATTGATACGTTTCACAAGGGTATTTTCGCATAAGTGAAAGCAACGAATTCGAACTCGGCTCTACGACTTCTCATCTGAAGCCAATATCCACAACGCACAACGATTTTTATCTGAATCTTAAATATTCATTCTCGATTTTCTTTTGTTCTTATTTTCTTGTACGAGACCCTGTAGACCTTTTCGCATACATGACTTATATAAAAGTTTTGAAGATCATGTTTCACAAACATGTGACATCTTCTCGTTAATTTTGAAAATTAATGGCAATACAGATTTTATAATACGGCTCAGCTCAATAATTTCGTCATAGATTGACAATGACAAGAAGATAAATTTAGGCTTTTCTTTAGTTTTTAGTTCTAGTAAAAATGACAGGGCTGAATTCCACCACCCCTAGCACTCAGCATAACGCCATAGAAATTGTTACAATTGTTGATGGTCCTCTGCAATTTTTTTTTTATTGCTTTGTAAATTGTAGTCCGAATTACTTCAATACAACATTGTAAGTAATTTTATTTTTGAATAGTTTTTCTTTTCTTTTATGTCCATACTACTTGTTCAGTGGATATCGACTCGGAACGAGAAATCGGGGAGCCGAGTTCGAATTCCAGCTGAATTCATTGCATTCACTTACGCGCAAATACCCTTGGGAAAGGTATTAATCCGTCTCTTCCCTCCAGTTATGGGTTAAATAATAATACAGATTGGGTTCTATAGCCTTGGCTGGCAACCAGTCTACTGCAGAAAGCAATGGCAACCTACTGCGGGATAATATTCTGCCCAGTCAGTCATGTCTCTTTCGAAACATGATCGCCCATGCGTGTTTCACGTATGGCACTTAACTGACTGACTTCTATTTAAAATATAAATGCTCTCGTGTCTTGTAGTGAACAAAACAAGTTCGAGATTTAAAAATTCAAATGCTAAGCTCTGACTCATTGATTTTGTTAAAAATAAACGAATTTACTCGAATTACAAACTTTACTTGACACACACGCAATAGCGAATCCAAAACAAAACTTGTGAAATTTCACACTTTGA
>JBBBDQ010000599.1:505000-650000 GCA_037127315.1 Ascarosepion bandense
ACGCGGATATATATATATATATATATATATATATATATATATATATATATAATCCTTGGTTAAAAAGCAATCGGAGTCTAACCGTACTGATGAGCTGTGATACAGCGAAACAGATCTGTCTGCGGATCACACACACACACACACATATATATATATATATATCACAGAAATTTACAAAATAGATATAATTTAATTTATTTATTTGAACCTTATTTTTAATAGATGCTCGTATTTGAGTAGATACCCTGTCTTCATCGAATGTATATATATATATATATATATATATATATATATATATATATATATATATGTAGCTCTGTTAAATTAAAAAAATAATTTAGCGTTTAGTTCTTTTGAGTTCGTCTCTATCGGAATTTACCAGACTTATATACCAAATATTCTACGTTATATATATATATATATATATATATATATATATATTTATATATATGAAATGAATTGTTTGAACATTATTTTTCATCGATACTAGTATTTAAGTAGATATTCTGTTTTTTTTTTAATTAAACAGTATGATATATATCTATCTACTGGCCTGACTATTTACGATAAATTTTTATTACGAAAATGTGTGTCATTCGGCAGGATTTTCGTAATAAAAATTTATCGTAAATAATCAGGCCAGTAGATATAAATATATAATACTGTTTAATTAAAAAAAAAACAGAATATCTGCTTAAATACGAGTGTCGATTAAAAAAAAAATCACGTTCAAACAATTCATTTCAAACTGTCGGTTGTTTCTAACCAAGTTTCGTTAAAATTCGTTAATTTCCATAACATGTTTACATATATATATAATATAATATCATATAAATATATATAAATGACAGATATATTCCTAACAAAATTTCTCAAAATATTTAGGCCGATATATGTATATATATATATATATATATATATATATATATATATATATATATATATATATATATATATATATATCGGCCCAAATATTTTTGAGAAATTTTGTTAGGAAAATATATGTCATTTGGCAGGATTCGAACCTGCGACCCATTCAAGTATTTGAGTGGATAATCTGTTTTTCTATACTAAACAGTGCAATTATGTATATCCACCGGTTTGAATATACATTTATATAAATACATTTTATAGCAAAATGGCCAACAATACATTTCAAAGTATATTTACTAAGAATCCATATTTCGAGCATTTATCTGTAGTTGAAGGTACACAATTGCATTCAAAATATATTTAGTTGAAGCCACAAAATTGCACCGTGTTCATTCAGGACGTAATCGATCACGTCCCTCCACTTCTTCCTATTCCTTGTAGCTTTTAGCATTCGTTCTCTTTTTACACGCTCAACATCTTCTTTACCATCCATCTGCTCAAGTTCATCAAGTATGTCACACGTTGCTTTCCCTTGTCTCTCTTTATCTTTATATTTACCGTGAGCATCAGATTCACCAAGCCCTCTTTCCTCACTTCATATCCCAGAAACATCAGCTATCTTTTGAGGTTACTAAGTATCCGTTTTCTTTTTCATGTCCATCCTCTCCAACACATCGTTGTTGCTCGCATGTTCCGTCTACGGTATCCCCAGTGTCCTTCTGTAGAACCACATTTCAAGTCTTTCCTTTTTCTTTGAAGCGATTGTCCTGAATCCGTTGCCATAGTGAAAGGCAGACATCACATAACAATCCAGTACTCTCTTCTTTGTTTCCAGTGAAATCTTCCTGTCTCTCAATACTCTACTCGGCTTCTGGAATGCATCCTTGGTCTTAGCAATGGACTAGCCATTCTATTACGAGATGGTTGGTGTGAGGTTAAAGTAAAATCATTATATGGAGAGGATGGTAAGTGATTATGGGGAGGTAGGGGTTTGTCGGTCATTGACATGGAGGTGTTTGTTGTGACAGCAAGTGACGTACGATTAATAATAAATTAGAGTTTTTGAATGTAATCACCAGGCAAGCACGAATTGGTAGCATCTGTTCTTGATACGGATTAAGCCGAGCAAATCGATAGATATCGATTAAGTTTGTTGCTTTGAATACCTATGAACTTAAAAAAAGTGTCTCGAACGCGGCAATAATAATAATAATAATAATAATAATAATAATAATAATAATAACTGCACACCAAGCAAAATAATAAAGCCACTGTTAAGTGCCATACGTGAAACAGGCTTGGGCGATCATGTCTCGAAAGAGGGATTAAAAAGAGAGAAAGAAACGATTGATATTAAATTTAAATTTTTGAAGATTAAAGTTGAATGGGAAGCAAAAAGCCACAAGCAAGAGAAGAAACTGTTAGAATAGAACTTATATACAGTACTGTTCAAAAGTATTAGGACAAGAACTATTTTATCTTTTATGAGGCATCAAAATAATTGCGACAATTTACCAATCGCACCTAGTATATGTACAGTACTGTTCAAAAGTATTAGGACAAGAACTATTTTATCTTTTATGAGGCATCAAAATAATTGCGACAATTTACCAATCGCACCTAGTATATATACAGTACTGTTCAAAAGTATTAGGACAAGAACTATTTTATCTTTTATGAGGCATCAAAATAAAGTTTAAAATCACCCTTGCCCAAAAATTTTTGCACACTAACCATATTTTAAAAAAATCATGGAAAAAATATTTTTTTTTACATCTGTTAACCACCCACCATCCACGTAAATTCATGAACTTTTCAGAAAATAATTTTATTTGAAAATTGGTTTTATTACTTAAACGCAGGACTCACTGGGGAACCTAAATCATGTATTATTTTTTCAAACATTTTGCCTTTATTTCTGAAAATCTGCTCCCAATAGTAAAATAAAAGATGCAATAAAATTGTGACAATATTTAATTTGATACGCTTTTAATTGCTTTAATAAATAATTTTCTTTTAATTATAATAATTTATAAATTTTCAAAAATATATTTAAAATACATCAAAGATTTGTTGGCGTTAGGTTTTTTTTTTTTTAATCATATCACCCCGAGCAAGGTGGTAATGCCACTGATGTGCAGGGGGCTACGTAAGAGTGAAAAGATTGGAAAAGAGAAAGCCAGAAACCACATCCTAAGCAGGGAACAAGGGATGAGACTCTTCACCTGTTCAATAGACATGAGTGGAGTGTGAACCGGGCGATAGTTTAGTCTATCTACTCCAATTGAAAAAAAATTTGATGCTCACATATTAATTTATCAAGTAAAGACTATATTTACTAATCGAAAATTGAAAAGATTATTGTAAATCGTCGTGCCTTCGTATTTTTTAAATTATTTTATTTTATTTTTTGTGTGTGTATTTGAAGTTCTTTTTTATATGTTAACTTCTATGTGTACATTAAAAGGTTATGTGTTTCACGGTTTCTTCCTTTACAGGAACAAAAAATGTACAATTATGTCACCTGTGATCGCCATACACAAATCTCGCGTCTGTCGAGCTGTCATCAAATATACGGGGGAAAAGTCTGAAAGATTAACACGCTGTGTTTAAGAAATTGTTTTAGACTAAATTTCATGCTATAAATAAGTAATAGTTGTGAAAATCAGATTAGTTTAATATTAAATTTGCAAATTTTCTAAAAATAATGTTTCACAGATGTATATTTCTTTTTTTTTCAAAATTTTTAAAACCGATATTTAACTTTTGTTTAGAAATGTGTCAGTTGCTCAAAAATAGCTGAAAAATTGAAAACAATTTTTTCAAATCTTAAAATTTTAGATTCCAACCAATTTAATTTCTGTTTGAAATACATATTTTGCTTACTGGAAATAGTAAATTTAATCATTTAGCTTTCAATTAAACCTAAAATAAAAGTTTCAAGAAAAGCTTTTCATTTTTAAAATTTCAATTTAAACGTTAGATATCGAAAAAGAGTAGAGAAAATCAAAAGAAGAATTCTTACTAAAATTGCGAACATCTTAGAAAGAAATCTAAACTTATTTATAAATGGAACTTTGTCTGTCTGTGTGTGTGTGTGTGTGTGTGTGTGTGTGTGCGTGTGTGTGTCCGTTACTTATAGACTCCAAAACGTCTGAACCGATTTTCTTGGAAATTTACACAGTTGTACTATAAGCGTCTGCCAGTGTTCTTAGCTAGGTTTTGTGTCGAGGTAACCCCGATAAATATCGAAAATCGATACTCGAAAAAATCGGGTTAAAGACGGAATTGTCCGCTTTTAATCAAATTTGATACACTCATAGACAAAGACATAAGAAACAACAATCAGAAATTTCAAGATTGCAGTTCTTACAATAGTGCAGAAAATTTGATATCGATACCAGGAAATAAAAATTTGACTTACATTTATTCATTTTTCTTTCAGTTTACGCTTTCGCTTTAACTGGAAACAACTATTGCTTTTTAGTCTTTCGTGCCAACGTCCAAAGAGTCTGATCTCCAGGACCATGGATTAGTTTTAAAGCTTTCATTACACCCGAGCAACGCCGGGCTATACTTCTAGTAACAAATAATTAAAATAATAGTTTAAAGCGTTTCATCTAAAATGCAACAATAACAAGATGCATTTAAATTATCAAAAAATAGTAATAATGAAAATACTTCCTCTAAAAAGAAAAATATGAGATGATCAACATAATTGTTATGAAATTTCATATTGTTCCGAACGCGGGAGAAAAAATTACGCCTGTAACATATTATTGGAAGAAAGAAAAGAAACCAACAGACATTGTCTTCCATAACTGTCAATAATGTTGGTAACATTAGCACGTCAGTGTAAGTCTGGGAAGATTAGCTATCATAACTATCAAGTTGAACGTCAGCCCGCCACATTCACACGCTTTATTCTTTTTCAATTTTTTTCCTTTTTTTTTTTCTGCCACACACACAGAGACACTGATAAGGGTACACGTGTCACTCATCCCACACAAACTCTGGGGCAAATATATCGATTTTGTTGTATACAGACATACGCATAGGCTTTTAAAATATTGATAATACGTCCGCCATTTTTATATCAAACATTCGCTCCAACTCGGCAATTAGGCCTTCCAATTTCCTTTTATTATTATTTACTAATTCCCATCTACTTTATGAAATTCTGTTCCACATAATTATATTGGATATACTACAAAATGTTTAACAAGAAGTCTAACCTTACAATTATCTGACCATAGCTCAATTAGATCTCATTTGAATACACATGGCGACCTACGACAACATACTCGTTGATAATACAAATAGCTTCATCCACATGTAAAAAAAAAAAAAGCTAAAATAATGGAAGCATTATTAATAAAAAAGAAAAAAAAGGGCCAAGGCTCAAAAATATCAACTATGAACACGGCCACAATGTGCTGACCGTGTTTGGAAAATAAGACATTTCTATAACTCTAGATACACATATAAAACAATCCATACATTCAGTTAAGAGTAAATGATAATGGCTAAAAGTATAGCGGAAATCGTACGAATATACAGAACTTTCAGTCAATTACAACATAATTTATGTCCGGAAAAGAAAAATATTATACGAACACAAGAAAAATCAAATAAAACCTGAACCGTAGGACTTTGTCAGTCGTTTTTAATGAAACTTTTACACAGAGAGAGAGAGAGAGAGAGAGAGAGAGAGAGAGAGAGAGAGAGAGAGAGAGAAATAGATGTGTGTATGTGTGTGTGAATTTGACTTTGTATCGAAACTCATTTTGTCATCATTTCTTTATATTTTTAAATTTACCAAAAACAGAAGTGCGCTTTCTTTTGTCTTTGTGTACCGTGTTCCCTCAAGATGCAGGTGATCATATATTCATGGAATTCTCGTCTATCTCTGTTATTGTCATTGTCATCTATCTATCTATCTATCTATCTATCTATCAGGTTCTCCAAACCCTCCTTCCTCATTGCATGTCCCAGGAACGTTAGCTGTTTTTTCCTGATGCTCAATTTTAATTTCCTTTTCGTTTCTATCCTTTCCAACACCTCATCATTGCTCACATGCTCGATCCATGATATCTGCAGCATCCTTCTGTAGAGCCACATTTCAGCTGCTTCAAGTTTATCCTTCATCTTCGATGTTATTGTCCAGCATTCACTGCCATATTGAAGAACCGACATCACATAGCAATCCAGTACTCTCTTCATTGTTTCTAACGAAATTGTCCTGTTTCTTAATACTCTTCTCAGCTCCTGGAATGCATCCTTGTGCTTTTGGATCTCAGGAATATAAATGTATAGAAACTGATGTGGACACAAAGTGAGGGATCAGTTTATATATTGTTTGTAATATTGAACTGATCCCCCACTTTATATCCAGTATGCTTTTGTAGAACCACATTTCAGTTGCTTCAAGTTTTTCCTTAATCTTTGATGATATTGTCCCGCATTCAGTGCCATATTGAAGAACTGACATCACATAGTCATCCACTACACTTTTCTTTGTTTCTAGCGAAATCTTCCTGTCTCTTAATACTTTACTCAGCTTCTGGAACGCGTCCTTTGCTATGCCAATTCGCCTTCGGATCTCCGTGTCGTACTTTCCTTCTTCTGTTAGAACACTTCCCAGATATTTAAATTTTTGTACCTGCTTGATTCTAGTATCCCCCACCTGTATTTGATATTTTGGGCTGCTGGCCCGTTACCGGTTTTATTTTGTGCTATTCACTCATAAGGGTGGGTGGTCGATTGGCTTAAATGTTCGATTTCTAACTATGAGACCAGGGTCGGTTTGTCAAGAAGGAGATTACTTGATTTTATCGGACTAGTGAGGTAATCCCACTCGGCGGCACCTTTGGAAAATACCTGAAAACCATACTACTGGCTGACCCAAGCCCTTCTGAGTGAATTTGAGTAAACCAAATTCTTCATCAGTAGTTGGACTACTACAAAGTTTTAAGCCATTGCTCTGGTATTCGAACTTCTTCCTGCCTTGTCAAACTTGATGATGTCAGATCATGCACGAATGTCCATATCTGCTAAACATCTAAACAAAGTAATAGAGGTTGGGGTGCTGTGGACATCGGCTCGGAACGAAGAATCGAATAACTGGGTTCGAATTCCAGTCGAATTCGTTAGTTTCATTTACACGCAAATATCCTAAGGAAAGATATTAATCCGTCTTTTCTATCCCCAACTATGGATTAAATAGTAGGATATATTGGGTTCTATAGCCCTGGTTGGCGATATATCCTGGAAAGGGATATATATATCATAAGAGGTAGTTAAGCGGTTTAGGCAAATGTAAGACAATCTAGTATTTAGACGTAGTGGACGGTACTCGTCGTATGCAGCATTCTGAGACGTAGGCGTAGTCAATAGTTGTAGACTTGTAGACCTCTAGTCGTATACCTATTGACGTAGACCTCTATCGGTAGACCTATGGACGAAGACCTCGCTTTCGTCTATATTTACGGCTGACACCAGCCAATCACATTGCTGTAAGGGGGAACCAAGGCGTATGCATATTCATTACGTCAGTTGGCAACCAGTCTACTACACAAAGTAATGGCAACCGACTTCGGGAAAATTCTTTGTTTTGTCATTCATGTCTTTTTCGAGACATGATCACCGAAGTGTGGCACTTAACTGGATATAGGAAAGCAAGAAAAAAAGACTAACTATAGACTGAATTTTCTTTTAGTTTGCTTTTTAAGTTTTCCTTCAAACATATGTTGTTAAGATTATGTTTAGCAATATATATATATATATATTAAAAAATGATTAATTCAGTGATGCTGAATGACCATTTCGATGTGAAAATCCCCACGGGGGATAACACATCACCTCAGCAACCGAAAAGTCCTTTCAGAAACTGGAGAAAAATCAGTCTAATTTTCCTTTTTAAATAGATTTGCAAAGAAATTAATTTATCATTTTTTAATATTTTTAATATTTTTAATCATTTTTTAATATTAAAATTAATTTATCATTTTTTAATATTAAAATTAATTTATCATTTTTTAATATTAAAATAAAATGTTTAATATTAATTAGGATCGGGTTTTTGGAATTTACCTTCCTGCTTTTTTCACTTGGATTAAAGTATCTGAATTAAAAAAAAAAAAAAATATATGTATATATATATCTTGGTATGTTTTTTAGTTCTCATCGGATCGTTTTGTTGTATTCCGATCTACTACTCCTCTGCTTCCATATGTCACAAGCACACAGTGAAGTTGTATGAGTTAAATAAATCAGGTAAGAACACCTGCCCCTTCTAATTCTTCGTTCTATTTTACTTATTTACTGAAATCGTTCCCTGCAAAAATGTTCGATAAGTCTATTAAATTGTTATCAGATCGCATATTTAAACTCCTAGAAACAAATTCTGTACATAAATTTCAAATGTAAAATTCTTACTTTGACAATGTTTCGTTTAAAACGTAACATTTAAATTTAAAATCAGTTAAACGTTGCTTTTTTAGATAGCACGATTGCTTCTAGTTCTATCGTTTTATATTCAACTTAAAAAGTTTTTCGCCGAAATGGCTTTCCGATCTTAGAAAACTCGAATTATCTATATATATATATACACTACCGGCCATAATTATTAGGCATTACCAGTGTTTTAAGAAATTATGTATTTCATACTATTTTTTAGTATTTATTGCCAAGCGAATAATTGTAAATGAAAATAAAATGGTTCTTTTGTTAATTGTACACAATAATATGTGCATCAAATTAATTTATAAATAATTAATAATTACCTATATTGCAGTTTCAATTGCAATGAAAGAATGAAAGTAATTTAGGGTAATTTGGATGATTTCATCTTTATTTCCTTGCCTTGTAAAATTTTACAAAGTAATAATAACAAAAGAACCATTCTGTTTTCATTTAGAACTAGCAGTATAGCCCAGCGTTGTTCGGGTGTAATGAAAGCTTTAAAACTAATCCATGGTCCTCAGACCCTTTGGACGTTGGCACGAAAGACTAAAAAGCAATAGTTGTTTCCAGTCAAAGCGAAACCGTAGACAGAAAGAAAAATGAATGGATGTAAGTCAAATTTTGATTTCCTGGTATCGATATCAAATAAGTTTTTTCGTCGGAAACTGAATTTTGAAGGCTAAATAAATCCTCTGAGTAAATGGTATCATGGCTGAGACTAAGAACTACAATTATACCTACTTAGAACCAAACCCGAAGCAAAAACTAGAATAAAAGGGCTGAAAAAATAGACATACATGCAGATAAACAGACACACACACACACACACACACACACACACAAACATCTTGCCTTTTATATATATTATCGATTTTTTGCACTATTTTAAGAACTGCAACTTTAAAACTTCTGAATATCGTTTCTTATGTCATTGTCTATGAGTGTATCAAATTTGATTAAAATCGGCCCACTCCTTCTATAACCCGATTTTTTCGATTATCGATTTTCGCTATTTATCGGGGGTACCTCGATACAAAACCCAGCTAAAAACACTCGTAAACGCTTATAGTACAACTGTGTAAATTTTCAAGAAAATTAGTTCAGCCGTTTCGGAGTCTATAGGTAACACACACACACACACACACACAGTGCCATTTATAAATAAGTTTAGATATATCTATATATTCCATTCGTAAACGACTTATTACGCGACCCAGATTTTTACCTTTCGGTATCTTCGTATTTTACAATTTTTCAAACGCTCACATAACAGGGATCAATTATGAAGTTACCTAAAGTTCTTAGAACTTTTCATCCATGATTGTATTATCCTTAAGGTATTTGTTGGTATGGTTACACTTGGTCATAATTTCTGATATTTCATTTAGAAATTCATTTTTGTTTCGGTATAACATAATAAAGAACTTTTTTTCTTTGCACAGTCTACATATTTTATAACCATTGTAAGGCTTGGCTGTTTTTTATTATACTCTTCCATGTTTTAATTTCAATTTCCACGCGTGGTGAACCAATTTTGTACAACTTTTTAAGTTTTCTAGTTGAATGTAGACTTATGGTTATTCCATCTAGCTTTAAATGTGTCTTTTGTAGATACCAAATATGTTTTGTTATGACCATTTAAGTCATGTACTTCTGCTTTGTAAATAACCCTTTTTCTATTAGAATATCCTTGCAGTGGACATTTATTTATAACTGTTGTATGATTTTGGGTTTGAAGAACGGCTGCTAAGCTGCGAAATATCTATTACCCATAGATTTGTAGAATATCCAAAACATTTTCAAAATTATATATATATATATATATATATATATATATATATATATAGGAACGTAGTATCCTTGGTAATTTCTCAGGTTAATTCCACGGGGTGTCATATCCGATGAGAACTCGTTGTTAAAATTTATTCATTGGCGTCAATCAATTTGTAAATTCATCCTATTTATTTTCATTACATATATATATATATATATATATATATATATATATATATATATGTGTGTGTGTGTGTGTGTGTGTGTGTGTGTGTGAATGAAAGAACGAAATGTTCACCACTTACTTGCCACCCAGGTTTCAACCATATCGGTCTCATCAGAGTGTAAAGGGAACCTTTCGTTCTTTAACACATTGTTGTCGCTGCATACTGGTCTAACCAATACTTTTTTTACTGTTGTATCCACACACACACCGAAGTATATTTTACAATTTTTCCATAATAAAAGTGTATTTACGGGAAATTTTACTGCACTACTTTATTCAAAAGAAATATGCAGCTAAAGCGCCCTGAATTCTTGTTGAGACTTACGGCGACCATGCTCTGTTGGAAACAAGATGCAGACATTGGTGTAGACGCTTCAAATATTATGATTGGGATGTTGAACATAAAGAACGCTCTGACGCACTGAGAAGTTTGAAGACAAAGAATTAGAGGAATTGCTTCATAAAGCCTCATATCAGTCACAAGTTGAATTCACAGTAACATTAGGAGTTGATCACACTACAGTTTTGAAACGTTTTTAAAACATTAGAGATGATTCAAAAGAAAGGACGTAGGGTACCGTGCGAGTTGAAGCTGAGAGACATCGAATGGCGGCTTGCCACGTATGAACAGCTGACAGAAAATAAGACGTTTTTTTTGCATCGTGTCGTAAGCGGCGATGAAAAGTGGATACACTATGATAGCCCTAAGCGTAGGAGATCGTTGGGTAAGAACGGCCATGCATCAACACCGACGGCAAAGCCGAATATCCATGATTCGAATCTTCTACTCTGAATTTGGTGAGATCAGCTGCGTCTAGTTCATTATGAGCTGCTCAAACCGACCGAAACCATCACAAAAGATTGCTATCGATTACAAATGATGCATTTGGACCCGAACATTGACGGGAAACTGGCCGTTATACGAGCAGAGACACGACAAAGTAATTTTGCAACATGAGTATGAGAAACTGACCCCCCAACAAATTTGTTTTAACATTGTAATTTTTCAGGGTTTTTTTTTTTGTATGTTTTTCTTTTTGATGAACGGAAAGGTTAGGCAACAATCAATAGAAAAAAGTAAAAAAAACAAAACAAAAAACATGAAAAACAACGAAATTAACATAAACAAAGCAACCCGAACGCGAGTGGATTGAAAAAACGTTGTATGAGACACTGACCCCCACAAAAAATTTTTTTCAATTTTTTTTTTTTTTTTTCTTAAAGGTTAAGTAACAATAGATAGGACTGGGCTGAAAAAAAAAAGAAGAAGAAAAACAACGAAATTAAACGTGGTGGTAGTCTGCTTCAGGTCCGCCGTCAGGTTATTTAAAGCCAGAATTTGGGGATCGCTATAATAATGGTTTAATGATAAAAGTCTTACTAATTAACCCATAGTTGGTGAGAGAAGTGGATTTATATATTTCACAAATGTATTTGTACATAAGTGAATATAACGAGCCCAACCGGAATTAGATCTCGGCTATCTAATAAGCGATTCCGTTGCATTATTCATTACTCCACGCCATTGTGTGTTTATGTGCGTGCGTGTGCGTGTGTGTGTGTGTGAAAGAGAGAGAGAGAGAGAAAAGTGAGGGGGTGTAGTTCTTTAGAAAATCTTATCATTATTGTGTCATTATTCAACAGGTGCGTTCGTATATATTTGTATCTAAGTAGTTTTCATATTTTGATGATTATCGCTGAAAAACAAAATTAGATCTAAGCTTAGACAAAAAATCCTTATGTAACATGCCAGTTGAAAAATATTTAACTTTTCAAAGATCTATTTCACAAAATCGAAAGTAAACCTCACCCTACCGACCAAGATTATATGTGTAAAGAGATACCCATCACACACATAGTTATATATGTTACTTTCAATTGTTAATGGATACCTGTATTTGAGATAGACGACCCATTTTTTTTTTAAGTGTGTATTGCATTTATTTGCCTGTGCACTCGAGAAAATGTGCTCTCGGGGCCGGTTCAACCTTCATTCCCATATAAAGGAGAAACTACCGTTTAATCCGGTGTGCCTTAGACGGCTCCGATGTGTCTTAGCCCGCTCAGGTGTGCCTTTGTCGTCGTCCTGCGGCCTTGGCCGAGATAGAACTCACTACACCCCTCCAGTATTCCCTGTGTATTTGGAACCCTGGCGCAGTTTCGCAGCGAAATTCATAATCTTGTCAACTAGCCGAATACTTGATGCTTCGCCAGGGCTACCAAGGGTGTTTTTATTGTGACACCAACACTGGATGGGTTGCCTCCAGGCCCCATCTCGTTATTTAACCCATAACTGGAGGGAAGTGAAAGATTAATACCTTTCCCAAGGGTACCAGTGCTTAAGTGAATGCAGGGTCAGTCAGTCAATTGGGCGATCATGTCTCGAAAGAGACATGACTGACTGGGCAGAACATTATCCCGCAGTAGGTTGCCATTGCTTTCTGCGGTAGACTGGTTGCCAGCCAAGGCTATAGAACCCAATCTATCCTGCTATTTAACCCATAACTGGAAGGAAGAGACGGATTAATACCTTTCCCACGGGTATAAGTAAATGCATTGAATTCAACTGGAATTCGAACTCGGCTCCCCTATTTCTCGTTCCGAGCCGATATCCACTGCACCACAACGCACATCCTCAACTGGAATTCGAACACGGCTGGCCGATTTTTCTTTCCAAACCGACATCGATTGCACCACAACGCACATCTGTCACTGAACGCTTACAGCACCTGGACTTCTCCAAGCGATCACCCATCTAAGTACTGACTAGGCAGACGTTGCTTAACTTCGGTGATCGAACGAGAACCAGTGTATTCAACGCGATATGCCGTAACCCACTCCCGTGTGTGCCTTAGTCCAATCATGTTCTATTATAATGATATACTCGTACAGATTATTCATCTCGAAAGCCTCTAGCTGCTCAGGTTCACATCATAAGGAAAAATCTTACAACAATTTTCCTCTTAATATGAAGAAACTGAGGACAGAACTGGATAAAAATCAATAGAAGAATAAGTAGACATTATATATCAATTATTTAATGAAACATGTTTGTATGAAGATATACTATATATATATATATATATATATATATATCGTTTAAAATATAAATAACTTTCTAAATATTATAAATTGTTAAACTTTGAATTTTTTCAAATTCGCAATAATAATAAAGTGAATCTAATGGTCAAGTTTAGGATGTGGTTTCCGGCTGTCTCTTTTCCAATCTTTTCACTCTTACGTAGCCCCATGCACATCAGTGGCGTTACCGCCTTGCTCAGGGAGATATGATTAAAAAAAAAAATAATGCTGATCTCAATTTAATCAAATATTTATACTAATGCCCCTAAAAATTATGTTTGAGTATGCGCACATATTCTTCAAATTAGAAGTTACTGTATTCTGATTGGCCCACACTGTCTATACAATAATGCCTCCCTTATTAAAGAGGTTCTGCTTGTTTTTAACCTTTTAAAATCCTTTAACTTGAAATAAACCTCATCACTTGATAAGACACAAGTGTCGAAACAAAATAGCTACATTTGTAATGACATTATAACATATTAATGTTATAATTTCTGAATATATATATATATATATATATATATATATATATATATATATACTAGCAGTATAGCCCGGCGTTGCTTGGGTGTAATGAAAGCCTTAAAACTAATCCATGGTCCTGGAGCTCAGACTCTTTGGACGTTGGCACGAAAGACTAAAAAGCAATAGTTGTTTCCAGTTAAAGCGAAACCGTAGATTGAAAGAAAAATGAATGGATGTAAGTCAAATTTTGATTTCCTGGTATCGATATCAAATAAGTTTTTTTCGTCGTAAACTGAATTTTGAAGGCTAAATAAGTCCTCTGAGTAAATGGTATCATGGCTGAGACTAAGAACTACAATTATACCTACTTAGAGCCAAACCCGAAGCAAAAACTAAAATAAATGGACTGAAAAAATACAGACACACATGCAGATAAGCAGACACACACACAAACATCTTGGCTTATATATATATATTATCGATTTTCTGCACTGTTGTAAGAACTGCAACCTTGAAACCTCTCAATATCGTTTCTTATGTCTTTGTCTATGAGTGTATCAAATTTGATTAAAATTGGACCACTCCTTCTATAACCTGATTTTTTCGATTATCGATTTTCGATATTTATCGGGGGTACCTCGACACAAAATCTAGCTAAGAACACTCGTAGACGCTTATAGTACAACTGCTTAAATTTTCAAGAAAATCGGTTCAGCCGTTTCGGAGTCTATAGTTAACGGACACACACAGACACACACACACAGACACATGCACACACACACATACACACAGCGACAATGTTCTATTTATAAATAAGTTTATATATATAATGGCCACTCGTATTATTCGATACTCGTCTACTCTTATTGCAGACGCCTGTGCTTGTTCAACACCCACAGAGTCCACCTGTGGTTTATACTGCAACTATGCTGCGCGGACCTTAGTTACAGTTTCTGGGAGAGAGCGCGTTATCTAACGTGAAAATACAGTCTGAACAACACCAGGAGACACTTACGCTCATTCACGATGACATGCCTCTTCGTAGCTAGCACAAGTCTCGATGGCTCCTCAAAAATGCCATCATTCAATTTCACTCACAAGGCTTGAGGCAACCCCATCGTATTGTTTTCAGGCCCTTTACCAATTTTACTGCACGCTGGGATCGCCTCCTCCAGACCAAGAACACCAAGAAGTCACCTTCCTGACAAATCGACCATCATGAGATTCGAACCCAGGCTTCATGGTCAGAAAGCGAACGTTCTAACCACACGGCCATACGCCTCTGTCTCTCTCTCTCTCTCTCTGTCTCTCTCTCTGTCTCTCTCTCTATCTATCTGTCTCTCTGTCTGTCTGTCTCTTTCCCTCTCTCTATATATGTATATATATATATATATATATGTAGGTGCGTGGGCGAGTGGTTAGAACATTAGTGGTTAGAATATATATATAATTATATATATATATATATATATGTGAGTGTGTGATTGTGTGTGTATCAATATGTGTTATATATATATATATGTATATATATATGCGTGTGTGTGGATCAATGTGTGTGTGTGTGTTTCAGGAGTGATAAAGAGAGAGAGAGAGAGAGAGAGAGAGAGAGAGAGAAATACACACTTACATAATCCATTTTGTTTATCAATCTAAGTAGGTATATTTTACGTATGCAAAAACAGATGTTGAATTGTTCGTTTTAACAACAAAACTATTGAATGCACATAAACACACTTTAAATGCTAGCTTTAATATATCTCTTTCTATATATATATATATATATTAATGTTAGCGTTTAAGTGTGTGTATGTGTATTCAATAGTTTTGTTGTTAAAAAACGTGGACTATATATATATATATATATATATATATATATATATATATATATATATACAACGTTTTTCCTATTGATAAACGAATGCGTTGTATGACAGCAGGTGTTGTGAATTATGAGACCTTATATTAATACATCTGCCGCGCGTAGGAGTTCGTTGCAATCAAGCCTCGCTTCAAGATAAACTTTAAAGTCCACCATTTTATTTCACGTGAAATGATATGGAGCGTTGAAGTTGAAACACTTACTTATAAAGAAATACAATTTTTTTCCCGCTCTTGGAAATGGTATAAATCTAGCACATGTCTCCCCAGGTATAGTTTAAATAGCAAAGAAGACTTGGCGACCAATCTATATAACTATGGTATTCAAATCTAGTTGGATGTGGGGCTGGCACTCTGTAAAATCAACCTGCTATAGAGACCCCAGCAACAATATTTAGTGTTGGGAGAGTGTGTTTCGCTTCTGCATTGGAAATCCAATGGTATTACCAATGAGCAGAATAAGACTAAGAACAATTATACACATTTCTTTGATACTAATCGTTGTGGATTCCGGTTGAGGAACCGCACAAAATAATGAACAACAAAACAGATATTTGAGATAGTTATATTAAACGTGAAAATACAAACTGGAATGCAGATTATTAATCCAGAAATACGATTAGTAAGGAATATATATATTTACAAGTCTTTGAAGTGAAGCAGTGCTGGAATTAGTATGTCCATGTAATACTATTCTGTCTGAGTGGTGCTCGGAGCTACTGTGACTAGTGACACGGTATTCTCTGTGTAACTTCGGTATCTCTCGGTAACTTATGAAAGTCTTACGGTACTCTCACTGTTCTCTGCGGTTCGGCTCCTGATCTCTTTATGGCAGGAGTATATGTATACTCAAAGTCCATTATCATAGAAAAAGAAGAGATCCCACAACACTAATGATCGGTGTTCTAGTCTTGAAGAAATCCTGTGTGTGTCATTCTGATTTTCTAAGGCGGCAGACAAACAATCTTATGTCTTTGTTTAGCATGGGATCGTAAGTATGTTACATGATGAGGCAAAGATTTAGGGAAAGAAGGGGAAAAAACATGTAGACAAATAAGTTGTAGAAAAACGAAAATGAACGGGAAAGAAAAAATTGCGGTAAAAGAGGAAGGGAGAACGTTATTAAAGGTGTGTAGAGATAGGAGAATTTGGAGAGCGAGAGAAAAATGAGGTGGAAGAGAGGTAGAGTTAGATAAAGAAATATCAAGAAAATAGGATGATAAGACAGAGAGAGAGAGGCTCAGAGATGAGTGTTGAGTTGAGTTAGTGGATTTTACCACATGTCAGTTAGTGGATTTTACCACATGTCAAACATTGTAGTGCTATTTAATGTCGAAAGCGGATTTTATTATGCCTAAATCTATAGGTAGACATTAGTCGTGTTCATACTTGAGACTATATGTAACTATTAGTCGGTTTTATACACGAGGCTATGTAAAAACATTGTTGTTGCTTATACTTGAGTCCACAGGTAACGTGGGTGATTTTCTCAACATTGCTTAGAAAATACAAATACAACATGGGTTGTATTTATACTTGAGACTATATATAACTATTAGTTGGTTTTATACTTGAGGCTATATGAAAGCATTGGTATTGTTTATACTTAAGTATATACGTAAAACATTGATTGTGTTTATACTTGAGATTATGAAATCATTAGTCGGTTTTATACTCGAGGCTATAGGCAAACATTGGTGCTGCTTATACTTCATTTCAGGGATTGTGCTTCTACTTGCATCTAGAGGCAAACGTCAATTCAGTTTATGTTAGAATCCATGAGGTGTAGTCTTCATATTTGAGTCGAAAAAGGAATATTGGTTATTTTTATGCTTCAGTACGTTAAGCGAAAGTAAATTGCGTTTGTACTCCTGTCATTTATAAACTTGAATGTTCTTATAGTTGTGTTTGTAGTTAAACATGTCGTCTTCATATTTGAGTGTGGGCTTTTTTTTTCTTTTTTCATTTCTCACAAAGGAAGGCAATAATGCTACTAAGACACAAGAGCACTGGAGTGCTGTAAACAAGGGATAAAACTTTAGTCCTTTTCAAAAGGCAAGGGAGGAGTGAGAACCGGGTGATCGACGTCTAGAGGTAAAAATGAATTTCTACTTGAGTCTATGTATAAACTTTTGAAAAGGTAAAAAAAAAGAAGATAAAAATTGAGAAAAAAGATAAAAAGCGTAAAACAAGATAGAGAGTGAAAAAAAAAAGAAAGAGAAATTGAAGAAGAAATAGCAAGGGAGAAAAAGATAGAGAGAGAAATTTGGAGACAGTAAAAGGGAAAAAGAAAGAAAGAGTTAAAAAGACTGGGAGAAATTAAAGGAAAGATAGAAGAGGAGAAAATGATAGAGAGAGTGGAAAAAGAAAGAGAAAAATCGAGGAAAAAGATAGAAATAAACAGAAAGATAGAGAGAGTGAAAAAAAAAGGACTTGAAGGAAAAATAGAAAAGGACAAAAAAGATAGAGAGAGTGAAAAAAGAAAAAAAGAACTTGAAGGAAAAATAGAAAAGGACAAAAAAGATAGAGAGAGTGAAAAAAGAAAAAAAGAACTTGAAGGAAAAATAGAAAAGGACAAAAAAGATAGAGAGAGTGAAAAAAGAAAAAAAGAACTTGAAGGAAAAATAGAAAAGGACAAAAAAGATAGAGAGAGTGAAAAAAGAAAAAAAGAACTTGAAGGAAAAATAGAAAAGGACAAAAAAGATAGAGAGAGTGAAAAAAGGAAAAAAAGAACTTGAAGGAAAAATAGAAAAGGACAAAAAAGATAGAGAGAGTGAAAAAAGAAAAAAAGAACTTGAAGGAAAAATAGAAAAGGACAAAAAAGATAGAGAGAGTGAAAAAAGAAAAAAAGAACTTGAAGGAAAAATAGAAAAGGACAAAAAAGATAGAGAGAGTGAAAAAAGGAAAAAAAGAACTTGAAGGAAAAATAGAAAAGGACAAAAAAGATAGAGAGAGTGAAAAAAGAAAAAAAGAACTTGAAGGAAAAATAGAAAAGGACAAAAAAGATAGAGAGAGTGAAAAAAGGAAAAAAAGAACTTGAAGGAAAAATAGAAAAGGACAAAAAAGATAGAGAGAGTGAAAAAAGAAAAAAAGAACTTGAAGGAAAAATAGAAAAGGACAAAAAAGATAGAGAGAGTGAAAAAAGAAAAAAAGGACTTGAAGGAAAAATAGAAAAGGACAAAAAAGATAGAGAGAGTGAAAAGAGAAAAAAAGGACTTGAAGGAAAAATAGAAAAGGACAAAAAAGATAGAGAGAGTGAAAAAAGAAAAAAAGAACTTGAAGGAAAAATAGAAAAGGACAAAAAAGATAGAGTGAAAAAAGAAAAAAAGAACTTGAAGGAAAAATAGAAAAGGACAAAAAAGATAGAGAGAGTGAAAAGAGAAAAAAAGGACTTGAAGGAAAAATAGAAAAGGACAAAAAAGATAGAGAGAGTGAAAAAAGAAAAAAAGAACTTGAAGGAAAAATAGAAAAGGACAAAAAGATAGAGAGAGTGAAAAAAAAGAACTTGAAGGAAACAGAAAAGGACAAAAAAGATAGAGAGAGTGAAAAAAGAAAAAAAGGACTTGAAGGAAAAATAGAAAAGGACAAAAAAGATAGAGAGAGTGAAAAGAGACAAAAAGAACTTGAAGGAAAAATAGAAAAGGACAAAAAAGAGTGAAAAATTAAAGCAAGATATCGAAGAATAGATAGAAAGGGACAATAAGCTTCTTTTCTCGCACTTCCCGCTTGTGGAACTCGCTTCCTTATTCTTGCTTTCCTGACGGCTACAACCTCCAGGAATTTAAATGCAATGTCAATTCTCATCTCTTAACCACTTGACCCTAGTTCTTTCCTCACCACCATGTATATCCTCTTCTTTCTCTCCACCTCTGCAACTGCTATTACACCTGTGTTCCCTCTCTTCTCTTGCTCCTTTCTATATGGTTTGTCCTTCTCTTCACTCTCTTCTATTTAGTGCTTTTACTCTTATGTAGCCCCCCCCCCTGCATTGACCCTAGTTCTTTCTTCCCCACCCTGAATATACTCTTCTTTCTCTCCGCCTTTGCAACTAACACAACACCTGTGTCACCTCTCTTTTCCTGCTCCTTTCTAAATGGTTTGTCCTTCTTTTCACTCTCTTCTAGCTAATGCTTTTACTTTTATGTAGCCCCCTGCACATCAGTGACGTTACCGCCTTGCTCGGGGTGATATGATTAAAAAAAAGGATAGAGTGAAGAATGAAAAACATGAATTAGAGAAAAGATAGAAATAACCAACAAGATAGATAGATAGATAGATAGAGAGAGAGAGAGAGAGAGAGAGAGAGAGAGAGAGAGAGAGAATGAGTTTTGTTTAACGGCACATCAACCTCTGTTGGTTATTTAATGCCAAAAAGGTGGGGTTTTAAGGTATTTTTTTAAATGTTCGGTTAAAGTGAGAAGTTATGAGATTTTGATAAAAAAGTTGTTTTTATCTTATTTTTTATTTTTTTTATTTGAGAAAACTGAAGAAGTTTTCTAGTTTTGTGTTCAAAAATGTTTTACTGTTAATTTTTTCCTTCAAAAATGTGTTATGGTATTAATTTTTTCCCTTCAAAAATGTATATTTTTCTATAAAAGTCTATTTTTATAGTTTCATAGTGTTTTGACCCCAGTTTGGGGTTAACTATTTGCCCATAGCTGGGACCCTAACAGGTGCTACCACTTCGGGTCAGGATGGACCTGGGAACAACAGCAATTGAGGTGGTTCCATGCCTCTCACAACCTCCCAATCAGGGGCCTTGCTGCCGGATGCAGTTTACCGTCATGCCCAGGACAGAGAGAGAGAGAGAGAGAGTAAAAAAAAGAAAGAGGGAAATTGGAGAAAAGATAGAAAAGGATAAAAGATAGAGAGAGAGAGAGAAAGAGAGAGAGAGAGAAAGGGAAGAGTAAAATTGGAAAAAAATACCGAAAAGGACATAAAGAGAAGGAATAAAAAAATGAATGAGAGAAATTGGAAAACAGATTTTGAAAGAGCGAGAAAGAATGTAAAAAGGTGATAAAAGTGAAGAGGGAAAGAGAGAGGGCGGTCGAATTTTTACCCGTTTTTATACCTTTCCCCAAGAGCAGTTGCGCGCAAGTGAATATAATAAACCCAACTGGAATTGGCACTTGGCCTTCGGATTAACAATTCCGGGTCATTATCCATTGCACCACCGGCACATTTGACAGCACCTGGTATTCCTAAGTGGTCACCCATCCAGCGGCTGACTAGACTCGTCGTTGCTTAACTTTGGTGAACGACTGGGAGAGAAAGTTGAGAAAAAAAAAGATGAAAAATGGAAAAAGAAAGAAAGTGAAAATGTAAGGGACACTTGAGAGAAAAAGACGAAGAGGAGATAAAAAAAAAAGCGAGACAAATAGCGAGAGGGGGAGAGTGAGAGAAAGCAAAAATAAACAAAACCAGAGAAAAAAAGAGTGAGTTAGAGAGAGAAGAGAGAGAAAGAGAGAGAAAAAGCAAAAATAAATAAAAAGTTTAAAAGAGAAAGTTAGAGAGAGGGGGAGAGAGATTTAGAGAAAGAGTTAGAGAGAGAGAGAAAAGCGTGTAAGGCCACAATGGTTGGAGGAAGCCGAAGGCCCTTGGTGAAAAGAAGCTTATTTATTCGTGTGGGGTTCTAATTCTGACGAATATGTTCGTACAAAAGTACATATACACAATGGGGCAGACATTAGCGATTTTACAAGTACGCAAATACTCTATGAATCTTGGTTGTCAAACACGAAAGATTTATTCGCACAGGTATTCAACTTGTAAAATTTACCCGCATGGGATTTTACGCAAGATTTGCCGATGTACTATCTAAAAAATTTCCCGATACCGCGCACGCGTGTGTGCACGCGCGAACTCACGCTGCTACTCACCAACGCCAGTTCGAGCCAAGATAAAAGCTATACTTTTCAGAGCTGATTTTCAAGGTAGTCAAATATTTCTAATAGGGAAGATTAGCAAAAAAAAAAAACAAAAAAAAAATTACTTAAGCATCTATCCTTATGAGTACATAAATATTTACATTCATCAATCACACTCAATGGTGCATAGGGCAGTTTCTGCAACAAACTGTTTTTTTACGGGGCCCGGTTTTTAGCCCTGCACTCAATCCCCAAACCTGGTGGACCGGTGGACCATTCTTGGTCCTTACGTTTACAGCACCTGGTATTCCCAAATGGTCACCCATTTAAGTATTGACCAGGCTCGATGTTGCTTAAATTCGGTGATCGGTATTCAAAATGATATAGCCGTAGACGAATATTTACATTCAGTCAGTTATGTACCATACGTGAAACACGCTTGGGCGATCATGTCTCAAAAGAGACATGACTGACTGGGCAGAAGATTATCCCGCAGTAGGTCGCCATTGCTTTCTGCGGTAGACTGGTTGCCAGCCAAGGCTATAGAACCCAGTCTGTGCTGTTATTTAACTCATAACTGGAAAGAAGAGACGGATTAATACTTTTCCCAAGAGTATTTGCGCGTAAGTGAATGCAATGAATTCAACTGAAATTCGAACTCGGCAACCAGATTTCTCGTTCCGAGCCGATATCCACTGCACCACAACGCACATATTTACATTACTACACTTAAATTCTTCGTTGCTATACGCTCCAGATTAAATCCTACCCCTAACGTTTCTCCACACCCATGAATTTTTTCAACATATCTGACCTACATGTGCTTGTGTGTGGATAAAATAAATTTAAAAATTATGTGTTCTCTCAACCAAAATAAGTGTGTGCAATACACATACGCATACAAAGGTACACGCATAAAATGTATACACTCATACGAACGCACACATAAACGCACGCATAGATAAACACATATATGTTTCTGTGTGTGAGTATTGAAAGTGTGCGAGGTGTGACATTGTTTGATTATTAGTATTGAATAACGTCTGGCATGGACATGTCAATAAAAAAACATATGGGACTTTCCGCGCTCAGTGTCGCTGTTCAATGGAAACTTGACGTTGTGTTGACGTCATTACCCATTAAGCAACTTGCATACTTCGTTAACTTCGGTCGGTTTGAGGCCCGCAACCTACCGCACAGATGTTGAATGAAGTACGAAGACATAGACATAGAGATATGCGTAGGAGCTCTCTCTCTCTCTCTCTCTCTCTCTCTCTCTCTCTCTCTCTCTCTCTCTCTTTCTCTCTCTCACACACACACACACACGCACTCACACACACACTCACACACACACACTCACTCACTAAAACACAGACACATGCATATGAATACACTAATGAATATATACACATACATTTGCATGTTGGTGTTCGCACACACATAAATATATTCGTTCGTTTTGCCTGAAAATACAGAATGTGCCGGTCAAAATTATGTTAATTTTATAACCAAAACTTAGATATGGCACTAAGCCGACAGTATGGGACACCCAGTGAGGATCGAACTCGCTACTTAATTGTAATTATTCTAGCGGGACAAGCTTGCTAACCATTACACCCCCTCGAGGTGCCCCACCACTCAAAAATTATGACAAGAAATAAGAGCTGCAATCAACGAAAGGATATGCGTTGTGGTACAGTGAGGATATAGACTCGAAACGAGAAATCGAGGAGCCGAGTTCGAATTCCAGTTGAATTCGTTGCGTTCACTTGGGAAAGGTATTAATCCGTATCTGCTGCCTCCGGTTATGGGTTAAATAGCAGGACAGATACGAGACATGATAACCCAAGAGTGTATCACATCTAGTACTTAACTGACTGAATATAATAGTTGGAAATATAATTAAAGCTTGTACTGGGTATAAAATGAATACTCCGTTGTTTTGTTTTTATGAAGTAATAAATTGATCCAACACTAATTAGTACTTATTAACAAAATAATATAACCCATCTCTTCTTCCTCTAGCTTTGGATTAAATATCAGGACAGGTTGGGTTTTATAACCTTGGCTGGCAACCAGTCTACCGCAGAAATTAATGGCGACCTACTGCGGGAAAATCTTCTGCTCAGTCTGTCATGTCTTTTTCGAGACATGATCGCCCAAGTGTGTATTACGTATGGCACTTAACTGTTGAGTCAGCCATGAAAATTCTTTCATCAAAGAATATGGCGGTGATATTAATGAGGTTTGATTTGCATATCATAGAGCATCAGTGGTTTCGAATGTTTTTTACTGTTATTTCACCCAGTAAGCCTCCACCTAACCAGAGGAGTCAACGCGGCTTAAAGAGTGTAAACATAGTGGGCAGACCCACGTGAGGCAGGACCTCAGTGTTGGGCACCTTGTCTTGCCATGATATTACCAGGATGCGGCAGATACTCCTCACGTGGAATGTGTTCAGACGCTTCTCTCGTCTGGCGTACGTGGTTCATGTCTCACTGCCATATAGCAGTGTCCTATTGAGCCACTTACGGTGGAGGCTTACTGGGTGATCTTTTGTAAGAGAGGGGGAATGTTGAAAGTAAAAATGCATATTTGGTAAATGCGTAAGTTAGTGGTCAGTTGTTACGTCGGGTAACAGAATTATGTGAAATAATACAAAACAACGTAATAGTATAAAAGTAGGTGTATTGACAGGAAAAGAGAAGTATTTACAAGAGAAGCTGATTAGTAGAATACAGAACAAGGTAATTAGTATACAGTATCGTCGTAGAGACGTGATAGATTGACTAGTAGAACACTTCCGGTGCAATACCGGAAATACCCGACTGACTCGCTCACTCGACTTCCTTACTCGACTTCCTTACTCGAGGTATAATCACTACTATCTTATATAGTGATTCGAATAGTCCATTTCCGTGGAAAGGTGGAGAGCGCCCCAACATCAGTTGACCCTGGAATTAGAGGGAATAAATTTATAGATCTGAAGAGAGCATAAAAACGGGTGTTTGTTCAATAAAGTAACAATTCTTGGGAAGAAACTATCTGAAAAGAACTTGCTTCTTATCGGAGAAACAAGAATAGAATGAGACGGTTTGTCACCATTAACATGGCCTGACGCGACCTAACACTGATGGTCTTCATTGTTTTATAGATTCATTCGTTTTTTAAGGTTTATCAACCCTTTGCATGTCATTTAAAACAAGAAAATATTTTAAGATTGTAAGATATTTAGGGTGGGATATTAATTATTTTGTGATACAATCTTACTAATTAATCCATAGCTTGTAGGAGAAAAGTTGAACCTTTTGTGTGTAAGTAAATATAACGAACCTAACTGGAATTGGAACTCAGTTCTCCGATTAGCAATTCTTAGTAATTATTACTAAGAATTACTATTAAAATAACACCACCCACACATCCAAGTGGCTGACATTTCCAACAGGTTAACCATCTAGTTACTAACCATGTTCGACGTTTCTTAACTTAGATGAATTGTACGGGAACTGGTGTTTCAACGTAATATGGCCCTAAGCCCCTCTAAGTTCTAATATTGTAAAACTAAGGCAAGTAAGACGTCCGAACACCCGCCATAGTAATTAGGATAGAGATGTGAGAGGCTGGCAGCGTTTCCTCAATGGGATAAGGGCTGTAGTGTGAAGAATAATCCATCATGTACAAGGTTTCTGAACTCTGTCGAAGCTGGACAGTAAGGTTTGACTATTAAGAGCCCAGATATGACAATAATACCCTATTTTTGGTCCGATCTGACTCTTGTAAAGACAGATCGTGGCATCAGGAGGTTGGGTATTTTTGAAGTGAAACAAGAAATAACCATTCTTCAAGCAACTTTGGCGATGGCATGTATACGACTTCCACTTGAAATCTAGACGGAACTTTAAACCCAGCAGGAGGTCATAGAAAGAAGTCTGTTTGAGAGCCTGATCACAGATCAGAAATGCTAAGGTTTACGGTCTTGATGTAGTGTTACTAGTTTAGTATCGGACTGATAGCAGACACGAAAAAGAAACTACAAGACCACCTACAGAAGGTAGTTGAAGAGAGTGACAAAAAAGAACTACACATAAACTGCAAGAAGGCCGAATGCATTGTCATCAGCAAAAAGAGCCACCCAAAATGCCAAATTCAGGTGGGGGACACTAAAATCAAGCAGGTACAAAAAATTAAATATTTGGGAAGTGTCCTAACAGAAGATGAAAAGTGCGACACAGAGATCCTACGGCGAACTGGCATAGCAAAGGACTCATATGAAAAGACAGGAAAATTTTACTAGAAACAAAGAAGAGAGTATTAGATTATGTGATGTCAGTTCTTCAATATAGCAGTGAATACTGAACAATCTCATCAAAAATGAAGGAAAAACTGGAAGCAACCGAAATTTGGCTCTACAGAAGGATGCTGCGTATATCATGAATTGAGCATGTGAGCAATGATAAGGGTTTTTTAAGGGTAGAAAAGAAAAGGAAATTAATACTGAGCATCAGGAAGAAACAGCTAAAGTTCCTGGGACATGCAATAAGGAATGAGGGCTTGGAGAATCTGATACTAACAGGCTAGATAGAAGGAAAGAGAGACAGTGTTAAACAGCGTGTAACATATTTGACGGGCCTGATACTGTAGATGACAGAACGAGGGTTGCGTGGCGTAACAGAAGAAAGCCACAATTTGAACAACCTAAGGTATGCAGATGATACAGTGCTGATAGCAGACATGGAAAGGAAACTAAAAGACCTTCTACAGAAGGTAGCTGAAGAGAGCGACAAGAAAGGATTACAAATAAACTGCAAGAAAACTGAATGCATGGTCATCAGTAAAAAAAGGCAGCCCAATATGCCAAATACAGGTGGGAGATACTAAAATCAAGCAGGTACAAAAATTTAAATACCTGGGAAGTGTTATAAGAGAAGACGGAAAGTGTGACACTGAGATCCGAAGGCGAATTGGCATGGCGAAAGAAGCATTCCAGAAGTTAAGTAAAGTATTAAGAAACAGGAAAATTTCGCTAGAAACAAAGAAAAGAGTACTGGATTGCGATGTGATGCCAATTCTTCAATATAGCAATGAATGCTGGACAATATCATCGAATATGTAGGAAAAACTTGAAGCAACTGAAATGTGGTTCTACAGAAGGATGCTACGAATATCATGGATCGACCATGATGAGGTTTTGGAAAGAATGGAAACGAAAAGGAAATTAAAACTGAGCATCAGGAAGAGACAGCTGAAGTTCCTGGGTCATGCAAAGAGGAAGGAGGGCTTGGAGAATCTGATACTAACAGGCTAGATAGAGGGAAAAAGAGACAGAGGAAAGCAGTGGATAACATATTTGAAGGACCTGATCAGGTGGATAACGGAAAGAGGGTTGCGTGGTGTAACAGGAGAAAGCGTTCTAAGAGCCACCAGGGATAGGGAGACGTGGAAAGCCATGATCGCCTACGTACTGAAAGGACAGGGCACATAGAAGAAGAAGAATCGGATACGCTGAATGCTACCAGACGGTCTTTTCCCCACCGAGCTGTGAAAGTTATGCCCTAATGAAGTGGCCAGCCCAGAGTTCCGCCCTGAATCTAATAGAAAATGTTTAGAAGATAATTAGAGAAAGGGCTCAGAAAAGAAACCCGAAAAACTAGGATCACCTATGGGAGTTATTGAAAAACGAATGGGAGGGAATTACTGCTGATTTTTGAAAAAAATTAATTAGATCATGTGGTCGACGATGAAGAGAAGTCATTGAAAATAAGAGAATGTTTAGCAAATATTGAATTTTGTTGATATTTTGTTCACAATCAAGTATTAACAAGATCGTTCCTTAACTTTTGTCCGGAAGCTTATTTCCTTTGTTCCATTTAATCTTTATTTAAAAAAAAAATATTATGTAAATTTTTGTAACTTTGTATAATATTTATGCATTACACCCTAATCTTTATTCGGTAAAAATTTCATTGCTAATCATGCATTACTTTTTAAGTAATACACATATTTATGTCTTTGTTGTTTCCGTTCCTTATATTATGGCCGCTACTGTATATTAGCTAGACGATGTTAGCTTTGTCAGCCAGACAGTCGCATCGCAGAAGACCTCCTGTTCTAGTGTCGTACTTTCCGTCTGGAAAAAGACCCACTGGGCGGCCGCAGCTGCGGTATCGTGACATCATTAAACGCGACATGAACTGAAGACCTCACAAACCGGAGACACTGTCACAGGGTTTGAAATGAGGATTTTCCTTCCCCTGGGTAAGCTTCCTACCTAGGCTGACGAGCGCCATCTGCCCGAGGTAACTGGTAATGAGGTGCCAGTAAGCAGCCTTTCGCCTCTTCTGTTCATAAAACCAGTTCCGCGACGAGCTCGCTCATAGCTGGACTCAGTGGTCAGAGGTTATTTGAACAAACATGGCATTGGGACATTTTATAGATAGTGGGAGCTTATCCCCACTATCACACCCGGCTATGACAACCTTGGAACCTCTACTCTCGACAGAATGTTTGACGACTGTACCCCTTGACAACATTGAGTGTCTACCTGTCAAGGAAGAGCTCGACACTGAGTCGACGATAGAGGAACTCAGCGAGGCCATCAACAGCTTGGCCAGAGGAAAAGCCCCAGGCAGTGATGGAATTACCCCCAATATTATCAAGCACTGCAAGATTATCCTTCTGCTTCCAAAAAATCAATGGCGAACGAAGCGACTGCAAAAATTACCGGGACAGCACTCTACTATGCGTTGTGGGCAAACTCTTTGCTCGGGTCATCTTGGTCTGTCTGCAGAAACATGCCGAACGTGTTTACCCAGAGTCGCAGCTCAGCTTTCGAACTGAACGATCAAAAGTAAACATGGCCTTCTCGCTTCGTCAGCTCAACGAAAAGTGCAGAGAACAGCCCCTGTAAGGCACTTTTATCGATCTGACCAAGGCGTTCGACCTCATTAGCAGGAAGGGCCTCTTCAGAATCCTTTCCAAAATTGGCTTCCCACCCAAGCTTCAGAGCTTAATTGAGTTTATCCACAACGACATGCAGGGAACTGTGCAGTTCAACAACAGCACATCGGAGCCGCTCAACATCTTTAGCGGGATCAAATAACGTTGTGTCCTCGCTCCCACTCTCTTCGGAATCATCTTCGCACTGTTTTTGAAGTACGCATTAGGCACATCCTGGGAAGGGATTCACCTGTGTACGAGATCAACTGGCAGACTTTTCAATCTAACCTGTCTCAGGACCAAATTACAGAAAGTCCTTATCGGAAACATGTTACTTGTTGATAATGCGACATTAGCATCTCCCACACCCAATGTTAATTTCAGTCACTGATGGATCATTTCTCTCAGGCCTGCAGAGACTTTGGGCTGACCATTAGCTTGAAAAAGACAAACGTCCTGGGTTAAGGTATCGGAGCACCACTGGCCATCATCATCAATGAGTATGAGTTGGATGCGGCCCATCAGTTTACCTATTTTGGCTCTACCATCACTGACAACCTTTCCCTGGACATAGACTTAGACCAAAGAATTAGGGAGGCAGCCACAGCCCTTGCATTTTTCACAACTCCTGTTTGGACGAACTCTAAGCTGACAGTGAAAACAAAGATGGCAGTGTACAACGCTTGTGTCAATAGTACACTGCTATATGGCAGTGAGACATGGACCACGTACTCCAGACGAGAGAAGCGTCTGAACACCTTCCACGTGAGGAGTATCTGCCGCATCCTGGTAATATCATGGCAAAACAAGGTGCCCAACACTGAGGTCCTGCCTCACGTGGGTCTGCCCACCATGTTCACACTCTTTAAGCCGCGTTGACTCCGCTGGTTAGGCCATGTCTACCGGATGCCAGACGGCCGCGTGTCAAAAGACCTCCTGTATGTAGAGCTAGCCTCTGGAAGAAGACCCACAGTTGCGGTATAGTGGCATCCTTAAACGTGGCATGAAGCTTGTGAGCATTAACACAGTCATGGGAAAGCGTATCAGTTAACCAGTTCAAGTGGAGAGGAACCCTGGCCGTATAACTCAAATCAGGGAAAGAGTAGCTGACAAGCCGCCATGGCAATGTGGGTTCGCAGAATGGAAAGTGACAACTCCGACAGACCAGAAACAGAACATAAATGCCTCTGCAACAGGGACTGTCACTCTCGCACCGGCCTCTACAGTCACAGATGACGATACTCCAGCCATGCAGACAACTAGCATGCTACCCATGGTCACCGACGGAGGCCTGCATATACGCGTTATAAACACTGATAATGTATCGTGTTTGTTCTTCTGATCGGAAGAAAACTTCATCTTTACTTCCGTCTGTGGATCCGATGTTAGCTTCATAAACCAAATCTGAACACGCAATGTCTGGAGCGGTGCCGACACAGCTGCACTTTGTTAAAAAGAAAAGTTCAATTTCAAAAGAGAGAGCGCGTTATCTGAACACTCACACCCTCAGTCACAATGACTTGTGACTTCATACTAGCACAACCATCAACGATTCAATACATGGTATGGTTCTCACTATGTCCGATTTGTCCGAAAGTTGACGTCCTGGAGTAGATTATCCCAGTGTCTCATGATCAAAAAGTGAACATTCTAAACACTTTTAATTTAAAGGATACAATTCCATCTACCCAATTCCACTCACATGGCTTGGGTCTACCTGTTGTATAGTGTCCAGGCACTGTCCACAGACGCCACACACTGAGATCACCTCCTTCGAACACCGGGCCTCATGGTCAAAAAACTAACGATCGAACCACTCGGCCATATTTTACACATACGTGTATACTAGCAGTATAGCCAGGCGTTGCTCGGTTGTAATGAAAACTTTAAAACTAATCCATGGTTCTGCAGATCAGACTCTTTGGACGTTGGCACGAAAGACTAAAAACCAATAGTTGTTTCCAGTTAAAGCGAAACCGTAGACTGAAAGAAAAATGAATGGATGTAAGTCAAATTTTGATTTCCTGGTATCGATATCAAATAAGTTTTTTCGTCGTAAACTAAATTTTGAAGGCTAAATAAGTCCTCTGAGTAAATGGTATCATGGCTGAGACTAAGAACTACAATTATACCTACTTAGAGCCAAACCTGAAGCAAAAACTAAAATAAAAGGGCTGAAAAAAAAAATACAGACATACAGGAAGATAAACAGACGCCCACACAAACATCTTGCCTTTTATATATATATATTATCGATTTCTGCACTATTGTAAGAACTGCAACATTGAAACTTCTGAATATCGTTTCTTATGTCTTTGTCTATGAGTGTATGAAATTTGATTAAAATCGGACCACTCCTTCTATAACCCGATTTTTTTCGATTATCGATTTTCGATATTTATCGGGGTTACCTCGACACAAAACCTTGCTAAGAACACTTGCAGACGCTTATAGTAGAACTGTGTAAATTTTCAAGAAAATTGGTTCAGCCGTTTCGGAGTCTATAGTTAACGGACACACACACACACACAGAAACACACACACAGATAAAGTTCCATTTATAAATAAGTTTAGATTATACAAGACGTGTAATCATTGACTGTGTAGTTGGTGTTCTTGTTTATGCAAAATGTACAGTTAACGATAACGAAAAGGTGTTGTTTAAAAAGCAAATAAACTCGATAGCATTTACCTAAACAAATGTGTGATAAAGAAAGAAAAAAGCACTAAGTTAAGCTTATTCTGCGTTTCGTTGTTGCTTTTCTCAAAAAGACTCCCTTTGATTTGCGTTGGTAAAAATGTAATGAACCATTAAGAAGAATCGAAAGACTAAGTAAATGATGTTATCTAAACATGAAACCTTTGATGTTTTATAATGAATATGATGAATTTACGTAACAAAACAAATAGAGAGTAATATTGATTAAACAACGATATCGAAACTTTCATTCACTCAAATGTATGTAAACTGTCTTATCACTGATAGGATTTATTAAATAAATTTATTTTTACAAATCCATCCAAATCTTCCTTCACTTTGATGATTACATATCTAGTGATATAGCAAATATAAAGAGCATATATTGGAAGCCTGTCTATATTTTTGAGATGAGGTATTGTAATTATTTACACTATTTACATTGTTCGGACTGTTGTCCTCATCTTTGTTGCCATATTCACCTTCAACATCTGTCTATATTTCTAGTATGAGGTATTGTAATTATTTACACTATTTACATTGTTTGGACTGTTGTCCTCATCTTTGTTGCCATATTCACCTTCAATATCTGTCTATATTTCTAAGATGAGGTATTGTAACTATTTTCATTATTTACATTGTTTGGACTGTTGTCCTCGTCTTTGTTGCCATATTCACCTTCAATATCTGTCTATATTTCTAAGATGAGGTATTGTAACTATTTTCATTATTTACATTGTTTGGACTGTTGTCCTCGTCTTTGTTGCCATATTCATCTTAAATATCTGTCTATATTTCTGAGATGAGGTATTGTAAATATTGAAACTGTTTACATCGTTCGTACTGTTGTCTTCATTTTATAGCCATATTCACGACGTTTGTACGTTGCGGCTTTCTTCAAGTGATATTTATTAGAATTTAGAACAACCCACCCCATGAATTAAATGAAGGTTTTGGTTGAAATTCCAACGAGTATCCCAAGAAGAAAGCCGAATGTTGTGAATGTGGTAAGAAAAGTGACGACAATAGTCCAAACACTGTAAATGGTGTCAGTAACATATATAGAAATTCATTGGAAATGATTTTTTACTATAGGAATGCATTGCAAATTATTTACTAGCCATTTATGTAAGTTGTCTTATCACTGATAGGATTTATTAAACAAATCCATCCAAACTTTCATTCCCTCTAATGATTAAATATATAGTGACATAGCAAATACTAAAAGCATATCTAGAAATTCATTGGAAATGATTTTACTATAGGAATGCATTGCAAATTATTTACTAGCCATTTATGTAAGATGTCTTATCACTGATAGGATTTATTAAACAAATCCATCCAAACTTTCATTCCCTCTAATGATTACATATATAGTGACATAGCAAATACTAAAAGCATAGATAGAAATTCATTGGAAATGATTTTACTATAGGAATGCATATATATATATACACACACAAATGAATAAGGAACGAAGAGAATGTTTGCAACGTTAATTTAAAACAGTGCTCAATATAAAAATAGAACAATGAATATATATTTGATGTATACTTTAGAACATGTACAAACTACAGTCTACTACAAAATTGTACATTTTGTTTCGACATTGAAAGAACAATGTCTCATCAGGTAGTTAATAATAATGGTAATAAATGTTATTTTGGAAAATAAAGTTTATGAAAATTCATGTCTTTTTATTCTTGGAAAACTTTTCGTGCGCGGTAAAGAGGATAGGAAAAATGAGAAAACAAAAAGAGAAGTGAAAAAAAGGCCAAAGTAAACGGAAAGAGAAGGACACAGAGGAAATAAAAAAGTTAACTGTTTGCATAGTACGTGCGGTTACATTTAGCTAACTCAACTCTGAATTGATGAGACGTAACCGCCAATCGAGTAGTGCGCTTGAATTCCTAACTCTAACAAGAACGAGGAGCTCATCCGAACAATTACCTTGAAAGTATTTATAAAAAAGCCACAGATTAGTAACTTTATGTCTGTGGAAAAGTGTCTGAAGCCGAGACACCAGATCAGGACAAATAGCATTGCTGGTTCTTGTTTAGACTTTATTAAGGATTTCTAAATATATTAGTTTATTATCTAAGAACAGCTAAGTGTAGCACAAGGCGAAAAGTATGTGGCGAAGGACGCGTTCCAGAGGCTGAGTAAAGTATTTTGACAGGAAACTTCCACTAAAACAAAGAAGAGATTCCTGAATTGCTATGTGATGTCACTTCTTCAATATGGCAGTGAATGTTGGACAATATCATCAAAGATGAAGAAAAAACTTGAAGCAACTGAAATGTGGTTCTACAGAAACATACTGGATATAAAGTGGGGATCAGTTCAATATTACAATCAATATATAAACTGACCCCTCACTTTGTGGTCACAGCAGTTTCTATACATTTATATTCCTGAGATCCAAAAGCACAAGGATGCATTCCAGGAGCTGAAAAGAGTATTAAGAAACAGGACAATTTCGCTAGAAACAAGGAAGAGAGTACTGGATTGCTATGTGATGTCACTTCTTCAATATGGCAGTGAATGTTGGACAATATCATTAAAGATGAAGGAAAAACTTGAAGCAACTGAAATGTGGTTCTACAGAAGGATGCTGCGGATATCACGGACCGAGCATGTGAGCAATGATGAGGTGTTGGAAATGATGGAAACGAAAAGGAAATTAATACTGAGCATCAGAAGAGACAACTGGGACATGCAATAAGGAAAGAGAGCTTGGAGAAGCTGATACTCACAGGTCAGATAGAGGGAAAAAGAGACAGATGAAAGCAGCGGATAACATATTTGAAGAGCCTGAGCAGGTGAATAACAGAACGGGGGCTGCGAGATGTTATAGGAGAAAGCGGGCTAAACGCCAGCAGAGATAGGGAGACGTTGAAGTCAATGATTGCCTACGTCTTGAAAGGACGAGGCGCATAGAAGAAGAAGATAAATTTTGGAGTGAAATATGATGTTCTCGTTTTTATTAACTTCTATAACAATAAAATTCATATAAACTAGACTACATTAAGAAGTCCTACTAAAGAAATGTGTGCCTCCTTTAGACATGGGTATATATATATATATATATATATATATATATATATATATATATATATATATATTGTCATCCGCAGACAGATCTGTTTTGCCGTATCACAGCTCATCAGTACGGTTAGACTCCGATTGCTTTTTTACCCAGGATTGAGACCCGACCGAAATGGCGTCACTCTACCACTGGGCTATGGGCGTTCGGTGGAAGTAGGCAGACTTTTTAGCGCATATATATATATATATATATATATATATATATATATATATATATATATAAGATTCTGTACTGGACATAATGTCGGGGTTCTGTTTGCTATTGTTATTATGCAATCATTTGTTCCCCACTTATTTTTATTACATATTAGTATAACAATTGGAAAATTAGATTTTATAAAAATTGCACGTGCAAGACTAATCGAAAATTGAAAAGTTTTATACAAATCATCTAGCCATCGTATTTTGAAAGAAAATTGACAATCAAAAAAGAAATAAAATATAAAAACAAATTTTATCCATAAATTCATAAGCATTTACTAAATTATTAAAATATCATATCAAATAACAATTAGCCGATATTTTGCTAACCAATCTGATAAACAATCTAATAAATGAATTGTGTAAATAGACAATTGAATAAATAGTGTTTGTTAATTTTGTTGTCAGTTCTCAAGAAGAAAAGGAAGCGTATAAATTCATTTTCATATGTTTAGGTTTTATTACAATTCTGATCATCGCTTTTTAAAACAATAAAGGTTGTCAAAGGAGTGAGAATAGTTTTAAAATGGCGGTGTCATTGGAAAAGCATTTACACTGACACATTGTTTTATTGTAATGACAGAGATCCAAGTTTGTCGTTGTATATTTATTTCATACATATATATATATATATTCCTAAAAAAATTACTTTTTATATACGGGGATATATTTAGGCGTAATTATATTTTGTATACGCTTTCTCAATATAATGCGAAACTCTAACCTTTTAAGTATGTGCTTGTTTTATTTTTGTTTTTTTTTTTATAACCATATCGCCTCAAGCAGGGCATTTTACAGCCACTGTTTTGCAGGGGGTTACATAGAAGGAAAGTTATGAGAAAGAGTGACAGGTTATAGGGGTGTCAGGAAGTAGATAAGAGAAGGTTGATTGTGGCCATAAGGAGAGGGATCAGTTTATATATTGATTGTAATGCAGAACTGATCCCTTACTTTATATCCACATTAGAATAGTATAGAATTTTTTTTTATAATCATATTGCCCCAAGCAAGGCATTTTACAGCCACTGTTTTGCAGGGGGTTACATAGAAGGAAAGTTATGAGAAAGAGTGACAGGTTATAGGGGAGTCAGGAAGTAGGTAAGAGAAGGATGATTGTGGCCATAAAGTGAGTGATCAGCTTATATATTGATTGTAATTTAGAACTGATCCCCCACTTTATATCCACATTAGAATAGTATAGAATTTTTTTATAATCATATCGTAAGAGAAGGTTGATTGTGGCCATAAGGAGAGGGATCAGTTTATATATTGATTGTAATGTAGAACTGATCCCCCACTTTATATCCACCTTAGAATAGTATATAATTTTTTTTTTATAATCATATCGCCCCAAGCAGGGCATTTTACTGTCACTGTTTTGCAGGGGGTTACATAAAAGGAAAGTTATGAGAAAGAGTGACAGGTTATAGGGGGGTGTCAAGTAGTGAGTAAGAGAAGTATGAGAATACTGATGAGAGTGGAGTGGACGGAGAAGGGAGCATTATAGCGAGGATGCAGGTTTAGTAGATAGGAGAAGGCTGTTGACATTACATTTGAGTTCTTGGAGATTGTAGCTGTCGGGAAAGCAAGTAAATGGAAGGGAATTCCACAGGCGGAATTTTAGGTTTTAGGGTAAGTAAGAATCTTTACTGGTAGCAAATCGCCTGCATACGGACAGGTAACGAATTCAGTAGATATGTAAAAATAGAAAGGGGCGTAAGACAAGGATGTGTCTTTTCATAAGATTTAACTTGTACAGCGAGAATATTTTGAGGACCCTAGATGTTATGTCAGGATTCGTCATCGAAGACCACAATTTGAACAGCCTAAGGTCCGCAGATAATACAGTGCTGATAGCAGACACGGAAAGAAAACTACAAGACCTCCTACAGAAGATAGCTGAAGAGAGTGACAAAAAAGGACTACAAATAAACTGCAAAGAAATCGAATGCATGTTTATCAGCAAAAAGAGCAACTCAGAATATCAAATACAAGTGAGGGATATTAAAACCAAGCAGTGATGTCAATTCTTCAATGTGGCAGTGAATGTTGGACAATATCAACAAAGATGAAGGAAAAACTTGAAGCAACTGAAATGTGGTTCTACAGAAGGATGCTGCGGATATCATAGATCGAACATGTGAGCAATGATGAGGTGTTGGAAAGAACAGAGACGAAAAGGAAATTTATACTAAGCATCAGGAAGAGACAACTGAAATTCCTGGGACATGCAATGAAGAAAGAGGGCTTGGAGAATCTGGTACTAATAGGTCAGATAGAGGGGAAAAAAGACAGAGGAAAGCAGCAGATAATATATTTGAAGGGCCTGGGCAGGTGGATGACAGAACGGGGTTTGCGTTGTTTAACAGGAGGAAGCGTGCTAACCAGGGTTAGGGAGTCGTGGAAGGCCATGATCGCCTACGTCCTGAAAGGACAATGCACATAGAAGAAGGAGGAGTTTCCAAGATAAAACGTCAACAATGAATTATACCCCAGCAATTCAGGAGCATATTTTGCCATTAACTCTTACAAAGAGCACTTCATTAAATTTAGACAAGATCTTCGTATTTTACCGCATTTTGAAAAAAAAAAACACATTTCGTATAAGCTTTCGGCACCCATTCTTATATCAATTCGCGTATATAAACAAACACTTACATTTTATGAGGGTCATTCAATAAATAAGGTGAATTTTTCAGTATAAGGATTTTTAATACAGATAGAAGCTTACTTTATTTTTAAACTTTTTTCCTTTACTTCTTTTCCAAGTATTTTTAATTTTTTTGCAGATAGAAAAAAAACTTTGAAAATTTGAAGATTAATAAAGATGGCCGACCAAGAAGCATGCTCCATGATTAAACAGAGGTCAGTTATCAAGTTTTTGGTTGCTGAAGGGTGCAAACCAGTTGAAATTCATAGGAGAATGTCACTGTGTATGGCGCCACATGTTTCAGCCAAAAAATGTCTACAAGAGGGCTAAATTGTTTAAAGGACGAAGCAGTGTTGAGGATAAAAACAGGCCTGGGAGGCTTACGGAAGTGAGGTCTCCTGAGGTGATCAAATCAGTCAATGGCCTCATTCAGTCCGACAGTGCCAACTACTGTGAACTGCTGAGACAGGTCAAGAAAGACATAAAGAACAAACGCAGAGATCATCAGTCTCATGGAGTCATCCTGCATCAAGACAACGCAAGGCCTCACACAGCAGCCCAAATGCTGCAGACCATCAACGAGCTGGGTTGGGAATTGCTCTCTCACCCCTCTTTACAGCCCAAACCTTGCCTCTTCAGACTTTCACCTGTTTGGCCTCTTGAAAGCGTTGATGGAAGGCACGAAGGTTGAAAGTGACGATGAAGTCAAAAGTGGTATGAGCGATTGGCTGAGACATCAGTCCAAAGATTTTTACGCTGAGGGAATACGGAAGCTTGTGCACAGATGGGAAAAGTGTGTGACACTGCTGGGAGACTACGCTGAAAAAAAAAAGTAAGCTTCTATCTGTATTATGAAAGACTCTCGTAGGAGTCCTTATAACGAAAAATTCACCTTATTTATTGAATGACGCTCGTAGATATCCTGATACCGAAAAATTCACCTTATTTATTGAATGACCCTCGTAGAAGTTCTTATCCAAAAAATTCACCTTATTATTGAATGACCCTCGAAGATATCCTGATACCGAAAAATTCACCTTATTTATTGAATGACCCTCGTAGAAGTTCTTATCCCAAAAAATTCACCTTATTTATTGAATGACCCTCGTAGAAGTTCTTATCCCAAAAAATTCACCTTATTATTGAATGACCTTCGAAGATATCCTGATACCAAAAAATTCAACTTATTTATTGAATGACGCTCGTAGAAGTTCTTATCACAAAAATTCACCTTATTTATTGAATGAACCTCGTAGAAGTTCTTATCACAAAAAATTCACCTTGTTATATATCGACAAACAACAAACACGCATATATATAAAAATATAAAGTTATATTTTTTTTAATGACGATGAACCGTGTAGCATAGGGAACAGAGAATTGAGAGAGCGCGCTTCTAATGGGTTGACGGGAGTGTAGTCTTATCTGTTGTGTCTCTCTCTTCACCGGCCGATCTCTGTTGCTCCTCTACTGGCGAATCCGTGTGCCGAGGTCTTTTTATAATCTTCCAGAACCGGGACTTTTTCTTCCGGTTTTGCCTCGCCCACGCACGCCCACGTAATTCTCAGAGACACCTGTTCTGTTTGCCTCTGTAGTTATTTCTGCTGCTGCCGGAAATAAGGTCAAACGACATCCGTTCCTTTCAACGACCGGAAACACCCTCGCTTGCATCAGCCTTCCTCGGGTGGGGCCAGATTGTTATATTACATTCCTCGCCCTCCCATTTTCCAAAATGTTCACCTAAGAACATTTTAAGCGCAACACCCTCACACTCCTCCCCATGCCACACAAGCCCGACAATTGTATAAAACATGTGCACGCCAAAACAACAAAACATGTGCATGCCGAAACAAAAAAAAAACAACAAAAAAATATATAGGGGAGCCTACATCGGCAACCCAACAATGTTCGTGTCCAACGTGAAAATTGTTCTACCAGCTTGATGTTTCATTGTTCTTTTTTTTTTTTTTTTTTTTTTTAATATCCATTTTCACAGAATTGGGCAAAGTTCTTAAAAATGTTCATTTTCTTTCTCGACTCTGTCCATAAGCGTAGACGCCTCGATGCACGACCACATGATCATTAGGCGGTAACCGCGCCCCAGTTTCTAAACTGACATCGAGTAAATGACCTTTGACCAACACCATGCGTGTTTCTGCTCGAGTTTATTGTTACACATGTAACTTAATTTAATTTAATTTAATTTAATTTCAAACATACTATGTTTGAACACAGAAAAATGGCCATTATCTGCAGTACATATCATTCATAGTCTGACCGAGAAATGTTCAATAGAAAATGAAGAAAATTACCCTGATTCCAACGTTAATCCGCATGCAATTTACTTGTGGAGGATTAGAGGTTTCATCTATATTAATTTAGTCTAAAAAAATGGACCTGTGACTCGTAGTTCCTTAGTTTGTACAATGTCTTCTATTCCTTGAACTGGATTCGAATCCAAGCATATCTGATTTGTTGACATCTCTCTGTTTAACACAGAGACATTTGAGTGTTGAACACCCGTTGACCCCGGAGTACTATTCACAACGGATAACTCCCTTTCCTTTCCCGAAGCACTGTTGTTTCTTTCACACTTAAAAATCCGCTTCCTAGCTATTATTCCAAGGATTATCATAACGCCGACTATGCCAGCAATGACTCCTATCGTCAACTTCTTCGGGAGTTCTTCATATCCTTCACTAAATCTTTCCATATCTATCTGTTCCAAGGTATTTACTAGTTTGCGGATAGGAATCTCCTCCATATCGCGCAATTCTACCGGCATGGTGTCCACTGAAAAATTGGGAAATTTCTGCGTAATTGGGGACCAAACCACTGAACCAGAGACGTTTATGGGTGTGAGCTGTAGCTTCCCTACGTTTCTAAATCTTGAGTCACCGTTAACCTGTGCAGCCAACACCATGTGATCATTGTACGCAGTACACCCCTCCTTTATCCGTATACTGGCCAGCGGGGCCTGGGCGACAAGCTTGCTCCGAGACCCGCCACCACAAAGAACTGCAAAGTGCAAATCCCTGGTAGCAGCGACCATCCAAGATTCCCGGTCTACCCTGATTGCAATTGGAAGTCGAGTATTCGTTTTAACTGTGACTCGACAGTTCCTCTCTATTCTTGCTTGATTATGCCGAAAAAGCGACATCTCGCAAGATTCACTTGAATTGGTAGCATAAACGGGACCGGATACCTCGCACAATCCGTCGGTACTTGCCGAGCACCGTGTCGCTTCAGCCTGGCCCAAGAGAATATAGCATGTTCCAGCCCTATTTACCGCGATCATTTTTGACTCCATTTCAAACCTGGCCGACAACTTGGATCCGAACGCTGAACCTGATCGTGTGGGCAACGGAAGAGGAAAATTCAAAATGTTATATACTACATAGGAGTGTTCTCTATCCACCAATGGGACGTCCACCACAACCACAATCGATTTTGAGTCAAAAAGTGTCCTACAACTTAATGTTTTATAATAATACCAGATGTCCTTATCTGGATCGCTTGCTAATTTGAAATTATCTGGGAGCGTCTGAGCTATTTTATGCATCAATCCCCTTAAGTCGTGCGGAGCGATTATGCTAGGAGACAAATGACCAATCGACTGCAGTTCCAAATAGCTTAAAGCCATACGGACGTCTAAGAAATATTTCCCTAATTTATCGACTATAATCTTGTACAACCAGTATCTATGGGTAAGGATCTCTAATCTGGATACTCGTTTATCCAACCCCTGTGTTGCGTTTGCCATGGAACCTACAATCCCTTTAAGGCTAGAAATAATTTCATTTATTTTGTGTCTATTATTAGATACCTCATGTCTCGTAACATTTATTACGGAAATGCTATCCTCTGTCATGTGTAGTATCCTTTCCTGTGTATTTGCTAACTTACCCAATGCTCTTTTGATCACACGTAGATCATCTTCCGATGTTACTCCAAAAAGGTAACTAAGAGCATTCCCTACAAAGGGCAACACGGACCGCTTAGTTCTGCGAGTCATAGACCTATAATCTTTGTATTTTAACAACAGCCTTTCACGTTCTATTACAATTTGCTTAAATTCATCATTTACATGATTCATCAATGTTTCGAATGTGACGTCCCCAAGGAATTCCTGTGGGAAATTTTCCTTTGCGCCCGACTGGACATTTTGTATGCATCCCTTCAATGATTGGAACGCAGCGTCGTATGGTGTCAGATTGATCGAAAATGTCATCAGCCACCTTGCACGTGACAGTGAGATCTCGTTCTGTTCAATAAATACGACGTTCTGGTAATTTTCAATCGCTACGTCCAATCCAGGAAAAACAGCAGGACCAACAGAACAAGATTTGCCATCTGAAACGAAAGACAAAGCCGTTAGTCTCGCTCCGTACTGACACCAGAGACGAATAATTTACTTTATGCTTTAGATACTATTAATAATTTTCCACGTTTGTATCTTCCTAACTATTTCACTTAAACTATCGTTAATCCTCCCACTGCTTCTTTCCCAATCCTATAGCATACCAGCCAATAAGTCTACAAGACTTTTCAGTTGTTCTTTCTTTTTGTTCCGATCAACTGTGGAATCTGCAGGTCTATCCGTGTCAATATAAAGTTTTCAGAAATTAATATATCTTCAAAAGATATTTCCCAAGTCACATAAATGAAAATTCAAAGAGGATGTTGAATTGATGGGAACCTGCACAAAAGCATAATTCACAAACATAGAAATGTAAATCATTTTGTAGTGTACAGTCATTGAAAAGAAATTAAAAAAAAGAAAACCTAACACTGCACAAACCAAAGAAAACATTGTTATCAACAAGTTAATCCAATTATCCACGTTAAAGAGTAGAAGAAACTTCCTTTACATGATTTTACATTTCACTTACTCAATCAAAGTAAGATTAATTAAGCAACATACCAGTAAACTCACTTCACATACAAGGTAAAATATTAACAAAAAAATAAATCATTAACTCAGATGTTTTATACTTACAGATAGGTAAATATCTCAACTTTATTCCTCCCGTCAACCCCAACCTATGCGCTCGCCGCTAGGCGTACTACTCTCTGCATGTAGTCCTGCACCCCCTCCGTTCTACCCTTAATGTGTTCGACACCGAACAATCCACATTTCTCAATTCTAGGGTCAGATCGGCAAAAGTATGCTGTTCCATTTTTTTTCTAACTAGACTTATAAACAAGAGCAGAACACACACACTATCAAATCAAAGAGTCACCTACCTTGGCTGATGTCTATAGTCGTGCGGCTGCTTTTATTTTCGTCTTCTTTTTTCTTTCTATCTGGTAGTTTTAAGTCCGTTGAATTTCAATCGTCGCCGTGGCAACCAGCTCGCATCTAACTGTTTTGTTGTCTCAAAACAGCAAGTCACTAGGCACCAATTATGCGTTTGTTATATATCGACAAACAACAAACACGCATATATATAAAAATATAAAGTTATATTTTTATTAATGACGATGAACCGTGTAGCATAGGGAACAGAGAATTGAGAGAGCGCGCTTCTAATGGGTTGACGGGAGTGTAGTCTTATCTGTTGTGTCTCTCTCTTCACCGGCCGATCTCTGTTGCTCCTCTACTACTGGCGAATCCGTGTGCCGAGGTCTTTTTATAATCTTCCAGAACCGGGACTTTTTCTTCCGGTTTTGCCTCGCCCACGCACGCCCACGTAATTCTCAGAGACACCTGTTCTGTTTGCCTCTGTAGTTAATTCCGCTGCTGCCGGAAATAAGGTCAAACGACATCCGTTCCTTTCAACGACCGGAAACACCCTCGCTTGCATCAGCCTTCCTCGGGTGGGGCCAGATTGTTATATTACAACCTTATATATTGAATGATCTTCGTAGAAGTTCTTATCACAAAAAATTCACTTTATGTATTGAACGACCCTCGAAGATATCCTGATACCGAAAAATTCACCTTATTTATTGAATGACCCTCGTAGAAGTTCTTATCCCAAAAAATTCACCTGATTATTGAATGACCCTCGAAGATATCCTGAAACCGAAAAATTCACCTTATTTATTGAATGACCCTCGTAGAAGTTCTTATCCCAAAAAATTCACCTTATTTATTGAATGACCCTCGTAGAAGTTCTTATAAAAAAAAATTCACCTTATTATTGAATGACCTTCGAAGATATCCTGATACCGAAAAATTCACCTTATTTATTGAATGATCCTCGTAGAAGTTCTTATCCCAAAAAATTCACCTTATTTATTGAATGACCCTCGTAGAAGTTCTTATCACAAAAAATTCACCTTATGTATTGAATGGCCCTCGTAGAAGTTCTTATCACAAAAAATTCACCTTATTTATTGAATGAACCTCATAGAAGTTCTTATCACAAAAAATTCACCTTATTATTGAATGACCCTCGTGGAGGTTCTTATCCCAAAAAATTCACCTTATTTATTGAATGACCCTAGTAGAAGTTCTTATCACAAAAAATTCACCTTATTTATTGAATGGCCCTCGTAGAAGTTCTTATCACAAAAAATTCACCTTATTTATTGAATGAAGATCGTAGAAGTTCTTATCACAAAAGATTCACCTTATTTATTGAATGGCCCTCGTAGAAGTTCTTATTACACAAAATTCACCTTATTTATTGAATGACCCTCGTAGAAGTTCTTATCACAAAAGGTTCACCTTATTTATTGAATGGCCCTCGTAGAAGTTCTTATCACAAAAAATTCACCTTATTTATTGAATGGCCCTCGTAGAAGTTCTTATCACAAAAAATTCACCTTATTTATTGAATGACGATCGTAGAAGTTCTTATCACAAAAAATTCACCTTATTATTGAATGACCCTCGTAGAAGTTCTTATTACAAAAAAATTCACCTTATTTATTGAATGGCCCTCGTAGAAGTTCTTATCACAAAAGATTCACCTTATTTATTGAATGGCCCACGTAGAAGTTCTTATCAAAAAACAAAAAATTCACCTTATTTATTGAATAACCCTCGTAGAAGTTCTTATCACAAAAGATTCACCTTATTTATTGAATGACCCTCGTAGAAGTTCTTATCACAAAAATTCATCTTATTTATTGAATGACCCTCGTAGAAGTTCTTATCACAAAAAATTCACCTTATTATTGAATGACCCTCGTGGAGGTTCTTATCCCAAAAAATTCACCTTATTTATTGAATGGCCCTCGTAGAAGTTCTTATCACAAAAATTCACCTTATTTATTGAATGACCATCGTAGAAGTTCTTATCACAAAAAATTCAACTTATTATTGAATGACCCTCGTGGAGGTTCTTATCCAAAAAAATTCACCTTATTTATAGAATGACCCTCGCAGAAGTTCTTATCACAAAAAATTCACCTTATTTATTGAATGACCCTCGTAGAAGTTCTTATCCCAAAAAATTCACCTTATTTATTGAATGTCCCTCGAAGATATCCTGATACCGAAAAATTCACCTTATTTATTGAATGACCCTCGCAGAAGTTCTTATCACAAAAAATTCACCTTATTTATTGAATGGCCCTCGTAGAAGTTCTTATCCCAAAAAATTCACCTTATTATTGAATGACCCTCGTGGAGGTTCTTATCCCAAAAAATTCACCTTATTTATTGAATGACCCTCGTAGAAGTTCTTATCCCAAAAAATTCACCTTATTTATTGAATGTCCCTCGAAGATATCCTGATACCGAAAAATTCACCTTATTTATTGAATGACCCTCGTAGAAGTTCTTATCACAAAAAATTCACCTTATTATTGAATGACCCTCGTGGAGGTTCTTATCCCAAAAAATTCACCTTATTTAGTGAATTATCCCTCGTAGAAGTTCTTATCACAAAAAATTCACCTTATTTATTGAATGGCCCTCGTAGAAGTTCTTATCACAAAAAATTCACCTTATTTATTGAATGACGATCGTAGAAGTTCTTATCACAAAAGATTCACCTTATTTATTGAATGACCATCGTAGAAGTTCTTATCACAAAAGATTCACCTTATTTATTGAATGACCATCGTAGAAGTTCTTATCCCAAAAAATTCACCTTATTTATTGAATGGCCCGCGTAGAAGTTCTTATCACAAAAGATTCACCTTATTTATTGAATGACCCTCGTAGAAGTTCTTATCACAAAAGATTCACCTTATTTATTGAATGACCATCGGAGAAGTTCTTATCACAAAAAATTCACCTTATTTATTGAATGACGATCGTAGAAGTTCTTATCACAAAAGATTCACCTTATTTATTGAATGACCATCGTAGAAGTTCTTATCACAAAAAATTCACCTTATTTATTGAATGACCCTCGTAGAAGTTCTTATCCCAAAAAATTCACCTTATTATTGAATGACCCTCGTAGAAGTTCTTATCCCAAAAAATTCACCTTATTTATTGAATGACGATCGTAGAAGTTCTTATCACAAAAGATTCACCTTATTTATTGAATGACCATCGTAGAAGTTCTTATCACAAAAAATTCACCTTATTATTGAATGACCCTCGTAGAAGTTCTTATGCCAAAAAATTCACCTTATTATTGAATGACCCTCGTAGAAGTTCTTATCCCAAAAAATTCACCTTATTTATTGAATGACCCTCGTAGAAGTTCTTATCCCAAAAAATTCACCTTATTATTGAATGACCCTCGTAGAAGTTCTTATCCCCAAAAATTCACCTTATTTATTGAATGACCCTCGTAGAATTTCTTATCACAAAAAATTCACCTTATTTATTGAATGACCATCGTAGATGTTCTTATCACAAAAAATTCACCTTATTATTGAATGACCCTCGTAGAAGTTCTTATCCCAAAAAATTCACCTTATTTATTGAATGGCCCTCGTAGAAGTTCTTATCACAAAAGATTTACCTTATTTACTGAATGGCCCTCGTAGAAGTTCTTATCACAAAAAATTCACCTTATTTAGTGAATAACCCTCGTAGAAGTTCTTATCACAAAAAATTCACCTTATTTATTGAATGGCCCTCGTAGAAGTTTTTATCACAAAAATTCACCTTATTTATTGAATGACCATCGTAGAAGTTCTTATCACAAAAAATTCACCTTATTATTGAATGACCCTCGTGGAGGTTCTTATAAAAAAAAATTCACCTTATTTATTGAATGACCCTCGTAGAAGATCTTATCACAAAAAATTCACCTTATTTATTGAATGGCCCTCGTAGAAGTTCTTATCACAAAAAATTCACCTTATTTATTGAATGACGATCGTAGAAGTTCTTATCACAAAAGATTCACCTTATTTATTGAATGACGATCGAAGAAGTTCTTATCACAAAAAATTCACCTTATTTATTGAATGGCCCTCGTAGAAGTTCTCATCACAAAAAATACACCTTATTTATTGAATGGCCCTCGTAGAAGTTCTTATCACAAAAGATTCACCTTATTTATTGAATGACGATCGTAGAAGTTCTTATCACAAAAGACTCACCTTATTTATTGAATGACGATCGTAGAAGTTCTTATCACAAAAAATTCACCTTATTTATTGAATGACCATCGTAGAAGTTCTTATCACAAAAGATTCACCTTATTTATTGAATGACGATCGTAGAAGTTCTTATCACAAAAAATTCACCTTATTTATTGAATGACCATCGTAGAATTTCTTATCACAAAAGATTCACCTTATTTATTGAATGACCATCGTAGAAGTTCTTATCACAAAAAATTCACCTTATTTATTGAATGGCCCTCGTAGAAGATCTTATCACAAAAGATTCACCTTATTTATTGAATGGCCCTCGTAGAAGTTCTTATCACAAAAGATTCACCTTATTTATTGAATGACCATCGTAGAAGTTCTTATCACAAAAAATTCACCTTATTTATTGAATGACGATCGTAGAAGTTCTTATCACAAAAGATTCACCTTATTTATTGAATGACCATCGTAGAAGTTCTCATCACAAAAAATTCACCTTATTTATTGAATGACCCTCGTAGAAGTTTTTACCCCAAAAAATTCACCTTATTTATTGAATGACGATCGTAGAAGTTCTTATCACAAAAGATTCACCTTATTTATTGAATGACCATCGTAGAAGTTCTTATCACAAAAAATTCACCTTATTTATTGAATGACCCTCGTAGAAGTTCTTATCCAAAAAAATTCACCTTATTATTGAATGACCCTCGTAGAAGTTCTTATCCCAAAAAATTCACCTTATTTATTGAATGACGATCGTAGAAGTTCTTATCACAAAAAATTCACCTTATTATTGAATGACCCTCGTAGAAGTTCTTATCCCAAAAAATTCACCTTATATTTATTGAACGACCCTCGTAGAAGTTCTTATCACAAAAAATTCACCTTATTTATTGAATGGCCCTCGTAGAAGTTCTTATCACAAAAAATTCACCTTATTATTGAATGACCCTCGTAGAAGTTCTTATGCCAAAAAATTCACCTCATTATTGAATGACCCTCGTAGAAGTTCTCATCCCAAAAAATTCACCTTATTTATTGAATGACCCTCGTAGAAGTTCTTATCCCAAAAAATTCACCTTATTATTGAATGACCCTCGTAGAAGTTCTTGTCCCAAAAAATTCACCTTATTTATTGAATGACCCTCGTGGAGGTTCTCATCCCAAAAAATTCACCTTATTTATTGAATGACCCTCGTGGAGGTTCTCATCCCAAAAAATTCACCTTATTTATTGAATGACCTCGTAGAAGTTCTTATCACAAAAAATTCACCTTATTTATTGAATTGCCCTCGTAGAAGTTCTTATCACAAAAAATTCACCTTATTTATTGAATGACGATCGTAGAAGTTCTTATCACAAAAGATTCACCTTATTTATTGAATGACCATCGTAGAAGTTCTTATCACAAAAGATTCACCTTATTTATTGAATGACCATCGTAGAAGTTCTTATCCCAAAAAATTCACCTTATTTATTGAATGACCCTCGCAGAAGTTCTTATCACAAAAAATTCACCTTATTTATTGAATGGCCCTCGTAAAAGTTCTTATCACAACAAATTCACCTTATTTATTGAATGACCCTCGTAGAAGTTCTTATCCCAAAAAATTCACCTTCTTTATTGAATGTCTCTCGAAGATATCCTGATACCGAAAAATTCACCATATTTATTGAATGACCCTCGTAGAAGTTCTTATCACAAAAAATTCACCTTATTATTGAATGACCCTCGTGGAGGTTCTTATCCCAAAAAATTCACCTTATTATTGAATGACCCTCGTAGAAGTTCTTATCCCAAAAAATTCACCTTATTTATTGAATGGCCCTCGTAGAAGTTCTTATCACAAAAAATTCACCTTATTATTGAATGACCCTCGTAGAAGTTCTTATGCCAAAAAATTCACCTTAGTATTGAATGACCCTCGTAAAAGTTCTTATCCCAAAAAATTCACCTTATTTATTGAATGACCCTCGTGAAGTTCTTGTCCCAAAAAATTTATTTTATTTATTGAATGACCCTCGTAGAAGTTCTTGTCACAAAAAAATTCACCTTATTTATTGAATGACCATCGTAGAAAGTTCTTCATCACAAAAAATTCACCTTATTATTGAATGACCCTCGTAGAAGTTCTTGTCCCAAAAAATTAACTTATTTATTGAATGGCCCTCGTAGAAGTTCTTATCACAAAAGATTCACCTTATTTATTGAATGGCCCATATTAGAAGTTCTTGTCACAAAAGATTCACCTTATTTATTGAATGACCATCGTAGGATTCTTATCACAAAAAATTCACCTTATTTATTGAATGACGATCGTAGAAGTTCTTATCACAAAAGATTCACCTTATTTATTGAATGACCATCGTAAGAAGTTCTCATCACAAAAAATTCACCTTATTTATTGAATGACCCTCGTAGAAGTTTTTACCCCAAAAAAATTCACCTTATTTATTGAATGACGATCGTAGAAAGTTCTTATCACAAAATTCATATTTATTGAATGACCATCGTAAAAGTTCTTGTCACAAAAATTCACCTTATTTATTGAATGACCCTCGTAGAAGTTCTTATCCAAAAAAATTCACCTTATTAGTGAATGACGATCGTAGAAGTTCTTGTCCCAAAAATTCACCTTATTTATTGAATGACGATCGTAGAAGTTTCTTATCACAAAAAATTCACCTTATTATTGAATGACCCTCGTAAGAAGTTCTTGTCCCAAAATTCACCTTATTTATTGAACGACCCTCGTAGAAGTTCTTATCACAAAAAATTCACCTTATTTATTGAATGGCCCTCGTAGAAGTTCTTATCACAAAAAATTCACCTTATTATTGAATGACCCTCGTAGAAGTTCTTATGCCAAAAAATTCACCTCATTATTGAATGACCCTCGTGAAGTTCTCATCCCAAAAAATTCACCTTATTTATTGAATGACCCTCGTAGAAGTTCTTATCCCAAAAAATTCACCTTATTATTGAATGACCCTCGTAGGATTCTTGTCCCAAAAATTCACCTTATTTATTGAATGACCCTCGTAGGATTCTTATCCCAAAAAAATTCACCTTATTTATTGAATGGCCCTCGTGAAGTTCTTGTCCCAAAAAATTCACCTTATTTATTGAATGACCCTCGTAGAAGTTCTTGTCCCAAAAAATTCACCTTATTTATTGAATGACCCTCGTAGAAGTTCTTATCCCAAAAAATTCACCTTATTTATTGAATGACCCTCGTAAGTTCTTGTCCCAAAAAATTCACCTTATTTATTGAATGGCCCTCGTAAAAGTTCTTATCCCAAAAAATTCACCTTATTTATTGAATGACTAATGAAAGTTCTTATCACAAAAAATTCACCTTATTATTGAATGACCCTCGTAGAAGTTCTTATCCCAAAAAATTCACCTTATTTATTGAACGACCCTCGTAGAAGTTCTTATCACAAAAAATTCACCTTATTTATTGAATGGCCCTCGTAGAAGTTCTTATCACAAAAAAATTCACCTTATTATTGAATGACCCTCGTAGAAGTTCTTGTGCCAAAAAATTCACCTCATTATTGAATGACCCTCTGGCCAAGTTTCTCATCCCAAAAAAAAATTCACCTTATTTATTGAATGACCCTCGTAGAAGTTCTTGTCCCAAAAAAATTCACCTTATTATTGAATGACCCTCGTAGAAGTTCTTTGTCCCAAAAAATTCACCTTATTTATTGAATGACCCTCGTGGAGGTTCTCATCCCAAAAAATTCACCTTATTTATTGAATGACCCTCGTGGAGGTTCTCATCCCAAAAAATTCACCTTATTTATTGAATGACCTCGTAGAAGTTCTTGTCACAAAAAAAAATTCACGTTATTTATTGAATTGCCCTCGTAGAAGTTCTTATCACAAAAAATTCACCTTATTTATTGAATGACGATCGTAGAAGTTCTTATCCCAAAAGATTCACCTTATTTATTGAATGACCATCGTAGAAGTTCTTATCACAAAAGATTCACCTTATTTATTGAATGACCATCGTAGAAAGTTCTTGTCCCAAAATTCACCTTATTTATTGAATGACCCTCACGTAGAAGTTCTTATCACAAAAAATTCACCTTATTTATTGAATGACCATCGTAGAAAGTTCTTATCACAAAAAATTCACCTTATTATTGAATGACCCTCGTAAAAGTTCTTGTCCCAAAAAATTAACCTTATTTATTGAATGGCCCTCGTAGAAGTTCTTATCACAAAGATTTCACCTTATTTATTGAATGGCCCTCGTAGAAGTTCTTATCACAAGATTCACCTTATTTATTGAATGACCATCGTAGGATTCTTATCACAAAAAAAATTCACCTTATTTATTGAATGACGATCGTAGAAGTTCTTATCACAAAAGATTCACCTTATTTATTGAATGACCATCGTAGAAGTTCTCATCACAAAAAATTCACCTTATTTATTGAATGACCCTCGTGAAAGTTTTTGCCCCAAAAAAAATTCACGCTTATTTTGTTATTGAATGACGATCGTAGAAGTTCTTATCACAAAAGATTCACCTTATTTATTGAATGACCATCGTAGAAGTTCTTATCACAAAAAATTCACCTTATTTATTGAATGACCCTCGTGAAAGTTCTTGTCAAAAATTCACCTTATTATTGAATGACGATCGTAGAAGTTCTTATCCCAAAAAATTCACCTTATTTATTGAATGACGATCGTGAAAGTTCTTATCACAAAAAATTCACCTTATTATTGAATGACCCTCGTAGAAGTTCTTATCCCAAAAATTCCACCTTATTTATTGAACGACCCTCGTAGAAGTTCTCATCTAAAGAATTCACCTTATTTATTGAATGGCCCTCGTAGAAGTTCTTGTCACAAAAAATTCACCTTATTATTGAATGACCCTCGTAAAAAGTTCTTTATGCCAAAAAATTCACCTCATTATTGAATGACCCTCATGCTTAGTTCTCATCCCAAAAATTCACATATTTTATTGAATGACCCTCGTAGAAGTTCTTATCCCAAAAAATTCACCTTCTTATTGAATGACCCTCGTAGGATTCTTGTCCCAAAATTCACCTTATTTATTGAATGACCCTCGTAGAAGTTCTTATCCCAAAAAATTCACCTTATTTATTGAATGGCCCTCGTAGAAGTTCTTGTCCCCAAAAAATTCACCTTATTTATTGAATGACCCTCGTAGGATTCTTATCCCAAAAAATTCACCTTATTTATTGAATGACCCTCGTAGAAAGTTCTTGTCCCAAAAAATTCACCTTATTTATTGAATGACCCTCGTAGAAGTTCTTGTCCCAAAAAATTCACCTTATTTATTGAATGGCCCTCGTAGAAGTTCTTATCCCAAAAATTCACCTTATTTATTGAATGACGATCGTAGAAGTTCTTATCACAAAAAATTCACCTTATTATTGAATGACCCTCGTAAAGTTCTTATCCCAAAAAATTCACCTTATTTATTGAACGACCACTCGTAGAAGTTCTTATCACAAAAAATTCACCTTATTTATTGAATGGCCCTCGTAGAAGTTCTTATCACAAAAAATTCACCTTATTATTGAATGACCCTCGTAGAAGTTCTTATGCCAAAAAATTCACCTCATTATTGAATGACCACTCGTAGAAGTTCTCATCCCAAAATTCACCTTATTTATTGAATGACCCTCGTGAAAGTTCTTATCCCAAAAATTCTACCTTATTATTGAATGACCCTCGTAGAAGTTCTTGTCCCAAAAAATTCACCTTATTTATTGAATGACCCTCGTGGAGGTTCTCATCCCAAAAAATTCACCTTATTTATTGAATGACCCTCGTAGAGTTCTCATCCCAAAAAATTCACCTTTTTTATTGAATGACCTCGTAGAAGTTCTTATCACAAAAAATTCACCTTATTTATTGAATTGCCCTCGTAGAAGTTCTTATCACAAAAAATTCACCTTATTTATTGAATGACGATCGTAGAAGTTCTTATCACAAAAGATTCACCTTATTTATTGAATGACCATCGTAGAAGTTCTTATCACAAAAGATTCACCTTATTTATTGAATGACCATCGTAGAAGTTCTTATCCCAAAAAATTCACCTTATTTATTGAATGACCCTCGCAGAAGTTCTTATCACAAAAAATTCACCTTATTTATTGAATGGCCCTCGTAAAAGTTCTTATCACAACAAATTCACCTTATTTATTGAATGACCCTCGTAGAAGTTCTTATCCCAAAAAATTCACCTTATTTATTGAATGTCTCTCGAAGATATCCTGATACCGAAAAATTCACCATATTTATTGAATGACCCTCGTAGAAGTTCTTATCACAAAAAATTCACCTTATTATTGAATGACCCTCGTGGAGGTTCTTATCCCAAAAAATTCACCTTATTATTGAATGACCCTCGTAGAAGTTCTTATCCCAAAAAATTCACCTTATTTATTGAATGGCCCTCGTAGAAGTTCTTATCACAAAAAATTCACCTTATTATTGAATGACCCTCGTAGAAGTTCTTATGCCAAAAAATTCACCTTAGTATTGAATGACCTCGTAGAAGTTCTTATCCCAAAAAATTCACCTTATTTATTGAATGACCCTCGTAGAAGTTCTTATCCCAAAAAATTTACCTTATTTATTGAATGACCCTCGTAGAAGTTCTTATCACAAAAAATTCACCTTATTTATTGAATGACCATCGTAGAAGTTCTTATCACAAAAAATTCACCTTATTATTGAATGACCCTCGTAGAAGTTCTTATCCCAAAAAATTCACCTTATTTATTGAATGGCCCTCGTAGAAGTTCTTATCACAAAAGATTCACCTTATTTATTGAATGGCCCTCGTAGAAGTTCTTATCACAAAAAATTCACCTTATTTATAGAATAACCCTCGTAGAAGTTCTTATCACAAAAAATTCACCTTATTTATTGAATGGCCCTCGTAGAAGTTCTTATCACAAAAATTCACCTTATTTATTGAATGACCATCGTAGAAGTTCTTATCACAAAAAATTCAACTTATTATTGAATGACCCTCGTGGAGGTTCTTATCCAAAAAAATTCACCTTATTTATTGAATGACCCTCGCAGAAGTTCTTATCACAAAAAATTCACCTTATTTATTGAATGACCCTCGTAGAAGTTCTTATCCCAAAAAATTCACCTTATTTATTGAATGTCCCTCGAAGATATCCTGATACCGAAAAATTCACCTTATTTATTGAATGACCCTCGCAGAAGTTCTTATCACAAAAAATTCACCTTATTTATTGAATGGCCCTCGTAGAAGTTCTTATCCCAAAAAATTCACCTTATTATTGAATGACCCTCGTGGAGGTTCTTATCCCAAAAAATTCACCTTATTTATTGAATGACCCTCGTAGAAGTTCTTATCCCAAAAAATTCACCTTATTTATTGAATGACCCTCGTAGAAGTTCTTATCACAAAAAATTCACCTTATTATTGAATGACCCTCGTGGAGGTTCTTATCCCAAAAAATTCACCTTATTTATTGAATGACCCTCGTAGAAGTTCTTATCACAAAAAATTCACTTTATTTATTGAATGGCCCTCGTAGAAGTTCTTATCACAAAAAATTCACCTTATTTATTGAATGACGATCGTAGAAGTTCTTATCACAAAAAATTCACCTTATTTATTGAATGACCATCGTAGAAGTTCTTATCACAAAAGATTCACCTTATTTATTGAATGACCATCGTAGAAGTTCTTATCCCAAAAAATTCACCTTATTTATTGAATGGCCCGCGTAGAAGTTCTTATCACAAAAGATTCACCTTATTTATTGAATGACCCTCGTAGAAGTTCTTATCACAAAAGATTCACCTTATTTATTGAATGACCATCGGAGAAGTTCTTATCACAAAAAATTCACCTTATTTATTGAATGACGATCGTAGAAGTTCTTATCACAAAAGATTCACCTTATTTATTGAATGACCATCGTAGAAGTTCTTATCACAAAAAATTCACCTTATTTATTGAATGACCCTCGTAGAAGTTCTTATCCCAAAAAATTCACCTTATTATTGAATGACCCTCGTAGAAGTTCTTATCCCAAAAAATTCACCTTATTTATTGAATGACGATCGTAGAAGTTCTTATCACAAAAGATTCACCTTATTTATTGAATGACCATCGTAGAAGTTCTTATCACAAAAAAATCACCTTATTATTGAATGACCCTCGTAGAAGTTCTTATGCCAAAAAATTCACCTTATTATTGAATGACCCTCGTAGAAGTTCTTATCCCAAAAAATTCACCTTATTTATTGAATGACCCTCGTAGAAGTTCTTATCCCAAAAAATTCACCTTATTATTGAATGACCCTCGTAGAAGTTCTTATCCCAAAAAATTCACCTTATTTATTGAATGACCCTCGTAGAAGTTCTTATCACAAAAAATTCACCTTATTTATTGAATGACCATCGTAGATGTTCTTATCACAAAAAATTCACCTTATTATTGAATGACCCTCGTAGAAGTTCTTATCCCAAAAAATTCACCTTATTTATTGAATGGCCCTCGTAGAAGTTCTTATCACAAAAGATTCACCTTATTTACTGAATGGCCCTCGTAGAAGTTCTTATCACAAAAAATTCACCTTATTTAGTGAATAACCCTCGTAGAAGTTCTTATCACAAAAAATTCACCTTATTTATTGAATGGCCCTCGTAGAAGTTTTTATCACAAAAATTCACCTTATTTATTGAATGACCATCGTAGAAGTTCTTATCACAAAAAATTCACCTTATTATTGAATGACCCTCGTGGAGGTTCTTATTAAAAAAAATTCACCTTATTTATTGAATGACCCTCGTAGAAGTTCTTATCACAAAAAATTCACCTTATTTATTGAATGGCCCTCGTAGAAGTTCTTATCACAAAAAATTCACCTTATTTATTGAATGACGATCGTAGAAGTTCTTATCACAAAAGATTCACCTTATTTATTGAATGACGATCGTAGAAGTTCTTATCACAAAAAATTCACCTTATTTATTGAATGGCCCTCGTAGAAGTTCTTATCACAAAAGATTCACCTTATTTATTGAATGACGATCGTAGAAGTTCTTATCACAAAAAATTCACCTTATTTATTGAATGGCCCTCGTAGAAGTTCTTATCACAAAAGATTCACCTTATTTATTGAATGACGATCGTAGAAGTTCTTATCACAAAAGACTCACCTTATTTATTGAATGACGATCGTAGAAGTTCTTATCACGAAAAATTCACCTTATTTATTGAATGACCATCGTAGAAAGTTCTTATCACAAAAAGATTCACCTTATTTATTGAATGACGATCGTAGAAGTTCTTATCACAAAAAATTCACCTTATTTATTGAATGACCATCGTAGAATTTCTTATCACAAAAAGATTCACCTTATTTATTGAATGACCATCGTAAAAGTTCTTATCACAAAAAATTCACCTTATTTATTGAATGGCCCTCGTAGAAGATCTTGTCACAAAAGATTTACCTTATTTATTGAATGGCCCTCGTAGAAGTTCTTACATCACAAAAGATTCACCTTATTTATTGAATGACCATCGTGAAAAGTTCTTGTCACAAAAATTCACCTTATTTATTGAATGACGATCGTAGAAAGTTCTTATCACAAAAGATTCACCTTATTTATTGAATGACCATCGTAGAAGTTCTCATCACAAAAAATTCACCTTATTTATTGAATGACCCTCGTAGAAGTTTTTACCCCAAAAAAATTCACCTTATTTATTGAATGACGATCGTGAAAGTTCTTATCACAAAAGATTCACCTTGTTATTGAATGACCATCGTAAAAGTTCTTATCACAAAAATTCACCTTATTTATTGAATGACCCTCGTAGAAGTTCTTATCCAAAAAAATTCACCTTATTATTGAATGACCCTCGTAGAAGTTCTTATCCCAAAAAATTCACCTTATTTATTGAATGACGATCGTAGAAGTTCTTATCACAAAAAATTCACCTTATTATTGAATGACCCTCGTAGAAGTTCTTGTCCCAAAAAATTCACTTATTTATTGAACGACCCTCGTAGAAGTTCTTATCACAAAAAATTCACCTTATTTATTGAATGGCCCTCGTAGAAGTTCTTGTCACAAAAAATTCACCTTATTATTGAATGACCCTCGTAGAAGTTCTTATGCCAAAAAATTCACCTCATTATTGAATGACCCTCGTAGAAGTTCTCATCCCAAAAAATTCACCTTATTTATTGAATGACCCTCGTAGAAGTTCTTATCCCAAAAAATTCACCTTATTATTGAATGACCCACGTAGAAGTTCTTGTCCCAAAAAATTCACCTTATTTATTGAATGACCCTCGTGGAGGTTCTCATCCCAAAAAATTCACCTTATTTATTGAATGACCCTCGTGGAGGTTCTCTCATCCCAAAAAATTCACCTTATTTATTGAATGACCTCGTAGAAGTTCTTATCACAAAAAATTCACCTTATTTATTGAATTGCCCTCGTAGAAGTTCTTATCACAAAAAATTCACCTTATTTATTGAATGACGATCGTGAAAGTTCTTGTCTAAAAAGATTCACCTTATTTATTGAATGACCATCGTAGAAGTTCTTATCACAAAAGATTCACCTTATTTATTGAATGACCATCGTAGAAGTTCTTATCCCAAAAAATTCACCTTATTTATTGAATGACCCTCGCAGAAGTTCTTATCACAAAGAATTCACCTTATTTATTGAATGGCCCTCGTAAAAGTTCTTATCACAACAAATTCACCTTATTTATTGAATGACCCTCGTAGAAGTTCTTATCCCAAAAAATTCACCTTATTTATTGAATGTCTCTCGAAGATATCCTGATACCGAAAAATTCACCATATTTATTGAATGACCCTCGTAGAAGTTCTTATCACAAAAAATTCACCTTATTATTGAATGACCCTCGTGGAGGTTCTTATCCCAAAAAATTCACCTTATTATTGAATGACCCTCGTAGAAGTTCTTATCCCAAAAAATTCACCTTATTTATTGAATGGCCCTCGTAGAAGTTCTTATCACAAAAAATTCACCTTATTATTGAATGACCCTCGTAGAAGTTCTTATGCCAAAAAAAACACCTTAGTATTGAATGACCCTCGTAGAAGTTCTTATCCCAAAAAATTCACCTTATTTATTGAATGACCCTCGTAGAAGTTCTTATCCCAAAAAATTTACCTTATTTATTGAATGACCCTCGTAGAAGTTCTTATCTAAGAGGTCCCACCTTGTTATTGAATGACCATCGTAGAAGTTCTTATCACAAAGAACATACCTTATTTATTGAATGGCCCTCGTAGAAGTTCTTATCTCACAAAGATTCACCTTATTTATTGAATAAGCCCTCGTGAAGTTCTTGTCACAAAAAATTCACCTTATTTATTGAATAACCCTCAAGTTCTTATCACAAAAAATTCACCTTACTTATTGAATGGCCCTCGTAGAAGTTCTTATCACGAAATTCTTGTATTTATTGAATGACCATCGTGAAGTTCTTATCACAAAAAAATTCAACTTATTATTGAATGACCCTCGTGGAGGTTCTTATCCAAAAAAATTCCTGTTGTTGAATGACCCTCGAAGTTCTTATCACAAAAAATTCACCTTATTTGTTGAATGACCCTCGTAGAAGTTCTTATCCCAAAAAATTCTATTATTCATTGAATGTCCTCGAATGTCCTGATGCGAAAAATTCACCTTATTTATTGAATGACCCTCGCAAGAAGTGCTTATCACAAAAAATTCACCTTATTTATTGAATGGCCCTCGTAGAAGTTCTTATCCCAAAAAATTCACCTTATTATTGAATGACCCTCGTGGAGTTCTTATCCCAAAATTCACCTTATTTATTGAATGACCCTCGTAGAAGTTCTTATCCCAAAAATTCACCTTATTTATTGAATGTCCCTCGAAGATATCCTGATACTGAAAAATTCACCTTATTTATTGAATGACCCTGTAGAGTTCTTATCACAAAAAATTCACCTTATTATTGAATGACCCTCGTGGAGGTTCTTATCCCAAAAAAATTCACCTTATTTATTGAATGACCCTCGTAGAAGTTCTTATCACAAAAAATTCACCTTATTTATTGAATGGCCCTCGTAGAAGTTCTTATCACAAAAAAATTCACCTTATTTATTGAATGACGATCGTGAAGTTCTTATCACAAAAGATTCACCTTATTTATTGAATGACCATCGTAGAAGTTCTTATCACAAAAAATTCACCTTATTATTGAATGACCCTCGTGAGAAGTTCTTATGCAAAAAATTCACCTTATTATTGAATGACCCTCGTAGAAGTTCTTATCCCAAAAAATTCACCTTATTTATTGAATGACCCTCGTAGAAGTTCTTATCCCAAAAAATTCACCTTATTATTGAATGACCCTCGTAGAGTTTATCCCAAAAAATTCACCTTTATTTATTGAATGACCCTCGTGAAGTTCTTATCATAAAAAATTCACCTTATTTATTGAATGACCATCGTAGAAGTTCTTATCACAAAAAATTCACCTTATTATTGAATGACCCTCTTTATTAAAAGTTCTTATCCCAAAAAATTCACCTTATTTATTGAATGGCCCTCGTAAGAGTTCTTATCACAAAAGATTCACCTTATTTACTGAATGGCCCTCGTGAAGTTCTTCTCACAAAAAATTCACCTTATTTAGTGAATAACCCTCGTAGAAGTTCTTATCACAAAAAATTCACCTTATTTATTGAATGGCCCTCGTAGAAGTTCTTATCACAAAAATTCACCTTATTTATTGAATGACCATCGTAGAAGTTCTTATCACAAAAAATTCACCTTATTATTGAATGACCCTCGTGGAGGTTCTTATAAAAAAAAATTCACCTTATTTATTGAATGACCCTCGTAGTAAGTTCTTATCACAAAAAATTCACCTTATTTATTGAATGGCCCTCGTAGAAGTTCTTATCACAAAAAATTCACCTTATTTATTGAATGACGATCGTAGAAGTTCTTATCACAAAAGATTCACCTTATTTATTGAATGACGATCGTAGAAGTTCTTATCACAAAAAATTCACCTTATTTATTGAATGGCCCTCGTAGAAGTTCTTATCACAAAAAATTCACCTTATTTATTGAATGGCCCTCGTAGAAGTTCTTATCACAAAAGATTCACATTATTTATTGAATGACGATCGTAGAAGTTCTTATCACAAAAGACTCACCTTATTTATTGAATGACGATCGCAGAAGTTCTTATCTCAAAAAATTCACCTTATTTATTGAATGACCATCGTAGAAGTTCTTATCACAAAAGATTCACCTTATTTATTGAATGACGATCGTAGAAGTTCTTATCACAAAAAATTCACCTTATTTATTGAATGACCATCGTAGAATTTCTTATCACAAATGATTCACCTTATTTATTGAATGACCATCGTAGAAGTCCTTATCACAAAAAATTCACCTTATTTATTGAATGGCCCTCGTAGAAGATCTTATCACAAAAGATTCACCTTATTTATTGAATGGCCCTCGTAGAAGTTCTTATCACAAAAGATTCACCTTATTTATTGAATGACCATCGTAGAAGTTCTTATCACAAAAAATTCACCTTATTTATTGAATGACGATCGTAGAAGTTCTTATCACAAAAGATTCACCTTATTTATTGAATGACCATCGTAGAAGTTCTCATCACAAAAAATTCACCTTATTTATTGAATGACCCTCGTAGAAGTTTTTACCCCAAAAAATTCACCTTATTTATTGAATGACGATCGTAGAAGTTCTTATCACAAAAGATTCACCTTATTTATTGAATGACGATCGTAGAAGTTCTTATCACAAAAGATTCACCTTATTTATTGAATGACCATCGTAGAAGTTCTTATCACAAAAAATTCACCTTATTATTGAATGACCCTCGTAGAAGTTCTTATCCCAAAAAATTCACCTTATTTATTGAATGACGATCGTAGAAGTTCTTATCACAAAAAATTCACCTTATTATTGAATGACCCTCGTAGAAGTTCTTATCCCAAAAAATTCACCTTATTTATTGAACGACCCTCGTAGAAGTTCTTATCACAAAAAATTCACCTTATTTATTGAATGGCCCTCGTAGAAGTTCTTATCACAAAAAATTCACCTTATTATTGAATGACCCTCGTAGAAGTTCTTATGCCAAAAAATTCACCTCATTATTGAATGACCCTCGTAGAAGTTCTCATCCCAAAAAATTCACCTTATTTATTGAATGACCCTCGTAGAAGTTCTTATCCCAAAAAATTCACCTTATTATTGAATGACCCTCGTGGAGGTTCTCATCCCAAAAAATTCACCTTATTTATTGAATGACCCTCGTGGAAAGTTCTTATCACAAAAAATTCACGTTATTTATTGAATGACGATCGTAGAATTTCTTATCACAAAAGATTCACCTTATTTATTGAATGACCATCGTAGAAGTTCTCATCACAAAAAATTCACCTTATTTATTGAATGACCCTCGTAGAAGTTTTTACCCCAAAAAATTCACCTTATTTATTGAATGACGATCGTAGAAGTTCTTATCACAAAAGATTCACCTTATTTATTGAATGACGATCGTAGAAGTTCTTATCACAAAAGATTCACCTTCTTTATTGAATGACCATCGTAGAAGTTCTTATCACAAAAAATTCACCTTATTATTGAATGACCCTCGTAGAAGTTCTTATCCCAAAAAATTCACCTTATTTATTGAATGACGATCGTAGAAGTTCTTATCACAAAAAATTCACCTTATTATTGAATGACCCTCGTAGAAGTTCTTATCCCAAAAAATTCACCTTATTTATTGAACGACCCTCGTAGAAGTTCTTATCACAAAAAATTCACCTTATTTATTGAATGGCCCTCGTAGAAGTTCTTTTCACAAAAAATTCACCTTATTATTGAATGACCCTCGTAGAAGTTCTTATGCCAAAAAATTCACCTCATTATTGAATGACCCTCGTAGAAGTTCTCATCCCAAAAAATTCACCTTATTTATTGAATGACCATCGTAGAAGTTCTTATCCCAAAAAATTCACCTTATTATTGAATGACCCTCGTGGAGGTTCTCATCCCAAAAAATTCACCTTATTTATTGAATGACCCTCGTGGAAGTTCTTATCACAAAAAATTCACGTTATTTATTGAATGACGATCGTAGAAGTTCTTATCACAAAAGATTCACCTTATTTATTGAATGACCATCGTAGAAGTTCTTATCACAAAAGATTCACCTTATTTATTGAATGACCATCGTAGAAGTTCTTATCCCAAAAAATTCACCTTATTTATTGAATGACCCTCGCAGAAGTTCTTATCACAAAAAATTCACCTTATTTATTGAATGGCCCTCGTAAAAGTTCTTATCACAACAAATTCACCTTATTTATTGAATGTCTCTCGAAGATATCCTGATACCGAAAAATTCACCATATTTATTGAATGACCCTCGTAGAAGTTCTTATCACAAAAAATTCACCTTATTATTGAATGACCCTCGTGGAGGTTCTTATCCCAAAAAATTCACCTTATTTATTGAATGGCCCGCGTAGAAGTTCTTATCACAAAAGATTCACCTTATTTATTGAATGGCCCTCGTAGAAGTTCTTATCACAAAAGATTCACCTTATTTATTGAATGACCATCGTAGAAGTTCTTATCACAAAAAATTCACCTTATTTATTGAATGACGATCGTAGAAGTTCTTATCACAAAAGATTCACCTTATTTATTGAATGACCATCGTAGAAGTTCTTATCACAAAAAATTCACCTTATTTATTGAATGACCCTCGTAGAAGTTCTTATCCCAAAAAATTCACCTTATTATTGAATGACCCTCGTAGAAGTTCTTATCCCAAAAAATTCACCTTATTTATTGAATGACGATCGTAGAAATTCTTATCACAAAAGATTCACCTTATTTATTGAATGACCATCGTAGAAGTTCTTATCACAAAAAATTCACCTTATTATTTAATGACCATCGTAGAAGTTCTTATCCCAAAAAATTCACCTTATTTATTGAATGACCCTCGTAGAAGTTCTTATCACAAAAAATTCACCTTATTATTGAATGACCCTCGTAGAAGTTCTTATCCCAAAAAATTCACCTTATTTATTGAATGACCCTCGTAGAAGTTCTTATCCCAAAAAATTCACCTTATTATTGAATGACCCTCGTAGAAGTTCTTATCCCAAAAAATTACACCTTATTTATTGAATGACCATCGTAGAAGTTCTTATCCCAAAAAATTCACCTTATTATTGAATGACCCTCGTAGAAGTTCTTATCCCAAAATATTCACCTTATTTATTGAATGACCCTCGTAGAAGTTCTTATCACAAAAAATTCACCTTATTTATTGAATGACCATCGTAGAAGTTCTTATCACAAAAAATTCACCTTATTATTGAATGACCCTCGTAGAAGTTCTTATGCCAAAAAATTCACCTTATTATTGAATGACACTCGTAGAAGTTCTTATGACAAAAAATTCACCTTATTATTGAATGACCCTCGTAGAAGTTCTTATCCCAAAAAATTCACCTTATTTATTGAATGACCCTAGTAGAAGTTCTTATCCCAAAAAATTCACCTCATTTATTGAATGGCCCTCGTAGAGGTTCTTATCAAAAAGATTGACCTTATTTATTGAATGGCCCTCGTAGGAGTTCTTATCACAAAAGATTCACCTTATTTATTGAATGACCATCGTAGAAGTTCTTATCACAAAAAATTCACCTTATTTATTGAATGACGATCGTAGAAGTTCTTATCACAAATGATTCACCTTATTTATTAAATGACCATCGTAGAAGTTCTTATCACAAAAAATTCACCTTATTTATTGAATGACCCTCGTAGAAGTTCTTATCCCAAAAAATTCACCTTATTATTGAATGACCCTCGTAGAAGTTCTTATCCCAAAAAATTCACCTTATTTATTGAATGACGATCGTAGAAGTTCTTATCACAAAAGATTCACCTTATTTATTGAATGACCATCGTAGGAGTTCTTATCACAAAAAATTCACCTTATTTATTGAATGACGATCGTAGAAGTTCTTATCACAAAAGATTCACCTTATTTATTGAATGACCATCGTAGAAGTTCTTATCACAAAAAATTCACCTTATTTATTGAATGACCGTCGTAGAAGTTCTTATCCCAAAAAATTCACCTTATTATTGAATGATCCTCGTAGAAGTTCTAATCCCAAAAAATTCACCTTATTTATTGAATGACGATCGTAGAAGTTCCTTTCACAAAAAATTCATCTTATTATTGAATGACACTCGTAGAAGTTCTTATCCCAAAAAATTCACCTTATTTATTGAATGACCCTCGTAGAAGTTCTTATCACAAAAAATTCACCTTATTTATTGAATGGCCCTCGTAGATGTTCTTATCACAAAAAATTAACCTTATTATTGAATGACCCACGTAGAAGTTCTTATGCCAAAAAATTCACCTTATTATTGAATGACCATCGTAGAAGTTCTTATCCCAAAAAATTCAACTTATTTATTGAATGACCATCGTAGAAGTTCTTATCCCAAAAAATTCACCTTATTATTGAATGACCCTCGTAGAAGTTCTTATCCCAAAAAATTCACCTTATTTATTGAATGACCCTCGCAGAAGTTCTTATCACAAAAAATTCACCTTATTTATTGAATGGCCCTCGTAGAAGTTCTTATCACAAAAAATTCACCTTATTTATTGAATGACCCTCGTAGAAGTTCTTATCCCAAAAAATTAACCTTATTTATTGAATGTCCCTCGAAGATATCCTGATACCGAACAATTCACCTTATTTATTGAATGACCCTCGTAGAAGTTCTTATCCCAAAAAATTCACCTTATAATTGAATGACCCTCGTAGAAGTTCTTATCCCAAAAAATTCACCTTATTTATTGAATGACGATCGTAGAAGTTCTTATCACAAAAGATTCACCTTATTTATTGAATGACCATCGTAGAAGTTCTTATCACAAAAGATTCACCTTATTTATTGAATGACCATCGTAGAAGTTCTTATCCCAAAAGATTCACCTTATTTATTGAATGACCCTCGTAGAAGTTCTTATCACAAAAAATTCACCTTATTTATTGAATGGCCCTCGTAGAAGTTCTTATCACAAAAAATTCACCTTATTATTGAATGACCCTCGTAGAAGTTCTTATGCCAAAAAATTCACCTTATTATTGAATGACCCTCGTAGAAGTTCTTATCCCAAAAAATTCACCTTATTTATTGAATGACCCTCGTAGAAGTTCTCATCCCAAAAAATTCACCTTATTATTGAATGACCCTCGTAGAAGTTCTTATCCCAAAAAATTCACCTTATTTATTGAATGACCCTCGTAGAAGTTCTTATCACAAAAAATTCACCTTATTTATTGAATGACCCTCGTAGAAGTTCTTATCACAAAAAATTCACTTTATTATTGAATGACCCTCGAAGAAGTTCTTATCCCCAAAAATTCACCTTATGTATTGAATGGCCCTCGTAGAAGTTCTTATCACAAAAGATTCACCTTATTTATTGAATGGCCCTCGTAGAAGTTCTTATCACAAAAAATTCACCTTATTTATTGAATAACCCTCGTAGAAGTTCTTATCACAAAAGATTCACCTTATTTATTGAATGGCCCTCGTAGAAGTTCTTATCACAAAAATTCACCTTATTTATTGAATGACCATCGTAGAAGTTCTTATCACAAAAAATTCACCTTATTATTGAATGACCCTCGTGGAGGTTCTTATCCCAAAATATTCACCTTATTTATTGAATGACCCTCGTAGAAGTTCTTATCACAAAAAATTCACCTTATTTATTGAATGACCATCGTAGAAGTTCTTTTCACAAAAAATTCACCTTATTATTGAATGAACCTCGTGGAGGTTCTTATCCCAAAAAATTCACCTTATTTATTGAATGACCCTCGCAGAAGTTCTTATCACAAAAAATTCACCTTATTTATTGAATGGCCCTCGTAGAAGTTCTTCTCACAAAAAATTCACCTTATTTATTGAATGACCCTCGTAGAAGTTCTTATCCCAAAAAATTAACCTTATTTATTGAATGTCCCTCGAAGATATCCTGATACCGAACAATTCACCTTATTTATTGAATGACCCTCGCAGAAGTTCTTATCACAAAAAATTCACCTTATTTATTGAATGGCCCTCGTAGAAGTTCTTATCACAAAAAATTCACCTTATTTATTGAATGACCCTCGTAGAAGTTCTTATCCCAAAAAATTCACCTTATTTATTGAATGTCCCTCGAAGATATCCTGATACCGAAAAATTCACCTTATTTATTGAATGACCCTCGTAGAATTTCTTATCACAAAAAATTCACCTTATTATTGAATAACCCTCGTGGAGGTTCTTATCCCAAAAAATTCACCTTATTTATTGAATGACCCTCGTAGAAGTTCTTATCACAAAAAATTCACCTTATTTATTGAATGGCCCTCGTGGAAGTTCTTATCACAAAAAATTCACCTTATTTATTGAATGACGATCGTAGAAGTTCTCATCACAAAAGATTCACCACCTTATTTATTGAATGACCATCGTAGAAGTTCTTATCACAAAAGATTCACCTTATTTATTGAATGACCATCGTAGAAGTTCTTATCCCCAAAAATTCACCTTATTTATTGAATGGCCCTCGTAGAAGTTCTTATCACAAAAGATTCACCTTATTTATTGAATGACCATCGTAGAAGTTCTTATCACAAAAAATTCACCTTATTTATTGAATGACCCTCGTAGAATTTCTTATCCCAAAAAATTCACCTTATTATTGAATGACCCTCGTAGAAGTTCTTATCCCCAAAAATTCACCTTATTTATTGAATGACGATCGTAGAAGTTCTCATCACAAAAGATTCACCTTATTTATTGAATGACCATCGTAGAAGTTCTTATCACAAAAAATTCTCCTTATTTATTGAATGACGATCGTAGAAGTTCTTATCACAAAAGATTCACCTTATATATTGAATGACCATCGTAGAAGTTCTTATCACAAAAAATTCACCTTATTTATTGAATGACCCTCGTAGAAGTTCTTATCCCAAAAAATTCACCTTATAATTGAATGACCCTCGTAGAAGTTCTTATCCCAAAAAATTCACCTTATTTATTGAATGACGATCGTAGAAGTTCTTATCACAAAAGATTCACCTTATTTATTGAATGACCATCGTAGAAGTTCTTATCCCAAAAGATTCACCTTATTTATTGAATGACCATCGTAGAAGTTCTTATCCCAAAAGATTCACCTTATTTATTGAATGACCATCGTAGAAGTTCTTATCACAAAAAATTCACCTTATTATTGAATGGCCCTCGTAGAAGTTCTTATCCCAGAAAATTCACCTTATTTATTGAATGACCCTCGTAGAAGTTCTTATCACAAAAAATTCACCTTATTTATTGAATGGCCCTCGTAGAAGTTCTTATCACAAAAAATTCACCTTATTATTGAATGACCCTCGTAGAAGTTCTTATCCCAAAAAATTCACCTTATTTATTGAATGACCCTCGTAGAAGTTCTTATCACAAAAAATTCACCTTATTTATTGAATGACCCTCGTAGAAGTTCTTATCACAAAAAATTCACTTTATTATTGAATGACCCTCGTAGAAGTTCTTATCCCCAAAAATTCACCTTATGTATTGAATGGCCCTCGTAGAAGTTCTTATCACAAAAGATTCACCTTATTTATTGAATGGCCCTCGTAGAAGTTCTTATCACAAAAAATTCACCTTATTTATTGAATAACCCTCGTAGAAATTCTTATCACAAAAGATTCACCTTATTTATTGAATGGCCCTCGTAGAAGTTCTTATCACAAAAATTCACCTTATTTATTGAATGACCATCGTAGAAGTTCTTATCACAAAAAATTCACCTTATTATTGAATGACCCTCGTGGAGGTTCTTATCCCAAAAAATTCACCTTATTTATTGAATGACCCTCGTAGAAGTTCTTATCACAAAAAATTCACCTTATTTATTGAATGACCATCGTAGAAGTTCTTTTCACAAAAAATTCACCTTATTATTGAATGAACCTCGTGGAGGTTCTTATCCCAAAAAATTCACCTTATTTATTGAATGACCCTCGCAGAAGTTCTTATCACAAAAAATTCACCTTATTTATTGAATGGCCCTCGTAGAAGTTCTTATCACAAAAAATTCACCTTATTTATTGAATGACCCTCGTAGAAGTTCTTATCCCAAAAAATTCACCTTATTTATTGAATGTCCCTCGAAGATATCCTAATACCGAAAAATTCACCTTATTTATTGAATGACCCTCGTAGAAGTTCTTATCACAAAAAATTCACCTTATTATTGAATGACCCTCGTGGAGGTTCTTATCCCAAAAAATTCACCTTATTTATTGAATGACCCTCGTAGAAGTTCTTATCACAAAAAATTCACCTTATTTATTGAATGGCCCTCGTGGAAGTTCTTATCACAAAAAATTCACCTTATTTATTGAATGACGATCGTAGAAGTTCTTATCACAAAAGATTCACCTTATTTATTGAATGACCATCGTAGAAGTTCTTATCACAAAAGATTCACCTTATTTATTGAATGACCATCGTAGAAGTTCTTATCCCCAAAAATTCACCTTATTTATTGAATGGCCCTCGTAGAAGTTCTTATCACAAAAGATTCACCTTATTTATTGTATGGCCCTCGTAGAAGTTCTTATCACAAAAGATTCACCTTATTTATTGAATGACCATCGTAGAAGTTCTTATCACAAAAGATTCACCTTATTTATTGAATGACCATCGTAGAGTCCTTATCACAAAAAATTCACCTTATTTATTGAATGACCCTCGTAGAAGTTCTTATCCCAAAAACTTCACCTTATTATTGAATGACCCTCGTAGAAGTTCTTATCCCAAAAAATTCACCTTATTTATTGAATGACGATCGTAGAAGTTCTTATCACAAAAGATTCACCTTATTTATTGAATGACCATCGTAGAAGTTCTTATCCCCAAAAATTCACCTTATTTATTGAATGGCCCTCGTAGAAGTTCTTATCACAAAAGATTCACCTTATTTATTGAATGGCCCTCGTAGAAGTTCTTATCACAAAAGATTCACCTTATTTATTGAATGGCCCTCGTAGATGTTCTTATCACAAAAATTCACCTTATTTATTGAATGACCATCGTAGAAGTTCTTATCACAAAAAATTCACCTTATTATTGAATGACCCTCGTGGAGGTTCTTATCCCAAAATATCCATCTTATTTATTGAATGAACCTCGCAGAAGTTCTTATCACAAAAAATTCACCTTATTTATTGAATGGCCCTCGTAGAAGTTCTTATCACAAAAAATTCACCTTATTTATTGAATGACCCTCGTAGAAGTTCTTATCCCAAAAAATTAACCTTATTTATTGAATGTCCCTCGAAGATATCCTGATACCGAAAAATTCACCTTATTTATTGAATGACCCTCGCAGAAGTTCTTATCACAAAAAATTCACCTTATTTATTGAATGGCCCTCGTAGAAGTTCTTATCACAAAAAATTCACCTTATTTATTGAATGACCCTCGTAGAAGTTCTTATCCCAAAAAATTCACCTTATTTATTGAATGACCCTCGAAGATATCCTGATACCGAAAAATTCAACTTATTTATTGAATGACCCTCGTAGAAGTTCTTATCACAAAAAATTCACCTTATTATTGAATAACCTCGTGGAGGTTCTTATCCCAAAAAATTCACCTTATTTATTGAATGACCCTCGTAGAAGTTCTTATCACAAAAAATCCACCTTATTTATTGAATGGCCCTCGTAGAAGTTCTTATCACAAAAAATTCACCTTATTTATTGAATGACGATCGTAGAAGTTCTTATCACAAAAGATTCACCTTATTTATTGAATGACCATCGTAGAAGTTCTTATCACAAAAGATTCACCTTATTTATTGAATGACCATCGTAGAAGTTCTTATCCCCAAAAATTCACCTTATTTATTGAATGACCATCGTAGAAGTTCTTATCACAAAAGATTCACCTTATTTATTGAATGGCCCTCGTAGAAGTTCTTATCACAAAAGATTCAACTTATTTATTGAATGACCATCGTAGAAGTTCTTATCACAAAAAATTCACCTTATTTATTGAATGACGATCGTAGAAGTTCTTATCAAAAAAGATTCACCTTATTTATTGAATGACCATCGTAGAAGTTATTATCACAAAAAATTCACCTTATTTATTGAATGACCCTCGTAGAAGTTCTTATCCCAAAAAATTCACCTTATTATTGAATGACCCTCGTAGAAGTTCTTATCCCAAAAAATTCACCTTATTTATTGAATGACGATCGTAGAAGTTCTTATCACAAAAGATTCACCTTATTTATTGAATGACCATCGTAGAAGTTCTTATCACAAAAAATTCACCTTATTACTGAATGACTCTCGTAGAAGTTCTTATCCCAAAAAATTCACCTTATTAATTGAATGACCCTCGTAGAAGTTCTTATCACAAAAAATTCACCTTATTTATTGAATGGCCCTCGTAGAAGTTCTTATCACAAAAAATTCATCTTATAATTGAATGACCCTCGTAGAAGTTCTTATCCCAAAAAATTCACCTTATTATTGAATGACCCTCGTAGAAGTTCTTATCCCAAAAAATTCACCTTATTATTGAATGACCCTCGTAGAAGTTCTTATCCCAAAAAAATTCACCTTATTATTGAATGACCCTCGTAGAAGTTCTTATCCCAAAAAATTTACCTTATTTATTGAATGACCCTCGTAGAAGTTCTTATCCCAAAAAATTCACCTTATTATTGAATGACCCTCGTAGAAGTTCTCATCCCAAAAAATTCACCTTATTTATTGAATGACCCTCGTAGAAGTTCTTATCACAAAAATTTCACCTTATTTATTGAATGACCATCGTAGAAGTTCTTATCCCAAAAAATTCACCTTATTTATTGAATGACCCTCGTAGAAGTTCTTATCACAAAAATTTCACCTTATTTATTGAATGACCCTCGTAGAAGTTCTTATCCCAAAAAATTCACCTTATTATTGAATGACCCTCGTAGAAGTTCTTATCCCAAAAAATTCACCTTATTATTGAATGACCCTCGTAGAAGTTCTTATCACAAAAAATTCACCTTATTATTGAATGACCCTCGTAGAATTTCTTATCACAAAAAATTCACCTTATTTATTGAATGGCCCTCGTAGAAGTTCTTATCACAAAAGATTCACCTTATTTATTGAATGGCCCTCGTAGAAGTTCTTATCACAAAAAACTCACCTTATTATTGAATGACCCTCGTAGAAGTTCTTATGCCAAAAAATTCACCTTATTATTGAATGACCCACGTAGAAGTTCTTATCCCAAAAAATTCACCTTATTTATTGAATGACCCTCGTAGAAGTTCTTATCCCAAAAAATTCACCTTATTATTGAATGACCCTCGTAGAAGTTCTTATCCCAAAAAATTCACCTTATTTATTGAATGACCCTCGTAGATGTTCTTATCACAAAAAATTCACCTTATTTATTGAATGACCATCGTAGAAGTTCTTATCACAAAAAATTCACCTTATTATTGAATGACCCTCGTAGAAGTTCTTATCCCAAAAAATTCACCTTATTTATTGAATGGCCCTCGTAGAAGTTCTTATCACAAAAGATTCACCTTATTTATTGAATGGCCCTCGTAGAAGTTCTTATCACAAAAAATTCACCTTATTTATTGAATAACCCTCGTAGAAGTCCTTATCACAAAAGATTCACCTTATTTATTGAATGGCCCTCGTAGAAGTTCTTATCACAAAAATTCACCTTATTTATTGAATGACCATCGTAGAAGTTCTTATCACAAAAAATTCACCTTATTATTGAATGAACCTCGTGGAGGTTCTTATCCCAAAAAATTCACCTTATTTATTGAATGACCCTCGCAGAAGTTCTTATCACACAAAATTCACCTTATTTATTGAATGGCCCTCGTAGAAGTTCTTATCACAAAAAATTCACCTTATTTATTGAATGACCCTCGTAGAAGTTCTTATCCCAAAAAATTAACCTTATTTATTGAATGTCCCTCGAAGATATCCTGATACCGAAAAATTCACCTTATTTATTGAATGACCCTCGCAGAAGTTCTTATCACAAAAAATTCACCTTATTTATTGAATGACGATCGTAGAAGTTCTTATCACAAAAGATTCACCTTATTTATTGAATGACCATCGTAGAAGTTCTTATCACAAAAGATTCACCTTATTTATTGAATGACCATCGTAGAAGTTCTTATCACAAAAAATTCACCTTATTATTGAATGACTCTCGTAGAAGTTCTTATCCCAAAAAATTCACCTTATTAATTGAATGACCCTCGTAGAAGTTCTTATCACAAAAAATTCACCTTATTTATTGAATGGCCCTCGTAGAAGTTCTTATCACAAAAAATTCATCTCATAATTGAATGACCCTCGTAGAAGTTCTTATCCCAAAAAATTCACCTTATTATTGAATGACCCTCGTAGAAGTTCTTATCCCAAAAAATTCACCTTATTTATTGAATGACACCCTCGTAGAAGTTCTTATCCCAAAAAAATTCACTTTATTATTGAATGACCCTCGTAGAAGTTCTTATCCCAAAAAATTTACCTTATTTATTGAATGACCCTCGTAGAAGTTCTTATCCCAAAAAATTCACCTTATTATTGAATGAGCCTCGTGTAGGAAGTTCTTACCCTATGAAATTCACTATTTATTGAATGACCCTTCAGAAGTTCTTAATGCAAAATTCACCTTGATTATTGAAATGACCAATGGTAAAGCCTTGACACAAAAATTCACCATACATGGAAATGACCCTGAAGTTCTCCTTATCACAAAATTCAATTTATTTATTGGAAATGCTCCTCGTAGAAGTTCTTATCAGAAAAGATTCACCTTATTTAGTTTAGCACTGCCTTAGAAGTTTCATTTCACAAAAAATCCACCTTATTATTGAATGACCCTCGTAGAAGTTCTTGTTGCCAAAAATTCACCTTTATTATTGAATGACCCACGGAAGTTCTTATCCCAAAAATTTGAATTTTATTTATTGAATGACCTCAAAGAAGTTCTTATCTCAAAAAAATTCAAATCTTATTTACGAAATTGTCTTATCGTAGAAATTTTATCACAAAAAAATTCACCTTATTATTGAATGACCCTTTGCAGTTCTTATCCCAAAATTCAATTATTTGTTGAATGGTCTTTCGTAGAAGTCCCTACTGCACAAAAGATTCACCTATTTATTGAATGCCCTCGTAGAAGTTCTTATCACAAAAAATTCACCTTATTTATTAATAACCCTCGTAGAAGTTCTTATCACAGAGATTCACCCATTTATTGAATGGCCCTCGTAGAAGTTCTTATCACAAAAATTCACCTTATTTACGAATGACCATCGTAGAAGTTCTTATCACTCCATCCTTATTATTGAATGAACCTCGTGGATGTTCTGTCCAAAATTCACCTATTTATTGAATGACCTCGCAGAAGTTCTTATCACAAAAAATTCACCTTATTTATTGAATGGCCCTCGTAGAAGTCTTCTTATCACAAAAACACCTTATTTATTGAATGACCTTCGTAATTTTATCCCAAAAAATTAACCTTATTTATTGAATGTCCCTCGAAGATATCCTGATACTGAAAAATTCACCTTATTTATTGAATGACCTTCAGTAGTTCTTATCACAAAAAAATTCACCTTATTATTGAATGACCCTCGTGGAGGTTCTTATCCCAAAAAATTCAATTTGACTACGAACACCGGAGAAGTTCTTACTACAAAAAAATTCACGTTATTATTCGAATATCTCGTGAAGTTTTTATCACAAAAAATTCACCTTATTTATTGAATGACGATCGTAGAAGTTCTTATCGCAAAAGATTCACCTTATTTATTGAATGACCATCGTAGAAGTTCTTTCTACAAAAGATTCATCTTATTTATTGAATGACCATCGTAGAAGTTTCGATTCCAAAAATTCACCTTTATTATTGTCAGTCTTCGTAGAAGTTCTTATCACAAATACGATCAATCTTTATTTATTGAATGGCCCTCGTAGAAGTCTTATCCCAAAAAAGATTCACCTTATTTATTGAATGACCATCGTAGAAGTTTTTATCACAAAAGATTCACCTTATTTATTGAATGACCATCGTAGAGTCCTTATCACAAAAAAATCTACCTTATTTATTGAATAATCCTCGTAGAATTCTTATCCCAAAAATTCACCTTATTATTGAATGACCTCGTAGAAGTTCTTATCCTACAAAATTCACCTTATTTATTGAATGATTATCTTGTAGAAGTTCTTATCACAAAAGATTCACCTTATTTATTGAATACCTATCAGAAGTTCTTATCACAAAAGATTCCAATTTTATTTATTATTAGGACCTTCTAAGTTCTTATCACAAAAAATTCACCTTTATTTATTGAAACTAATTATCGTAGAAGTTCTTATCACAAAAGATTCACCTTATTTATTGAATGACCATCAGAAGTTCTTATCACAAAAAATTACCTATATTATTGAATGACCCTCGTGGAGGTTCTTGTATCCCACATCAAATTCACCTTATTTATTGAATGACCCTCGTAGAAGTTCTTATCACAAAAAATTCACCTTATTTATTGAATGGCCCCTGTAGAAGTTCTTATCACAAAAAATTCACCTTCTTCAGACAACACGATCGTAGAAGTTCTTATCACAAAAGATTCACCTTTATTGTATTAATGACCATCGTAGAAGTTCTTATCACAAAAGATTCACCTCACGATGAATGACCTGGTAAAGTTCTTATCGTACAAAAATTCACCTTATTGAACATCTACTGTAGAAGTTCTTATCACAAAAAATTCACCTTTATTATTGAATGACCCTCGTAGAAGTTCTTATCACGAAAAATTCACCTTAATATTGAATGGCCCTTTGTAGAAGTTCTTATCAGAAAAGATTCACCTTATTTATTGAATGGCCCTCGTAGAAGTTCTTATCACAAAACTTCACCTTATTATTGAATGACCCTCGTAGAAGTTCTTATGCCAAAAAATTCACCTTATTATTGAATGAATCTACTCAGAAGTTCTTATCCCAAAAATTCACCCTTATTTATTTAAATGACCCTCGTAGAAGCTCTTATCCGAAAAATTCACCTTATTATTGAATGACCTCGTAGAAGTTCTTATCCCAAAAATTCACCTATTTATTATAACATCCTCGTAGAAGTTCTTATCACAAAAAATTCACCTTATTTGTTCCCGCTGAATGACCATCGCAGTTCTTATCACAAAAAATTCACCCTATTATTGAATGACCCTTGCAGAAGTTCTTATCCCAAAAAATTCACCTTATTTATTGAATGGCCCTCTTTAGCGTTCTTATCACAAAAGATTCACCTTATTTATTGAATGGCCTCGTAGAAGTTCTTATCACAAAAAATTCACCTATTGTTTTACCAACCTCAGAAGTTCTTACTGTAAAGATTCACCTTATTTATTGAAATGGTCTTCGTAGAAGTTCTTATCACAAAATTCACCTTATTTTTATTGAATGACCATCAGAAGTTCTTATCACAAAATTCACCTTATTATTGAATGAACCTCGTGGAGGTTCTTATCCCAAAAAATTCACCTTATTTATTGAATGACCCTCGCAGAAGTTCATCGGCAAAAAATTCACCCTTATTTATTGAATGGCCTCGTAGAAGTTTTATCATGGCAAAATTCACCTTTATTTATTGAATGACCTAAATTTTATCCCAAAAATTCAAACTTTATTTATTGAACTTTCGAAGATATCCTGATACCGAAAAATTCACCTTATTTTATTGAATGACCCTCGAAGTTCTTATCACAAAAAATTCACCTTATTATTGAATTGACCCTCGTGGAGGTTCTGGATCCCAAAAATTCAATTCATTATTGAATGACCCTCGTAGAAGTTCTTATCACAAAAAATTCACGTTATTTATTGAATGGCCCTCGTGGAAGTTCTTATCACAAAATTCACCTTATTTATTGAATGACGATCGTAGAAGTTCTTATTGCCAAAGATTCACTTTATTGAATAATTCATCGTAGAAGTTCTTATCAGTTAGGTGATTCACCTTATTTATTGAATGACCACTAGAAGTTCTTATCCCAAAAATTCACCTATTTATTGAAGGTCTCTCGTAGAAAGTTTCTTGACAAATGATTCACCTTATTTATTGAATGGCCCTCAGAAGTTCATCCTAAAAGATTCACCTTATTTATTGAATGACCATCGTGAAGTGTACATTACAAAAGATTCACCTTATTTATTGAATGACCATCGGTAGAGTCCTTATCACAAAAAATTCACCTTATCAGTATTGAAATGATCTCAGAAGTTCTTATCCCAAAAATTCACCTTATTATTGAATGACCTCGTAGAAGTTCTATCCCAAAAAATTCACCTTATTTATTGAATGACGATCGTAGAAGTTCTTATCACAAAAGATTCACCTTATTTATTGAATGACCATCGTAGAAGTTCTTATCACAAAAAGATTCACCTATTTATTGAACATCTCGTAGAAGTTCTTATCACAAAAAATTCACCTTATTACACACGATCGTGTTCTTATCACAAAAGATTCACCTTATTTATTGAATGACCATCTAAGAAGTTCTTATCACAAAAATTGAATTCCTTATTAGTTTGAATATCCTCAAGAGGTTCTGGTCCCAACAAATTCACCCTGACATAAGAATGACCTCGTAGAAGTTCTTATCACAAAAAATTCACCTATTTATTGAATGGCCCTCGTAGAAGTTCTTATCACAAAAAATTCACCTTCTTCATTGAATGACGATCGTAGAAGTTCTATCACAAAAGATTCACCTTATTTATTGAAATTAACGAATGTAGAAGTTCTTATCACAAAAGATTCACCTTATTTATTGAATGACTATCGTAGAAAATGCTCTTATCCCAAAAAACCACCTTATTTATTGAATGGTCTTCTAGAAGTTCTTATCACAAAAGATTCACCTTATTTATTGAATGGCCTCGTAGAAGTTCTTATCACAAAAGATCCACCTTATTTATTGAATGACTACTTTGAAGTTCTTACTACAAGAAAAATTCACTCCTATTTATTAATACGATCGTAGAAGTTCTTATCACAAAAGATTCACCTTATTTATTGAATGACGATCGTAGAAGTTCTTTATCATTAAAAAAATTCACCTTATTTATTGAATGATCGTAGAAGTTCTTATCACAAAAGATTCACCTTATTTATTGAATGACTATCGTAGAAGTTCTTATCACAAAAAATTCACCTTATTTATTGAATGACGATCGTAGAAGTTCTTATCACAAAAAATTCACCTTATTTATTGAATGGCCCTCGTAGAAGTTCTTATCCCAAAAAATTCACCTTATTTATTGAATGACGATCGTAGAAGTTCTTATCACAAATGATTCACCTTATTTATTGAATGACCATCGTAGAAGTTCTTATCACAAAAAATTCACCTTATTTATTGAATGACCCTCGTAGAAGTTCTTATCACAAAAAATTCACCTTATTATTGAATGACCCCCGCAGAAGTTCTTATCCCAACAAATTCACCTTATTTATTGAATGACCCTCGTAGAAATTCTTATCACAAAAAATTCACCTTATTTATTGAATGACCCTCGTAGAAGTTCTTATCCAAAAAATTCACCTTATTTATTGAATGACCCTCGTAGAAGTTCTTATCACAAAAAATTCACCTTATTATTGAATGACCCTCGTAGAAGTTCTTATCCCAAAAAATTCACCTTATTATTGAATGACCCTCGTAGAAGTTCTCATCCCAAAAAATTCACCTTATTTATTGAATGACCCTCGTAGAAGTTCTTATCACAAAAAATTCACCTTATTTATTGAATGACGATCGTAGAAGTTCTTATCACAAAAGACTCACCTTATTTATTGAATGACCATCGTAGAAGTTCTTATCACAAAAGATTCACCTTATTTATTGAATGACCATCGTAGAAGTTCTTATCCCAAAAAATTCACCTTATTTATTGAATGGCCCTCGTAGAAGTTCTTATCACAAAAGATTGACCTTATTTATTGAATGGCCCTCGTAGGAGTTCTTATCACAAAAAATTCACCTTATTTATTGAATGACCATCGTAGAAGTTCTTATCACAAAAAATTCACCTTATTTATTGAATGACGATCGTAGAAGTTCTTATCACAAAAGATTCACCTTATTTATTGAATGACCATCGTAGAAGTTCTTATCACAAAAAATTCACCTTTTTTATTGAATGACGCTCGTAGAAGTTCTTATACCAAAAAATTCACCTTATTATTGAATGACCCTCGTAGAAGTTCTTATCCCAAAAAATTCACCTTATTTATTGAATGACGATCGTAGAAGTTCTTATCACAAAAGATTCACCTTATTTATTGAATGACCCTCGTAGAAGTTCTTATCACAAAAAATTCACCTTATTATTGAATAACCCTCGTAGAAGTTCCTATCCCAAAAAATTCACCTTATTTATTGAATGACGATCGTAGAAGTTCTTATCACAAAAGATTCAACTTATTTATTGAATGACTATCGTAGAAGTTCTTATCACAAAAAATTCAACTTATTTATTGAATGACGATCGTAGAAGTTCTTATCACAAAAAATTCACCTTATTTATTGAATGGCCCTCGTAGAAGTTCTTATCCCAAAAAATTCACCTTATTTATTGAATGACGATCGTAGAAGTTCTTATCACAAAAGATTCACCTTATTTATTGAATGACCATCGTAGAAGTTCTTATCACAAAAAATTCACCTTATTTATTGAATGACCCTCGTAGAAGTTCTTATCACAAAAAATTCACCTTATTATTGAATGACCCCCGCAGAAGTTCTTATCCCAACAAATTCACCTTATTTATTGAATGACCCTCGTAGAAATTCTTATCACAAAAAATTCACCTTATTTATTGAATGACCCTCGTAGAAGTTGTTATCCAAAAAATTCACCTTATTTATTGAATGACCCTCGTAGAAGTTCTTATCACAAAAAATTCACCTTATTATTGAATGACCCTCGTAGAAGTTCTCATCCCAAAAAATTCACCTTATTATTGAATGACCCTCGTAGAAGTTCTCATCCCAAAAAATTCACCTTATTTATTGAATGACCCTCGTAGAAGTCCTTATACCAAAAAATTCACCTTATTTATTGAATGACCCTCGTAGAAGTCCTTATACCAAAAAATACACCTTATTATTGAATGACCCTCGTAGAAGTTCTCATCCCAAAAAATTCACCTTATTTATTGAATGACCCTCGTAGAAGTTCTTATCACAAAAAATTCACCTTATTTATTGAATGACCCTCGTAGAAGTTCTTATCACAAAAAATTCACCTTATTTATTGAATGACCATCGTAGAAGTTCTTATCACAAAAAATTCACCTTATTATTGAATGACCCTCGTAGAAGTTCTTATCACAAAAAATTCACCTTATTTATTGAATGGCCCTCGTAGAAGTTCTTATCACAAAAGATTCACCTTATTTATTGAATGGCCCTCGTAGAAGTTCTTATCACAAAAAATTCACCTTATTTATTGAATAACCCTCGTAGAAGTTCTTATCACAAAAAATTCACCTTATTATTGAATGACCCTCGTAGAAGTTCTTATCCCAAAAAATTCACCTTATTATTGAATGACCCTCGTAGAAGTTCTTATCCCAAAAAATTCACCTTATTTATTGAATGACCCTCGTAGAAGTTCTTATCCCAAAAAATTCAACTTATTATTGAATGACCCTCGTAGAAGTTCTTATCCCAAAAAATTCACCTTATTTATTGAATGACCCTCGTAGAAGTTCTTATCACAAAAAATTCACCTTATTTATTGAATGACCATCGTAGAAGTTCTTATCACGAAAAAATTCACCTTATTATTGAATGACCCTCGTAGAAGTTCTTATCCCAAAAAATTCACCTTATTTATTGAATGGCCCTCGTAGAAGTTCTTATCACAAAAGATTCACCTTATTTATTGAATGGCCCTCGTAGAAGTTCTTATTACAAAAAATTCACCTTATTTATTGAATAACCCTCGTAGAAGTTCTTATCACAAAAGATTCACCTTATTTATTGAATGGCCCTCGTAGAAGTTCTTATCACAAAAATTCACCTTATTTATTGAATGACCATCGTAGAAGTTCTTATCACAAAAAATTCACCTTATTATTGAATGACCCTCGTGGAGGTTCTTATCCCAAAAAATTCACCTTATTTATTGAATGACCCTCGCAGAAGTTCTTATCACAAAAAATTCACCTTATTTATTGAATGACCCTCGTAGAAGTTCTTATCACAAAAAATTCACCTTATTTATTGAATGACCCTCGTAGAAGTTCTTATCCCAAAAAATTAACCTTATTTATTGAATGTCCCTCGAAGATATCCTGATACCGAAAAATTCACCTTATTTATTGAATGACCCTCGCAGAAGTTCTTATCACAAAAAATTCACCTTATTTATTGAATGACCCTCGTAGAAGTTCTTATCACAAAAAATTCACCTTATTTATTGAATGACCCTCGTAGAAGTTCTTATCCCAAAAAATTAACCTTATTTATTGAATGTCCCTCGAAGATATCCTGATACCGAAAAATTCACCTTATTTATTGAATGACCCTCGCAGAAGTTCTTATCACAAAAAATTCACCTTATTTATTAAATGGCCCTCGTAGAAGTTCTTATCACTAAAGATTCACCTTATTTATTGAATGACCATCGTAGAAGTTCTTATCACAAAAGATTCACCTTATTTATTGAATGACCATCGTAGAAGTTCTTATCCCAAAAAATTCACCTTATTTATTGAATGGCCCTCGTAGAAGTTCTTATCACAAAAGATTCACCTTATTTATTGAATGGCCCTCGTAGAAGTTCTTATCACAAAAAATTCACCTTATTTATTGAATAACCGTCGTAGAAGTTCTTATCACAAAAGATTCACCTTATTTATTGAATGGCCCTCGTAGAAGTTCTTATCACAAAAATTCACCTTATTTATTGAATGACCATCGTAGAAGTTCTTATCCCAAAAAATTCACCTTATTATTGAATGACCCTCGTGGAGGTTCTTATCCCAAAAAATTCACCTTATTTATTGAATGACCCTCGCAGAAATTCTTATCACAAAAAATTCACCTTATTTATTGAATGACCCTCGTAGAAGTTCTTATCACAAAAAATTCACCTTATTTATTGAATGACCCTCGTAGAAGTTCTTATCCCAAAAAATTAACCTTATTTATTGAATGTCCCTCGAAGATATCCTGATACCGAAAAATTCACCTTATTTATTGAATGAACCTCGCAGAAGTTCTTATCACAAAAAATTCACCTTATTTATTGAATGGCCCTCGTAGAAGTTCTTATCACAAAAAATTCACCTTATGTATTGAATGACCCTCGTAGAAGTTCTTATCCCAAAAAATTCACCTTATTTATTGAATGTCCCTCGAAGATATCCTGATACCGAAAAATTCACCTTTTTTATTGAATGACCCTCGTAGAAGTTCTTATCACAAAAAATTCACCTTATTTATTGAATGGCCCTCGTGGAAGTTCTTATCACAAAAAATTCACCTTATTTATTGAATGACGATCGTAGAAGTTCTTATCACTAAAGATTCACCTTATTTATTGAATGACTATCGTAGAAGTTCTTATCACAAAAGATTCACCTTATTTATTGAATGACCATCGTAAAAGTTCTTATCCCAAAAAATTCACCTTATTTATTGAATGGCCCTCGTAGAAGTTCTTATCACAAAAGATTCACCTTATTTATTGAATGGCCCTCGTAGAAGTTCTTATCACAAAAGATTCACCTTATTTATTGAATGACCATCGTAGAAGTTATTATCACAAAAAATTCACCTTATTTATTGAATGACGATCGTAGAAGTTCTTATCACTAAAGATTCACCACCTTTATTGAATGACCATCGTAGAAGTTCTTATCACAAAAAATTCACCTTATTTATTGAATGACCATCGTAGAAGTTCTTATCCCAAAAAATTCACCTTATTATTGAATGACCCTCGTAGAAGTTCTTATCCCAAAAGATTCACCTTATTTATTGAATGACCATCGTAGAAGTTCTTATCACAAAAAATTCACCTTATTATTGAATGACCCTCGTAGAAGTTCTTATCCCAAAAAATTCACCTTATTTATTGAATGACCGTCGTAGAAGTTCTTATCACAAAAAATTCACCTTATTTATTGAATGGCCCTCGTAGAAGTTCTTATCACAAAAAATTCACCTTATTATTGAATGACCCTCGCAGAAGTTCTTATCCCCAAAAATTCACCTTATTATTGAATGACCCTCGTAGAAGTTCTTATCCCAAAAAATTCACCTTCTTTATTGAATGACCCTCGTAGAAGTTCTTATCCCAAAAAATTCACCTTATTTATTGAATGACCCTCGTAGAATTCTTATCCCAAAAAATTCACCTTATTATTGAATGACCCTCGTAGAAGTTCTTATCCCAAAAAATTCACCTTATTTATTGAATGACCCTCGTAGAAGTTCTTATCACAAAAATTCACCTTATTTATTGAATGGCCCTCGTAGAAGTTCTTATCACAAAAATTCACCTTATTTATTGAGTGGCCCTCGTAGAAGTTCTTATCACAAAAATTCACCTTATTTATTGAATGGCCCTCGTAGAAGTTCTTATCACAAAAATTCACCTTATTTATTGAATGGCCCTCGTATAAGTTCTTATCACAAAAATTCACCTTATTTATTGAATGACCCTCGTAGAAGTTCTTATCACAAAAAATTCACCTTATTATTGAATGACCCTCGTGGAGGTTCTTACCCCAAAAAATTCACCTTATTTATTGAATGACCCTCACAGAAGTTCTTATCACAAAAATTTCACCTTATTTATTGAATGGCCCTCGTAGAAGTTCTTATCACAAAAAATTCACCTTATTTATTGAATGACCCTCATTGAAGTTCTTATCCCAAAAAATTCACCTTATTTATTGAATGTCCCTCGAAGATATCCTGATACCGAAAAATTCACCTTATTCTTGAATGACCCTCGTGGAGGTTCTTATCCCAAAAAATTCACCTTATTTATTGAATGGCCCTCGTAGAAGTTCTTATCACAAAAGATTCACCTTATTTATTGAATGACCATCGTAGAAGTTATTATCACAAAAAATTCACCTTATTTATTGAATGACGATCGTAGAAGTTCTTATCACAAAAGATTCACCTTATTTATTGAATGACCATCGTAGAAGTTCTTATCACAAAAAATTCACCTTATTTATTGAATGACCCTCGTAGAAGTTCTTATCCCAAAAAATTCACCTTATTATTGAATGACCCTCGTAGAAGTTCTTATCCCAAAAGATTCACCTTATTTATTGAATGACCATCGTAGAAGTTCATATCACAAATAAAAAATTCACCTTATTATTGAATGACCCTCGTAGAAGTTCTTATCCCAAAAAATTCACCTTATTTATTGAATGACCGTCGTAGAAGTTCTTATCACAAAAAATTCACCTTATTTATTGAATGGCCCTCGTAGAAGTTCTTATCACAAAAAATTCACCTTATTATTGAATGACCCTCGTAGAAGTTCTTATCCCCAAAAATTCACCTTATTATTGAATGACCCTCGTAGAAGTTCTTATCCCAAAAAATTCACCTTATTTATTGAATGACCCTCGTAGAAGTTCTTATCCCAAAAAATTCACCTTATTTATTGAATGACCCTCGTAGAAGTTCTTATCCCAAAAAATTCACCTTATTATTGAATGACCCTCGTAGAAGTTCTTATCCCAAAAAATTCACCTTATTTATTGAATGACCCTCGTAGAAGTTCTTATCACAAAAATTCACCTTATTTATTGAATGGCCCTCGTAGAAGTTCTTATCACAAAAATTCACCTTATTTATTGAGTGGCCCTCGTAGAAGTTCTCATCACAAAAATTCACCTTATTTATTGAATGGCCCTCGTAGAAGTTCTTATCACAAAAATTCACCTTATTTATTGAATGGCCCTCGTATAAGTTCTTATCACAAAAATTCACCTTATTTATTGAATGACCCTCGTAGAAGTTCTTATCACAAAAAATTCACCTTATTATTGAATGACCCTCGTGGAGGTTCTTATCCCAAAAAATTCACCTTATTATTGAATGACCCTCGTGGAGGTTCTTATCACAAAAATTTCACCTTATTTATTGAATAGCCCTCGTAGAAGTTCTTAACACAAAAAATTCACCTTATTTATTGAATGACCCTCATTGAAGTTCTTATCCCAAAAAATTCACCTTATTTATTGAATGTCCCTCGAAGATATCCTGATACCGAAAAATTCACCTTATTATTGAATGACCCTCGTGGAGGTTCTTATCCCAAAAAATTCACCTTATTTATTGAATGGCCCTCGTAGAAGTTGTTATCACAAAAAATTCACCTTATTATTGAATGACCCTCGTGGAGGTTCTTATCCCAAAAAATTCACCTTATTTATTGAATGACCCTCGTAGAAGTTCTTATCACAAAAAATTCACCTTATTTATTGAATGGCCCTCGTAGAAGTTCTTATCACAAAAAAATCACCTTATTTATTGAATGACGATCGTAGAAGTTCTTATCACAAAAGACTCACCTTATTTATTGAATGACCATCGTAGAAGTTCTTATCACAAAAGATTCACCTTATTTATTGAATGACCATCGTAGAAGTTCTTATCCCAAAAAATTCACCTTATTTATTGAATGGCCCTCGTAGAAGTTCTTATCACAAAAGATTCACCTTATTTATTGAATGGCCCTCGTAGGAGTTCTTATCACAAAAAATTCACCTTATTTATTGAATGACGATCGTAGAAGTTCTCATCACAAAAGATTCACCTTATTTATTGAATGACGATCGTAGATGTTCTTATCACAAATAATTCACCTTATTATTGAATGACCCTCGTAGAATTTCTTATCCCAAAAAATTCACCTTATTATTGAATGACCCTCGTAAAAGTTCTTATCACAAAAAATTCACCTTATTATTGAATGACCCTCGTAGAAGTTCTTATCCCAAAAATTCACCTTATTTATTGAATGACCCTCGTAGAAGTTCTTGTCACAAAAAAATTCACCTTATTTATTGAATGGCCCTCGTAGAAGTTCTTGTCACAAAAAATTCACCTTATTATTGAATGACCCTCGTAAAAGTTCTTATCCCAAAAAAATTCACTTATTATTGAATGACCCTCGTAGGGATTCTTATCCCAAAAAATTCACCTTATTTATTGAATGACCCTCGTAGAAGTTCTAATCCCAAAAAATTCACCTTATTATTGAATGACCACTCGTAGGATTCTTATCCCAAAAAATTCACCTTATTTATTGAATGACCCTCGTGAAAGTTCTTATCCCAAAAAATTCACCTTATTATTGAATGACCCTCGTGGAGGTTCTTATCCCAAAAATTCACCTTATTTATTGAATGACCCTCTCATAAGAAGTTCTTATCACAAAAAATTCACCTTATTTATTGAATGGCCCTCGTAGAAGTTCTTGTCACAAAAAATTCACCTTATTTATTGAATGACCCTCGTAGAAGTTCTTGTCCCAAAAATTAGCACTTATTTATTGAATGTCCCTCGAAGATATCCTGATACCGAAAAATTCACTTATTTATTGAATGACCCTCGCAGAAATTCTTGTCACAAAAAAATTCACCTTATTTATTGAATGGACCTCGTAAGTTCTTATCCACCAAAATTCACCTTATTTATTGAATGACCCTCGTAGAAGTTCTTATCCCAAAAAATTCACCTTATTTATTGAATGTCCCTCGAAGATATCCTGATACCGAAAAATTCACCTTATTTATTGAATGACCCTCGTAGAAGTTCTTATCACAAAAAATTCACTTTTTATTGAATGACCCTCATTGGAGGGATTCTTATCCCAAAAAAATTCACCTTATTTATTGAATGACCCTCGTAGAAGTTCTTGTCACAAAAAATTCACCTTATTTATTGAATGGCCCTCGTGGAAGTTCTTATCACAAAAATTCACCTTATTTATTGAATGACGATCGTAGAAGTTCTTATCACAAAAGATTCACCTTATTTATTGAATGACCATCGTAGAAGTTCTTATCACCAAAAGATTCACCTTATTTATTGAATGACCATCGTAGAAGTTCTTATCCCAAAAAATTCACCTTATTTATTGAATGGCCCTCGTAGAAATTCTTATCACAAAAGATTCACCTTATTTATTGAATGGCCCTCGTGAAGTTCTTGTCACAAAAGATTCACCTTATTTATTGAATGACCATCATGCTGAAAGTTCTTATCACAAAAATTCACCTTATTTATTGAATGACGATCGTAGGATTCTTATCTATAAAAGATTCACTTATTTATTGAATGACCATCGTAGAAGTTCTTATCATAAAAAATTCACCTTATTGTTGAATGACCCTCGTAAAAGTTCTTATCCCAAAAAATTCACCTTATTTATTGAATGACGATCGTAGAAGTTCTTATCCCAAAAAATTCACCTTATTTATTGAATGACCATCGTAAAGTTCTTATCCCAAAATTCACCTTATTTATTGAATGACCCTCGTAGAAGTTCTTGTCACAAAAATTCACCTTATTTATTGAATGGCCCTCGTAGGATTCTTATCACAAAAAATTCACCTTATTATTGAATGACCCTCGTAGGATTCTTGCTCCAAAAAATTCACCTTATTATTTTAATGACCCTCATCAAAGTTCTTATCCCAAAAAATTCACCTTATTTATTGAATGACCCTCGTGAAAGTTCTTGTCCCAAAAAATTCACCTTATTATTGAATGACCCTCGTAGAAAGTTCTTGTCCCAATATGTTCACCTTGTTATTGAATGACCCTCGTGATTCTTATCCCAAAAAATTCACCTTATTATTGAATGACCCTCGTAGGATTCTTGTCCAAAAAAATTCACCTTATTTATTGAATGACGATCGTAGAAGTTCTTATCTAAAAAAGATTCACTTTATTTATTGAATGACCCTCGTAGAAGTTCTTGTCACAATTCACCTTATTATTGAATGACCCTGTCAAAGTTCCTATCCCAAAAAATTCACCTTATTTATTGAATGACGATCGTAGAAAGTTCTCATCACAAAAGATTCACCTTATTTATTGAGGATGACGATCGTAGATGTTCTTATCACAAATAATTCACCTTATTATTGAATGACCCTCGGCTAAGTTCTTATCCCAAAAAATTCACCTTATTATTGAATGACCCTCGTAGAAGTTCTTATCACAAAAAATTCACCTTATTATTGAATGACCCTCGTAGAAGTTCTTATCCCAAAAAATTCATATGTATTTATTGAATGACCCTCGTGAAAGTTCTTATCACAAAAATTCACCTTATTTATTGAATGGCCCTCGTAGAAAGTTCTTGTCACAAAAAATTCACCTTATTATTGAATGACCCTCGTAGAAGTTCTTATCCCAAAAAATTCACCTTATTATTGAATGACCCTCGTAGAAGTTCTTATCCCAAAAAATTCACCTTATTTATTGAATGACCCTCGTAGAAGTTCTAATCCCAAAAAATTCACCTTATTATTGAATGACCCTCGTGAAGTTCTCCCAAAAAATTCACCTTATTTATTGAATGACCCTCGTAGGATTCTTATCCCAAAAAATTCACCTTATTATTGAATGACCCTCGTGGAGGTTCTTATCCCAAAAATTCACCTTATTTATTGAATGACCACTCATAGAAAGTTCTTATCACAAAAATTCACCTTATTTATTGAATGGCCCACTCGTAGAAAGTTCTTATCACAAAAAATTCACCTTATTTGTTGAATGACCCTCATCCAAGTTCTTATCCCAAAAAATTAACCTTATTTATTGAATGTCCCTCGAAGATATCCTGATACCGAAAAATTCACCTTATTTATTGAATGACCCTCGCAGAAAATTCTTGTCACAAAAAATTCACCTTATTTATTGAATGGACCTCGTAGAGTTCTTATCACAAAAAATTCACCTTATTTATTGAATGACCCTCGTAGAAGTTCTTATCCCAAAAAATTCACCTTATTTATTGAATGTCCCTCGAAGATATCTGATACCGAAAAATTCACCTTATTTATTGAATGACCCTCGTAGAAAGTTCTTATCACAAAAAAATTCACTTTTTATTGAATGACTCCCCTCGTGGAGGTTCTTATCCCAAAAAATTCACCTTATTTATTGAATGACCCTCGTAGAAGTTCTTGTCACAAAAAATTCACCTTATTTATTGAATGGCCCTCGTGGAAGTTCTTATCACAAAAATTCACCTTATTTATTGAATGACGATCGTAGAAGTTCTTATCACAAAAAAGATTCACCTTATTTATTGAATGACCATCGTAGAAAGTTCTTATCACAAAAGATTCACCTTATTTATTGAACCATCGTAGAAGTTCTTATCCCAAAAAATTCACCTTATTTATTGAATGGCCCTCGTAGAAATTCTTATCACAAAAGATTCACCTTATTTATTGAATGGCCCTCGTAGAAGTTCTTATCACAAAAGATTCACCTTATTTATTGAATGACCATCGTGAAAGTTCTTATCCCACCAAAAATTCACCTTATTTATTGAATGACGATCGTAGAAGTTCTTATCACAAAAGATTCACCTTATTTATTGAATGACCATCGTAGAAGTTCTTATCACAAAAAATTCACCTTATTTATTGAATGACCCTCGTAGAAGTTCTTATCCCAAAAAATTCACCTTATTATTGAATGACCCTCGTGAAGTTCTTATCCCAAAAAATTCACCTTATTTATTGAATGACGATCGTAGAAGTTCTTGTCACAAAAGATTCACCTTATTTATTGAATGACCATCGTAGAAGTTCTCATCACAAAAAATTCACCTTATTGTTGAATGACCCTCGTAGAAGTTCTTATCCCAAAAAATTCACCTTATTTATTGGACGACGATCGTAGAAGTTCTTATCCCAAAAAAATTCACCTTATTTATTGAATGACCATCGTAGAAGTTCTTATCCCAAAAAATTCACCTTATTTATTGAATGACCCTCGTAGAAGTTCTTATCACAAAAAATTCACCTTATTTATTGAATGGCCCTCGTAGAAGTTCTTATCACAAAAAATTCACCTTATTATTGAATGACCCTCGTAAGAAGTTCTTATCCCAAGAGTGCCTTATTATTTAATGACCCTGTAGAAGTTCTTGTCCCCGAAAATTCACCTTATTTATTGAATGACCCTCGTAGAAGTTCTTATCCCAAAAATTCACCTTATTATTGAATGACCCTCGTAGAAGTTCTTATCCCAATATATTCACCTTATTTATTGAATGACCCTCGTAGAAGTTCTTATCCCAAAAAATTCACCTTATTATTGAATGACCCTCGTAGAAGTTCTTACATCCCAAAAAATTCACCTTATTTATTGAATGACCCTCGTAGAAGTTCTTATCACGAAAAATTCACCTTATTTATTGAATGACCCTCGTAGAAGTTCTTATCACAAAAAATTCACCTTATTATTGAATGACCCTCGTAGAAGTTCTTACCACAAAAAATTCACTTATTTATTGAATGGCCCTCGTAGAAGTTCTTATCACAAAAAATTCACCTTATTTATTGAATGGCCCTCGTAGAAGTTCTTATCACAAAAAATTCACCTTATTTATTGAATAACCCTCGTAGAAGTTCTTATCACAAAAGATTCACCTTATTTATTGAATGGCCCTCGTAGAAGTTCTTATCACAAAAATTCACCTTATTTATTGAATGGCCCTCGTAGAAGTTCTTATCCCAAAAAATTCACCTTATTTATTGAATGACCATCGTAGAAGTTCTTATCCCAAAAAATTCACCTTATTATTGAATGACCCTCGTAGAAGTTCTTATCCCAAAAAATTCACCTTATTTATTGAATGACCCTCGTAGAAGTTCTTATCACAAAAAATTCACCTTATTTATTGAATGACCCTCGTGAAAGTTCTTATCACAAAAAATTCACCTTATTATTGAATGACCCTCGTAGAGTTTATCCCAAAAATTCACCTTATTTATTGAATGACCCTCGTAGAAGTTCTTATCCCAAAAAAATTCACCTTATTATTGAATGACCCTCGTAGAAGTTCTTATCCCAAAAAATTCACCTTATTTATTGAATGACCCTCGTAGAAGTTCTTATCACAAAAAATTCACATGTTTATTGAATGACCATCGTAGAAGTTCTTATCCCAAAAAATTCACCTTATTATTGAATGACCCTCGTAGAAGTTCTTATCCCAAAAATTCACCTTATTTGTTAGTTGACCCTCGTAGAAGTTCTTATCACAAAAAATTCACCTTATTTATTGAATGACCCTCGTAGAAGTTCTTATCCCAAAAAATTCACCTTATTATTGAATGACCCTCGTAGAAGTTCTTATCCCAAAAAAATTCACCTTATTTATTGAATGACCCTCGTAGAAGTTCTTATCCCAAAAAATTCACCTTATTATTGAATGACCCTCGTAGAAGTTCTTATCCCAAAAAATTCACCTTATTTATTGAATGGCCCTCGTGGAAGTTCTTATCACAAAAAATTCACCTTATTTATTGAATGACGATCGTAGAAGTTCTTATCACAAAAGATTCACCTTATTTATTGAATGACCATCGTAGAAGTTCTTATCACAAAAGATTCACCTTATTTATTGAATGACCATCGTAGAAGTTCTTATCCCAAAAAATTCACCTTATTTATTGAATGGCCCTCGTAGAAGTTCTTATGCAAAAGATTCACCTTATTTATTGAATGGCCCTCATGAAGTTCTTATCACAAAAGATTCACCTTATTTATTGAATGACCATCGTAGAAGTTCTTATACCAAAAAATTCACCTTATTTATTGAATGACGATCGTAGAAGTTCTTATCACAAAAGATTCACCTTATTTATTGAATGACCATCGTGAAGTTCTTATCACAAAAAATTCACCTTATTTATTGAATGACCCTCGTAGAAGTTCTTATCCCAAAAAAATTCACCTTATTGTTGAATGACCCTCGTGATTCTTATCCCAAAAAATTCACCTTATTTATTGAATGACGATCGTAGAAGTTCTTATCAAAAAGATTCACCTTATTTATTGAATGACATCATCGTAGAAGTTCTTATCAAAAATTCACCTTATTATTGAATGACCCTCGTAGAAGTTCTTATCCCAAAAAATTCACCTTATTTATTGAATGACGATCGTAGAAGTTCTTATCCCCAAAAAAATTCACCTTATTTATTGAATGTCCATCGTAGAAGTTCTTATCCAAAAAATTCACCTTATTTATTGAATGACCCTCGTAGAAGTTCTTATCACAAAAAATTCACCTTATTTGTCTGAATGGCCCTCGTAGAAGTTCTTATCACAAAAAATTCACCTTATTATTGAATGACCCTCGTAGAAGTTCTTATCCCAAAAAATTCACCTTATTATTGAATGACCCTCGTAGAAGTTCTTATCCCAAAAAATTCACCTCATTTATTGAATGACCCTCGTAGAAGTTCTTATCCCAAAAAATTCACCTTATTATTGAATGACCCTCGTAGAAGTTCTTATCCCAAAATATTCAACTTATTTATTGAATGACCCTCGTAGAAGTTCTTATCCCAAAAAATTCACCTTATTATTGAATGACCCTCGTAGAAGTTCTTATCCCAAAAAATTCACCTTATTTATTGAATGACCCTCGTAGAAGTTCTTATCACAAAAAATTCACCTTATTATTGAATGACCCTCGTAGAAGTTCTTACCACAAAAAATTCACCTTATTTATTGAATGGCCCTCGTAGAAGTTCTTATCACAAAAGATTCACCTTATTTATTGAATGGCCCTCGTAGAAGTTCTTATCACAAAAAATTCACCTTATTTATTGAATAACCCTCGTAGAAGTTCTTATCACAAAAGATTCACCTTATTTATTGAATGGCCCTCGTAGAAGTTCTTATCACAAAAATTCACCTTATTTATTGAATGGCCTTCGTAGAAGTTCTTATCACAAAAATTCACCTTATTTATTGAATGGCCCTCGTAGAAGTTCTTATCACAAAAATTCACCTTATTTATTGAATGGCCCTCGTAGAAGTTCTTATCACAAAAAATTCACCTTATTATTGAATGACCCTCGTAGAAGTTCTTATGCCAAAAAATTCACCTTATTTATTGAATGACCCTCGTAGAAGTTCTTATCCCAAAAAATTCACCTTATTATTGAATGACCCTCGTAGAAGTTCTTATCACAAAAAATTCACCTTATTATTGAATGACCCTCGTAGAAGTTCTTATCCCAAAAAATTCACCTTATTTATTGAATGACCCTCGTAGAAGTTCTTATCCCAAAAAATTCACCTTATTATTGAATGACCCTCGTAGAAGTTCTTATCCCAAAAAATTCACCTTATTTATTGAATGACCCTCGTAGAAGTTCTTATCACAAAAAATTCACCTTATTTATTGAATGACCATCGTAGAAGTTCTTATCCCAAAAAATTCACCTTATTATTGAATGACCCTCGTAGAAGTTCTTATCCCAAAAAATTCACCTTATTTATTGAATGACCCTCGTAGAAGTTCTTATCACAAAAATTTCACCTTATTTATTGAATGACCGTCGTAGAAGTTCTTATCCCAAAAAATTCATCTTATTATTGAATGACCCTCGTAGAAGTTCTTATCCCAAAAAATTCACCTTATTTATTGAATGACCCTCGTAGAAGTTCTTATCCCAAAAAATTCACCTTATTATTGAATGACCCTCGTAGAAGTTCTTATCCCAAAAAATTCACCTTATTTATTGAATGACCCTCGTAGAAGTTCTTATCACAAAAAATTCACCTTCTTTATTGAATGACCATCGTAGAAGTTCTTATCACTAAAAATTCACCTTATTTATTGAATGATCCTCGTAGAAGTTCTTATCACAAAAAATTCACCTTATTATTGAATGACCCTCGTAGAAGTTCTTACCACAAAAAATTCACCTTATTTATTGAATAACCCTCGTAGAAGTTCTTATCACAAAAGATTCACCTTATTTATTGAATGGCCCTCGTAGAAGTTCTTATCACAAAAATTCACCTTATTTATTGAATGGCCCTCGTAGAAGTTCTTATCACAAAAATTCACCTTATTTATTGAATGGCCCTCGTAGAAGTTCTTATCACAAAAATTCACCTTATTTATTGAATGGCCCTCGTAGAAGTTCTTATCACAAAAAATTCACCTTATTATTGAATGACCCTCGTAGAAGTTCTCATGCCAAAAAATTCACCTTATTTATTGAATGACCCTCGTAGAAGTTCTTATCCCAAAAAATTCACCTTATTATTGAATGACCCTCGTAGAAGTTCTTATCACAAAAAATTCACCTTATTATTGAATGACCCTCGTAGAAGTTCTTATCCCAAAAAATTCACCTTATTTATTGAATGACCCTCGTAGAAGTTCTTATCCCAAAAAATTCACCTTATTATTGAATGACCCTCGTAGAAGTTCTTATCCCAAAAAATTCACCTTATTTATTGAATGACCCTCGTAGAAGTTCTTATCACAAAAAATTCACCTTATTTATTGAATGACCATCGTAGAAGTTCTTATCCCAAAAAATTCACCTTATTATTGAATGACCCTCGTAGAAGTTCTTATCCCAAAAAATTCACCTTATTTATTGAATGACCCTCGTAGAAGTTCTTATCACAAAAATTTCACCTTATTTATTGAATGACCGTCGTAGAAGTTCTTATCCCAAAAAATTCATCTTATTATTGAATGACCCTCGTAGAAGTTCTTATCCCAAAAAATTCACCTTATTTATTGAATGACCCTCGTAGAAGTTCTTATCCCAAAAAATTCACCTTATTATTGAATGACCCTCGTAGAAGTTCTTATCCCAAAAAATTCACCTTATTTATTGAATGACCCTCGTAGAAGTTCTTATCACAAAAAATTCACCTTATTTATTGAATGACCATCGTAGAAGTTCTTATCACGAAAAATTCACCTTATTTATTGAATGACCCTCGTAGAAGTTCTTATCACAAAAAATTCACCTTATTATTGAATGACCCTCGTAGAAGTTCTTACCACAAAAAATTCACCTTATTTATTGAATGGCCCTCGTAGAAGTTCTTATCACAAAAGATTCACCTTATTTATTGAATGGCCCTCGTAGAAGTTCTTATCACAAAAAATTCACCTTATTTATTGAATAACCCTCGTAGAAGTTCTTATCACAAAAGATTCACCTTATTTATTGAATGGCCCTCGTAGAAGTTCTTATCACAAAAATTCACCTTATTTATTGAATGGCCCTCGTAGAAGTTCTTATCACAAAAATTCACCTTATTTATTGAATGGCCCTCGTAGAAGTTCTTATCACAAAAATTCTCCTTATTTATTGAATGGCCCTCGTAGAAGTTCTTATCACAAAAAATTCTGCCTTATTATTGAATGACCCTCGTAGAAGTTCTCATGCCAAAAAATTCACGCCTTATTTATTGAATGACCCTCGTAGAAGTTCTTATCCCAAAAAATTCACCTTATTATTGAATGACCCTCGTAGAAGTTCTTATCACAAAAAATTCACCTTATTATTGAATGACCCTCGTCAGAAGTTCTTATCCCAAAAAGACTCCCACCTTATTTACTGAATGACCTACTCGTAGAAGTTCTTATCCCAAAAAATTCACCTTATTATTGAATGACCCTCGTAGAAGTTCTTATCACAAAAAATTCACCTTATTATTGAATGACCCTCCTTGAAAGTTCTTACCACAAAAAGTTACCTTATTTATTGAATGACTCGTAGAAGTTCTTATACAAGATTCACCTTATTTATTGAATGGCCCTCGTAGAAGTTCTTATCACAAAAAATTCACCTTATTATTGAATAACCCTCGTAGAAGTTCTTATCACAAAGATTCACCTTATTTATTGAATGGCCCTCGTAGAAGTTCTTATCACAAGAATTCACCTTATTTATTGAATGGCCCTCGTAGAAGTTCTTATCACAAAAATTCTACACCCTTATTTGATGAATGGCCTCGTAGAAGTTTATACCAAAAATTCACCTTATTTATTGGAATGGCCCTCGTAGAGTTCTTATCACAAAAAATTCACCTTATTATTGAATGACCTCGTAGAAGTTCTCATGCCAAAAAATTCACCTTATTTATTGAATGACCTCGTAGAAGTTCTTATCCCAAAAAATTCACCTTATTATTGAATGACCCTCGTAGAAGTTCTTATCTTTAAAAAAATTCTTATTATTGAATGACATAAGTTCTTATCCCAAAAATTCCACCTTATTTATTGAATGACCCTCGTAGAAGTTCTTATCCCAAAAAATTCACCTTATTATTGAATGACCCTCGTAGAAGTTCTTATCCCAAAAAATTCACCTTATTTATTGAATGACCCTCGTAGAAGTTCTTATCACAAAAATTCACCTTATTTATTGAATGATAACCTGTCGTGAAGTTCTTGTCCCAAAAAATTCACCTTATTATTGAATGACCCTCGTAGAAGTTCTTATCACAAAAAATTCACCTTATTTATTGAATGGCCCTCGTAAAAGTTCTTATCACAAAAGATTCACCTTATTTATTGAATGACCATCGTAGAGGTTCTTATCCAAAAATTCACCTTATTATTGAATGACCCTCGTAGAAGTTCTTATCACAAAATTCACCTTATTTATTGAATGGCCCTCGTAGAAGTTCTTATCACAAAAATTCACCTTATTTATTGAATGACCATCGTGAAGTTCTTGTATCTTCAAAAAATTACCTTATTATTGAATGACCCTCTGTTGGAAGTTCTTATCCCAAAAATTCACCTTATTTATTGAATGACCCTCGACAAAGTTCTTATCCCAAAAAATTCACCTTATTATTGAATGACCACTCGTAAATTTCTTATCCCAAAAAATTCACCTTATTTTATTGAATGACCTCGTAGAGATTCTTATCTAAAAAATTCACCTTATTATTGAATGACCCTGTAGTTCTTATCCCAAAATTCACCTTATTGATACGAATGACCCTCGTAGAAGTTCTTATCCCAAAAATTCCTTATTTATTGAATGACCCTCGTAGAAGTTCTTATCCCAAAAAATTCACCTTATTATTGAATGACCCTCGTAGAAGTTCTTATCCCAAAAAATTCACCTTATTTATTAGATGACCCTCGTAGAAGTTCTTATCACAAAAAATTCCTTATTTATTGAATGACCATCGTAGAAGTTCTTATCCCAAAAAATTCACCTTATTATTGAATGACCTTTCGTAAGAAGTTCTTATCCCAAAAATTCACCTTATTTATTGAATGACCCTCGTAGAAGTTCTTATCACAAAAAATTCACCTTATTTATTGAATGACCCTCGTAGAAGTTCTTATCCCAAAAAATTCACCTTATTATTGAATGACCCTCATCGAGACCTTATCCCAAAAAATTCACCTTATTAATTGAATGACCCTCGTAGAAGTTCTTATCCCAAAAAATTTACCTTATTATTGAATGACCCTCGTAGAAGTTCTTATCCCAAAAAATTCACCTTATTTATTGAATGACCCTCGTAGAAGTTCTTATCACAAAAAATTCACCTTATTTATTGAATGACCATCGTAGAAGTTCTTATCTCAAAAAATTCACCTTATTATTGAATGACCCTCGTAGAAGTTCTTATCCCAAAAAATTCACCTTATTTATTGAATGGCCCTCGTAGAAGTTCTTATCACAAAAGATTCACCTTATTTATTGAATGGCCCTCGTAGAAGTTCTTATCACAAAAAATTCACCTTATTTATTGAATAACCCTCGTAGAAGTTCTTATCACAAAAGATTCACCTTATTTATTGAATGGCCCTCGTAGAAGTTCTTATCACAAAAGATTCACCTTATTTATTGAATGGCCCTCGTAGAAGTTCTTATCACAAAAATTCACCTTATTTATTGAATGACCATCGTAGAAGTTCTTATCACAAAAAATTCACCTTATTTATTGAATGGTCCTCGTAGAAGTTCTTATCACAAAAAATTCACCTTATTTATTGAATGTCCCTCGAAGATATCCTGATACCGAAAAATTCACCTTATTTATTGAATGACCCTCGCAGAAGTTCTTATCACAAAAAATTCACCTTATTTATTGAATGACCCTCGTAGAAGTTCTTATCCCAAAAAATTCACCTTATTTATTGAATGTCCCTCGAAGATATCCTGATACCGAAAAATTCACCTTATTTATTGAATGACCCTCGTAGAAGTTCTTATCACAAAAAATTCACCTTATTATTGAATGACCCTCGTGGAGGTTCTTATCCCAAAAAATTCACCTTATTTATTGAATGACCCTCGTAGAAGTTCTTATCACAAAAAATTCACCTTATTTATTGAATGGCCCTCGTGGAAGTTCTTATCACAAAAAATTCACCTTATTTATTGAATGACGATCGTAGAAGTTCTTATCACAAAAGATTCACCTTATTTATTGAATGACCATCGTAGAAGTTCTCATCACAAAAGATTCACCTTATTTATTGAATGACCATCGTAGAAGTTCTTATCCCAAAAAATTCACCTTATTTATTGAATGGCCCTCGTAGAAGTTCTTATCACAAAAGATTCACCTTATTTATTGAATGGCCCTCGTAGAAGTTCTTATCACAAAAGAAAAAATTCACCTTATTTATTGAATGACCATCGTAGAAGTTCTTATCACAAAAGATTCACCTTATTTATTGAATGACCATCGTAGAAGTTCTTATCCCAAAAAATTCACCTTATTTATTGAATGGCCCTCGTAGAAGTTCTTATCACAAAAGATTCACCTTATTTATTGAATGGCCCTCGTAGGAGTTTTTATCACAAAAAATTCACCTTTTTTATTGAATGACCCTCGTAGAAGTTCTTATCACAAAAAATTGACCTTATTTATTGAATGACCCTCGCAGAAGTTCTTATCACAAAAAATTCACCTTATTTATTGAATGACCCTCGCAGAAGTTCTTATCACAAAAAATTCACCTTATTTATTGAATGGCCCTCGTAGAAGTTCTTATCACAAAAAATTCACCTTATTTATTGAATGACCCTCGTAGAAGTTCTTATCCCAAAAAATTCACCTTATTTATTGAATGTCCCTCGAAGATATCCTGATACCGAAAAATTCACCTTATTATTGAATGACCCTCGTGGAGGTTCTTATCCCAAAAAATTCACCTTATTTATTGAATGGCCCTCGTAGAAGTTCTTATCACAAAAAATTCACCTTATTTATTGAATGACCCTCGTAGAAGTTCTTATCCCAAAAATTTCACCTTATTTATTGAATGTCCCTCGAAGATATCCTGATACCGAAAAATTCACCTTATTTATTGAATGGACCCTCGTAGAAGTTCTTATCACAAAAAATTCACCTTATTATTGAATGACCCTCGTGGAGGTTCTTATCCCAAAAAATTCACCTTATTTATTGAATGACCCTCGTAGAAGTTCTTATCACAAAAAATTCACCTTATTTATTGAATGGCCCTCGTAGAAGTTCTTATCACAAAAAATTCACCTTATTTATTGAATGACGATCGTAGAAGTTCTTATCACAAAAGACTCACCTTATTTATTGAATGACCATCGTAGAAGTTCTTATCACAAAAGATTCACCTTATTTATTGAATGGCCCTCGTAGGAGTTCTTATCACAAAAGATTCACCTTATTTATTGAATGACCATCGTAGAAGTTCTTATCACAAAAAATTCACTTTATTTATTGAATGACGATCGTAGAAGTTCTTATCACAAAAGATTCACCTTATTTATTGAATGACCATCGTAGAAGTTCTTATCACAAAAAATTCACCTTTTTTATTGAATGACCCTCGTAGAAGTTCTTATCCCAAAAAATTCACCTTATTATTGAATGACCCTCGTAGAAGTTCTTATCCCAAAAAATTCACCTTATTTATTGAATGACGATCGTGGAAGTTCTTATCACAAAAGATTCACCTTATTTATTGAATGACCATCGTAGAAGTTCTCATCACAAAAAATTCACATTATTATTGAATGACCCTCGTAGAAGTTCTTATCCCAAAAAATTCACCTTATTTATTGAATGACCCTCGTAGAAGTTCTTATCCCAAAAAATTCACCTTATTTATTGAATGCCCCTCGTAGAAGTTCTTATCCCAAAAAATTCACCTTATTTATTGAATGTCCCTCGAAGATATCCTGATACCGAAAAATTCACCTTATTTACTGAATGACCCTCGTAGAAGTTCTTATCACAAAATATTCACCTTATTTATTGAATGACCCTCGTAGAAGTTCTTATCCCAAAAAATTCACCTTATTTATTGAATGGCCCTCGTAGAAGTTCTTATCACAAAAGATTCACCTTATTTATTGAATGGCCCTCGTAGAAGTTCTTATCACAAAAAATTCACCTTATTTATTGAATATCCCTCGTAGAAGTTCTTATCACAAAAGATTCACCTTATTTATTGAATGGCCCTCGTAGAAGTTCTTATCACAAAAATTCACCTTATTTATTGAATGACCATCGTAGAAGTTCTTATCACAAAAAATTCACCTTATTATTGAATGACCCTCGTGGAGGTTCTGATCCCAAAAAATTCACCTTATTTATTGAATGACCCTCGCAGAAGTTCTTATCACAAAAAATTCACCTTATTTATTGAATGGCCCTCGTAGAAGTTCTTATCACAAAAAATTCACCTTATTTATTGAATGGCCCTCGTAGAAGTTCTTATCCCAAAAAATTCACCTTATTTATTGAATGTCCCTCGAAGATATCCTGATACCGAAAAATTCACCTTATTTATTGAATGACCCTCGTAGAAGTTCTTATAAAATAAAATTCACCTTATTATTGAATGACCTTCGAAGATATCCTGATACCGAAAAATTCACCTTATTTATTGAATGATCCTCGTAGATGTTCTTATCACAAAAAATTCACCTTATTTATTGAATGACCCTCGTAGATGTTCTTATCACAAAAAATTCACCTTATTTATTGAATGACCCTTCGTAGAATAGCTGGCGAAAATGTTTGACAGATGTATCTGGCCCTAGATGATATCAATGAAACGGAAACCAGAAAAAGCAAAAATGCGTAGGAATTTTGGGCCATATAAATCTGATGTTTCTGGCCGAAGAGAGAAGACAAAACACACACACACACACATACACACACACACACACACACAGAGAGAAAGAGAGAGAGAGAGAGACAGAGACAGAGAGAGAAAGAGGTTAAGGTCTCCCCGACAACTCCTGCGTGTGTGATCTCTCTCCGGCTATCCACACTCTACAGAACAGACACCGAAGAAGAATAAAAATATAAGTTTATATTGTTTAGGTACCGCCACTCATTTTCGATACTTAAATTGAAACTGAAATTTTAAAAATAAATAAGTTACCTTTAATCATTAAAATTAGATTTAATTGAAAGCCAAGAGATTAAATTTAATAATTCTAGTAAGCAAAACATACTGATGTATTTTTAACCGAAATTATATTGATTGAAATGTAAAATTTTGAAATTTTACAAATTTTTTAAAAAATATACCGCCATTTTTTATTGATTGACACATTACGTAAACATTAGCTAAATTTCTGTTTTTAAAAATCTTGCCAAAATAAAATATATACATCGCTGACACGTTATTTAAGTCAATTTTTTAAATTAAAACTTACCTTTATCTGGTTTCAATCAATTAATAATTGCTTACTGCCAGAAATTTACAATAAAAAATATTTAATTACGGTAGCCCTGTTTTATGTCAGTCATTCGCAGCGATGACAGATTTACGACTACGGGTGTTATTTAGATCGCAATGTATGGAGGGTAATCGTGCCAAAATTTCCATATCTTTTTTTTTAATTATCATAAATTAGTTAATGCACCTACGGTCCCAATTAATTAAAAAATTGAGGAATTGAAAAAAACAACAACACTTACTTTAAATGTTGAAGGAATTACTTGCAAAACAGGCTGTTAAATTTTAGAAACGTAGAGAATAAAATATCGTAAGAATGAAAATGCGTTCTTTCATGGTTTCCAATGTAAGGGAGAATAACCCAGAACGCATGTTAACTTATAAAATCAATTTGACCCATATGGAACATCGTACTTTATAAATTTGAACATATTTAAACAAATAATTTTTTTTTAAATATACGGGTTGAAAAATATTTATAACTTTTTTTTTTTTTTTGATAGATAGTATAATCATCAATTCTCAACTAATAAAAAAAATCATAGAGTTCTTTAAAAGATTTTAAAAATATTTTTAAAACTTTATGATTATGAATTATTATAAAAAAATGAAAACAATTTTTTAAAAATTTTATTAGCAATCAATTTTTTTTTCTTCGGACTATAATGTCCTTAAATCTGATTATTTATTCCAGCAATTGAAAGCTTATCAAATTAAATTATATCAAAGTTTTATTGCATTTTTTATATTTCTCTTTGGAGCAGATTTTCGGATAGTGCCGGATAATAGTAAATTAAAAAAATAAATGATTTATATTTTCCGATGAGTTCTGCGTTTAACTCATAAAAAAGTAAATCACAGAAAATTAAAATTTATTAAAATTTCATGAATTTACGTGGAGGGAGTTAACAGAGTTAAAAAAAAGTTTTTCATCAATATTTTAAAAAAATAATAATTTAAGAAAACATTTATTCCTTTGTGAATGAGTACTGATAGTTTCATTAAAATCCGACAATTATTTGATTTTTGCGAGAATTTCCAAATTAATGTGTTTGTCACCGAAAAAGTGAGTTACGTAAAAAGAGTTACGTAATCTATTGTAAACAATCGTAAGATTTTCTTCGATTTTCTGCAACGCTAACTCAAATCAAAACAAAATTTTCTGCCAAAATTTCGAACATATTAAAAGGGATTAAAAAATTTTATAAAATAAATAAAATTTACTTTGATCTTTCCTCTTCATGACATTTTGATAGGAAAAGTTCGTTTTATTAAATTTTGTAAACATTTTAAATCATACTAGGCTGGATTTTTTGTGATGTAATGGAAGTACCTAAATATATACGTATTCTTGTTTGTCGTTGTCTGTCGTTTTGACAGAGTTTTGACACGGTAAATATATTAAGAACTACAAGGAACAGGAAGATGTGAAGGGCCATGATCACCTACGTCCCGAAGGGACACGGTAAATAAAAGAAAAAGGAGAATGAGTTGATAAAGTAATTAGCACTTGCAATTTCCCGACTTAAGCGATCATCAGACTCTCTATACATAATATTTAACAGTTTTTTTACTATAAATATAGCAATATATATGTGTGTGTATGTGTAAATGTGAGTCTGTTTTATATGTGTATGCGTGTGTGTTTGTGTATATAAGCGTATGTGTGGTGTAGCTGTTATCCGTAAATAATGGAATCAGTGTACCTATGTGTGTGTTTATGCATATGTATGCATCTGTTTGTATGTGTATGTCTCTGTGCATGTGTATATGCGTGTATGTATGTGTGTGCATACATGTGTAAGTTTTTCTTTGTGTGTATGAATGTGCGTTTACATGAGTGTGTGTGTGTATGAGTGTGCGTGTGTGAGCATATTTTGTATGTCCATGCATGTGTGTGTGTGTGTGTGTGTGTGTGTGTGTGTGGCGTAAGTTATCGACGCGAAGAATGTAATCGCCACGCCGAAGCCGTTCCGTCATCGTCGAGATCCAGAACCAGGCGTAATGGTTTTGAGTCTCGGTACCTCATTGGCGCAATAAACATGGCTACGCTTGACTATCGGCCATGTTTATTGTACCAATGAGGTACTGCCTACCCTACGACAAAAATAACAACGACAGTAAAAGGGTCGACAGACACAATAGAACGAAACCAATGAGCAAGTATTGCAAATATTAATAATGTCAGCATCTTAATTATGAAAGCATGCAAAGTAGAGGAGAAAGCATCGCTTATGGATTGTTGATTTGTTCTATATACAAATAAGTGTTCGACATATTTTCCCACGCCTCGCTCTGACCTGCGGAAATAGGATTACAGAAGGCGACCACTGGATTCTTTCAATTTCGTACGTAGGTCATTATATTTACTCAATCGTTGCTATGTGTTTGCTTCATGAGAACGAATGCTTCACAAGAATGTGATTGGCGCACGTGATCACGCGCCTGTGCATAATCATTCTCTACACGAAGATATTGCGAAAGAAGGTCCTGTTGCATTAGGTCCGACCTGCTTTAACAGACTCGACCATCAATGGTTGTCATCTGTGTATTATAAGAGTAAATCCATCCTGGATTTTCGAAATTTCATATCATCTCATTTTTGTATCCGAACGTCAAAAATGCAATTTCTAATGAAGTAGGGGTGTAAAACATGGATGTGTCTATCATTGGATTTATTCAACACTAACAGTATAGCCCGGCGTTGCTCGGGTGTAATGAAAGCTTCAAAACTAATCCATGGTCCTGGAGCTCAGACTGTTTGGACGTTGACACGAAAGACTAAAAAGCAATAGTTGTTTCCAGTTAAAGCGAAACCGTAGACTGAAAGAAAAATGAATGGGTGTAAGTCAAATTTTGATTGCCTGGTATCAATATCAAATCAGTTTTTTTCGTCGTAAACTGAATTTTGAAGGCTAAATAAGACCTCTGAGTAAATGGTATCATGGCTGAGACTAAGAACTACAATTATACCTACTTAGAGCCAAACCCGAAGCAAAAACTAAAATAAAGGGCTGAAAAAAAACCCAGACATACAGGCAGATAAACAGACACATACAAACATCTTGCCTTATATATATATATATATATATATATATATATATATATATATTATCGATTTTCTGCACTATTGTAAGAACTGCAACCTTGAAACTTCTGAATATTGTTTCTTATGTCTTTGTCTATGAGTGTATCAAATTTGATTAAAATCGGTCCCCTCCTTCTATAACCCGATGTTTTCGATTATCGATTTTCGATATTTATTGGGGGTACCTCGACACAAAACCTAGCTAAGAACACTCGCAGACACTCATAGTACAACTGTGTAAATTTTCAAGAAATTCGTTTCAGCCGTTTCGGAGTCTATAGGTAACAGACACACACAAACACACACACATACACACACACAAAGAAAGTTCCATTTATAAATAAATTTAGATATACAGCGTGGAAATTCCGAGAGGACTAGAAATCCTACCAGGATTCATCATTGGCGGTCACAATTTTAACAATATAGCATAAGCAGATGGCATGATGTTAATAGCAGACACGGAAAGGAAACTGCAAATCCTCCCACAGAATATAGTGAAGGAAAACGTGAAGAAAAGACTAAACACAAATTACAAAAAACTGAATGCATGGCCATCATCAAAAAGAAGATCCCAAAATGCCAATTACAGGTCGGGGTACTAAAATCAAGCAGGTACAAAATTTAAATCCCTAGGAATTTTTCTAACAAAAAAAAAATGAAATCCGAAGGCGTATTAGCATGGCCAAGGACGCTTTCCAAAAGCCAAATAGATTGACAGGAAAATTTCGCCGGAAAGAAAGAAAAGAGTATTGAATTGTTACACAATATCTGACCACCTGTATGGCAGTAAATGCTAGACAATCTCTTCAAAGATAAACAGGAGACTTGAAGCAACAGAAAGGTGGATCTACTGAAAGATGCTGGGGATACAATGGATTGAACATATGACCAACAACAAAGTTTTGGAGAAAGTGGAAACAAAAAAGAAACTTGTACTTAACATCAGTAAGAACAGTTGAACTCTCAGGAACACGTAATGAAGAAGGAGAGCGTGGAGAATCTGATGCTCATAGGGCAGATAGAGGGAAAGAGGAGCGGGGAAACAGTGCGTGACATACTTGATGGGCTTGAGAAAATGGACGGCAGAACAGGGTTTGGGAGAAATAATAAAATAAAATATATTAAGAACTACAAGGAACAGGAAGATGTGAAGGGCCATGATCACCTACGTCCCGAAGGGACACGGTAAATAAAAGAAAAAGGAGAATGAGTTGATAAAGTAATTAGCACTTGCAATTTCCCGACTTAAGCGATCATCAGACTCTCTATACATAATATTTAACAGTTTTTTTACTATAAATATAGCAATATATATGTGTGTGTATGTGTAAATGTAAGTCTGTTTTATATGTGTACGCGTGTGTGTTTGTGTATATAAGCGTATGTGTGGTGTAGCTGTTATCCGTAAATAATGGAATCAGTGTACCTATGTGTGTGTTTATGCATATGTATGCATCTGTTTGTATGTGTATGTCTCTGTGCATGTGTATATGCGTGTATGTATGTGTGTGCATACATGTGTAAGTTTTTCTTTGTGTGTATGAATGTGCGTTTACATGAGTGTGTGTGTGTATGAGTGTGCGTGTGTGAGCATATTTTGTATGTCCATGCATGTGTGTGTGTGTGTGTGTGTGTGTGTGTGTGTGTGTGTGTGTGTGTGTGTGTGTGTGGCGTAAGTTATCGACGCGAAGAATGTAATCGCCACGCCGAAGCCGTTCCGTTCATTTCCCAGTAATGTTCTTGGGAAAGGCATGAATTCATTTCTTCCCTGTCGGGGTGGGTTAAATAGCCGGCCAGACAGTGCTCTTTATTTGTGGGAGGGCAGCTGGACAGAGGAGCAAAGTTAATAGTCATCTCAAACCCTCTGCCAAAACGACAGGTACTTGAATGCAGGCCAGGTCTTGCAGGATACTAAAATGTGGTTGATAAATATCGAGGCTGTCGTAGAATTATCCACCCATCTGGACAACATCTACAATTTATAAAGAAAGATTACAATTAGTATTTATTTTATTTGATTGCAGACAAAAGAAAAAAGAAAAGAAAAGCAAGAACAGCAAACAACAAAAAAAGTTGTAAAGACGTTGAAAATAATTAGAAAAAAATAGAACCTTTTTTATTAAAAAAAAAAAGCAAAACATTTCACCTAAATTAAGGCAACATAGCCACTAAGACGCAAGAAGCTATTGAGAATATGAAGATTCATTAAGAAGACAGAACAAAAAAAGAATAAGAATTAAGAAGACAAAAAGTAACGACTGACATTGCATTTAAGCCATGTGCAAGCTAAGCTACTGCTAAAAGAGCATGCTACAAAGAAACACTAAAGAAAAAAAAAAGAGTTCAGTACCATATTTAATGGAAGAGAATTAATATAATTTTCTTGATAATTTTCCGGTTTCCATTCACCGACTACAAGTTTCATTCGTTGTTGCTTGCATATGATGTACCAATCAGCTAGCAACTTTTAATAATTTGATCTAGCCAAGGTCAATTTCTGATAAAAAAAAAATTGTCGACTGCCTAAAAATAGTGTGCAAGCCCATGAAAGAAGACATTGAAGGCGACAACATATTTTATGCTTAAATACACTCGTCAGGTCATGACAATTGTGTTTAAGCATGAAACAGACAGGGCGCTGATCTCAGTGTCCACCTTTATATTCGCATGCACTCTCAACCCTGATATTAAGCTCTTTATTCTATAAATACATATAACATATCTTAAAATGTTTTATGCTATTACTGAATATATAATAATATTGATTGCTGATGTTAATAAAATAGTGCTCGATGCAATATAACAGAAGTATATATATATATATATATATATATTAATAATACATCTTTTACTCACAGTCTTAACTCAGCACCTGCACACTGTGTTGAGCATGAAACTAAGACGTACTACCGGTGATATATATATATATATATATATATATATATATATATATATATATTGGAATCCGGCAAGATAATGGATCATGTAAAAAACAGGTTGCAAAAAAGTGTCTTTAATTAAACATGTTTCCCTTAAGTGAAACGTTAAATTAAAGCCACATTTTCCTACCTATTCTTAACTTATTCTATTCATATATATATATATATATATATATATATATATATATATATATATATATGAGGACTAGCAGTATAGCCCGGCGTTGCTCGGGTGTAATGAAAGCTTTAAAACTAATCCATGGTTCTGAAGCTCTGACCCTTTGGACGTTGACACGAAAGACTAAAAGGCAATAGTTGTTTCCAGTTAAAGTGAAACCGTAGTCTGAAAGAAAAATGAATGGATGGAAGTCAAATTTTGATTTCCTGGTATCGATATCAAATAAGATTTTTTCGTCGTAAACTGAATTTTGAAGGTTAAATAAGTCCTCTGAATAAATGGTATCATGGCTGAGACTAAGAACTACAATTATACCTACTTAGAGCCAAACCCAAAGCAAAAACTAAAATAAAAGGGCTGGACAAAATACAGACATACAGGCAAATAAACAGACACACACACATACACCTTGTCGCATATATATATATATATATATATATATATATATATATATATTATCGATTTTCTGCACTATTGAAAGAACTGCAACCTTGAAACTTCTGAATATCGTTTCTAATGTCTATGTCTATGAGTGTATCAAATTTGATTAAAATCGGACCATTCCTTCTATAACCCGATATTTTCGAATATCGATTTTCGATATTTATCGGGGGTACCTCGACACTAAACCTAGCTAAGAACACTCGCAGACGCTTATAGCACAACTGTGTAAATTGTCAAGAAAATCGGTTCAGCCGTTTCGGAGTCTATAGGTAACGGACTCACACACACACACACACACACACACACACACACACACACACACACACACACAGAGAGAGACAAAGTTCCATTTATAAATAAGTTTAGATATTAATCCGATTAGAATTCTATATTAGAAATTAACCACGTATTGTAATAAAAACAAATTGGACAAAATCTTACAAATCCATCGGTAATCATTTATTTTGTGAATGTAGCAATGTTCAACTATTGTAGCCGAAAGTTTTTTTTACAAAACTGAATAGAATTTCGAACCGAACACTTTATTACGATAATTATGGGGTACATCATTCTAATTCCTTGCGCGAAGCCCCTTTTGGTAGTCATGAGTTATCTCCCTTTACTCCGACTCTCTAAATTACTTGTTCACTACTGCTTGTAACCTGGTACTGAATTCACAACTCTTTGGATCACGTCACTGGAACTAATCATCGACTATATCCAAAGAGTTGTTGGTTCAATACCAAGCTACAACAGTGGTGAACAAGTAACTTAGAGATTTGGGTTAGAGGGAGATAACTATTGACTATCAAAAGAGGCTTCGCACTAGAAATGTGAATGATATACCCCAGTGATCGTAATAATCGGTTTTGGTTCGACATTCTTAGCAACTGAAGAAAGCCGGAGCGTACAACGGCCGAAACGTCGTACAAATGACAACAAAATGAGGACAATATCCGAATAATGTAAATAGTGTAAAAACTACTTCATCTCAGAAATATAGACAAAAATGAAAAAATTTTATTTATCCAGACGGAAGGAGTAGTTGAGAAGGAAAACATTTTATTGTTGAGAGAGGAAGTAAGAATGTTAAAACGCGGAAGTAAGAATGTTAAAACGCGGAAGTAAGAATGTTAAAACGCGGAAGTAAGAATGTTAAAACGCAGAAGTAAGAATGTTAAAACGCAGAAGTAAGAATGTTAAAATACGGAAGTAAGAATGTTAAAACGCAGAAGTAAGAATGTTAAAACGCAGAAGTAAGAATGTTAAAACGCAGAAGTAAGAATGTTAAAACGCGGAAGTAAGAATGTTAAAACGCAGAAGTAAGAATGTTAAAATACGGAAGTAAGAATGTTAAAACGCAGAAGTAAGAATGTTAAAACGCAGAAGTAAGAATGTTAAAACGCAGAAGTAAGAATGTTAAAACGCAGAAGTAAGAATGTTAAAACGCGGAAGTAAGAATGTTAAAATACGGAAGTAAGAATGTTAAAACGCAGAAGTAAGAATGTTAAAACGCGGAAGTAAGAATGTTAAAACGCAGAAGTAAGAATGTTAAAACGCAGAAGTAAGAATGTTAAAACGCAGAAGTAAGAATGTTAAAATACGGAAGTAAGAATGTTAAAACGCGGAAGTAAGAATGTTAAAACGCAGAAGTAAGAATGTTAAAACGCGGAAGTAAGAATGTTAAAACGCGGAAGTAAGAATGTTAAAACGCAGAAGTAAGAATGTTAAAACGCAGAAGTAAGAATGTTAAAACGCAGAAGTAAGAATGTTAAAACGCGGAAGTAAGAATGTTAAAATACGGAAGTAAGAATGTTAAAACGCAGAAGTAAGAATGTTAAAACGCGGAAGTAAGAATGTTAAAACGCAGAAGTAAGAATGTTAAAATACGGAAGTAAGAATTACAATATTAGGTTTTAAAAAAAGCCGAGACGATAATGTTCAAAATAATTCATTATAAATCATCGGTTGCTTATAACCAAGTTTCGTTAAAATTCGTTAATCTCCGTAACATGTTTACATTTGTTTGACATTACGATACATTACAGAGCAGATATGGTTTCTTTACGATAGATCGAAAATTGTGTTATATAAGCATGATAAAAACCTCGTCTGATCAAGAGGCTATTCATGGTCGAGTGGTTAAGACAGTAGATTCCCCTATGTAAATAGGGGTCGCAGGTTCGAATCCTGCTGAATAGCACACATTTTCGTAATAAAAATTTATCGTAAATAATCAGGCCGGTAGATATAAATATAAAATACTGTTTAATTAAAAACAGAATATCTACTTAAATACGAGTATCGGTAAAAATAATGTTCAAAATAATTCATTACAAATTGTCGGTTGCTTATAACCAAAATTCGTTAAATTCCGTAATATATATATATATATATATATATATATATATATATATATATATATGGTTAAATAAAAAGACGACAAGAAGAGTGTAAGGATATAATCTAGTCACAAGATAATAAAAACTTACATTCTAACTGCTAATGTTAAATCTGTCTAGAGAACTCAAAGACTCTCATTAATCAGCCATATTCACTACCCACACCACTTTCTTCAAAATTCTAACAGTCAATCCACAGGACTTGTTCCCTTATCACTAACCCCCACCAACATCCCACACACAACTGACCAAATATAAGAAAAGAGGCTTTCCATTCCTTTACATACCGACAGATGAGACATTGAAGTTTCAATGTCGAAACAAATGTACAATTGTAGTGGATATATAAAAAAATTCTGTACATGTTCTAAAATATAATTCATAATAAATATTCACAGCTCTATATATTATATATCGAGTACTGTTTGAAATTAATGTTTTGGAAGTTGTAAATAATTTTTTCTTCGTTCTGTATTCACTCGGATATATATAGTGTAACAAAGTTGTAGAACACGTAGGTTTTGTTGCCTTTCCATTGTTGGTTGTGGTTGGTTGTTTTTTTTTTTTTCAACTTATCACCCGATGACAAGCACATAGCAGCTTTGAAACGCGAAAAATTTTTTGTAGTGATACTATGAATTTATAAACCATTGTAACAGCCATTACGATATATATATATAGTCAATGATATATATATATATATATGAATTTTCTAGAATATTAAAATGGTCTTTAATACTGTGTATGTAAGCCTCTATTGTGGCTTAGACATCTGGCTATTTTAATGTCATCGGTAAGATTACGGTCTGTTTTTATCAAAATCTATCACCATATTGTTTAGATTTTTTTTTATGGTTTATCAACCTTTTGCATGTTATTTAGAACCAGAAAATATTTTTTGATTGTACGAATGTGTTTTTCATCACAGGGGGAAATATAAATTTACTGTTACAAGCCCTAGTAATTAATTGATAGTTGAGGTGAAAAGAGTTGTATTCGTATCTTTCCTAATCCTATTTGCACTTAAGTGAATATGACAAACCCGACGGGAAATGTTACTTGTCTCTTTGGATTCCAATTCCGAACCATTATCCATTACACCACCCTCACATTTAAGCTTAAAGAACATGATACTCTCAAACGATCACTAGACACTGACCAGGCTCGACGTTATTTGACGTCGGTTATCATACGAGAACCGGTCTCAACATATTGTGTTTTGTATATTCGTATCAGACGGGTGCTTTTATAGGTATACTAAACTCCGTAGATTCGCATACCAGCGTCCCTTCGCTGGTGAACTGCACTGCGCTCTCATTTAATAACAGTAATAAATTTAATATATTAAATCAGTGAATGTAGTCAATTAACCCAGATAGAATACAAGAATAGACATGACTGGGTAGGAAACGAAATTACACTGAGAACTTTGCAAGCGTCTATATTTCAATCATACAGACTAATGTCACATGCATGTATTAAAATATTTCCTGGAGCCCATGAAAACTTTTTGGTTGTTGAGATTCAAGCGAATCGCTCGATCGAGGCCAATCGACAAGATCCAATTAAAACAAGAATTTTTAAAAAGTCAGAGATTAGGCTTTGCATTTCAAACAGACCCCAATACATTAGAGCTGAAATAATAATCTAAACTTATTTATAAATGGAACTTTTTCTCTGTGTGTGTGTGTGTGTGAGTGTGTCTCCGTTACTTATAGACTCCGAAACATCTGAACCGATTTTCTTGAAAATTTACACAATTGTACTATAAGCCTCTGCGAGTGATCTTAGTTAGGTTTTGTGTTGAGGCAACCCCGATAAATAGCGAAAATCGATAATCGAAAAAATCGGGTTATAGAAGGAGTGGTCCGATTTTAATCAAATTTGATACACTCATAGACAAAGACATAAAAAACGGTATTCAGAAGTTTCAAGGTTGAAGTTCTTACAATAGTTCAGAAAATCGAATATATATATATATATATATATATATATATATATATATATATATATATATCAGGCAAGATGTTTGTGTGTGTGTCTGTTTATCTGTCTGTATGTCTGTATTTTTTCAGCCCTTTTATTTTAGTTTTCGGGTTTGGTTCTAAGTATGTATAATTGTAGTTCTTAGTCTCAGCCATGATACCATTTACTCAGAGGACTTATTTAACCTTCAAAATTCAGTTTACGATGAAAAAAAACTGATTTGATATCGATACGAGGAAATCAAAATTTAACTTACACCCATTTATTTTTCTTTCAGTCTACGGTTTCGCTTAACAGGAAACAACTATTGATTTTTAGTCTTTCGTGTCAACGTTCTCAGAATCTGAGCTCCAGGACCATGGATTAGTTTTAAAGCTTTCATTACACCCGAGCAACGCCTGGCTATACTGCTACTTGAAAGATAATTCTCTATATTTAGTAAGAACTAGAGAAGTTGTAGAAAATGAAAGTACTAGTTGTGCTAGTACTCATCGGAGTCCTGAGAACGGTTCCTTAAAGTACACAGGAAAAAGGCTGAAGAGAAATTTCAACTCAAAGTGTAGAGTCTATTGAAACGACCACATTAAGGGGAACTGCTAGAATACTGAGGAAGGTCCTGGTGTACCGTAGAAACTTTCTGTCGCTTAATCTCCAGTGTAAGTTACCACTTCCTTCTGATTTGCACATTCAATGAGTGAAGAATTAAAAAAATGATAATAATTTTGTGGTGTTGTGATGCAGTAGATATCGTCTCGGAACGAGAAATTTAGGTAGCCGAGTTCGAATTCCAGTTAAATTACTTGCTTTCACTTACGCGCAAATAACCTTGGGAAAGGTATTAATCTGTCTCTTCCCTCCAGTTATTGGTTAAATAACAGGACTAATTAGGTTCTATAGTCTTGACTGACAAACAGTCTACCACAGAAAGTAATGGCAACCTACTGCAGGATAATCTTCTGCCCAGTCAGTCATGTCTTTTTCGAGACTTGATGGCCCAATCGTGTATCACGTACGGCACTTCATTGACTGACTAAATATAATAGTTGGAATCATGATTAAGGCTTCTACTGGTCATAAAGTGGGGATCAGTTTTATATTGTTATGCAGTTATAAACTGATCCCCCACTAATTATTTCGTAATAATATAATACATCTCTTCTGCCTCTAGCTATTAGTCTAATAACAGGACAGATTGGGTTCTATAGCCTTGGCTGGCAGCCAGTCTACCACAAAAAGTAATGGCAAGCTACTGCAGGATAATCTTCTGCCAAGTCATGTCTCTTTCGAGACATGATGGCCCAAACGTGTATCACGTATGGCACTTAACTGACTGACTTCTAAATCAGTTCTCCTGAAAGTGTGATACGCGTACCACTGCTGGTATGCGAGTCATCGTCTCCTGGCACGTGTTGAGTTTCTAGGAAACAAAAAGTAGCCACATTCCACGCCAAGGGAGACTACCGAGATATATGAGTTGTTGTGTTTTTTAGTTGGGGCTAATTTGCTTTTTTAATTTTTTTAAATTTTAATTTTAGTCATATATTTATTATGGTTACATTTTACAGTTACTCGCTCAACGAGTAAAACGCCATTGCTATACAATTAACGAACACGTTATAATGAAAAGCCAAACGGTGAAATGAAATACGTATGCAACAAAATCATGATGACGAAGGGTGTGACTATGTGGGAACTACACCTAGGAATATCAAAGGGAGTTTTTTTTTATTTAAATTTAAATTTTATATTTATTATGGTTACATATTACAGTTACTCGCTCAAATAAAACGTCATTGCTATACAATTAACGAACACGTTATAATGAAAAGCCAAATGGTGAAATGAAATACGTATGCAACAAAATCATGATGTCGAGGCGTGTGACTATGTGGGAACTACACTTAGGAATATCAAAAGATGTTTTTTCATGAATATAGATTTCTACAAAATCAGTATAAAATTTGAAGGAAATGCTAGCACTTTCATCATTACTATTTATATTGTTCGGACTGTTCTCCTTACATTTATTAACATATTTACGACGTACTCTCCAACCTTCTTCAGGTGACTGGAATTTTGAGCCGTGCCTTTTATTTCGATCACTGGGGTAGATTGTTCTCGTTTAATGGGTCATGCCACTTCTGAATGTCTTAGTTATCTTCTTCAACTCAGCTCTCTAAGTTTTTGAAAGAATACTTCGTACAACGACCGAAGCGCCGTGAATATGACAATAAAGATGAGGACAACAGTCCGAACAATGTAAGTAGTGGAAGTAGTTAAAATGCATAATTTCAGAAATATAGACAGGTTCTGAAGAAAGCCGGAGCGTACAACGGTCCTAACGTCGTGAATATGATAATAAAAATGACGACAACACTTCAAATAATGTAAATAGTGGAAATAGTTAAAATGCATAATTTCAGAAATATAGACAGATTCTGAAGAAAGCCGCAGCGTACAACGATCGAAACGTCGTGAATATGATAATAAAAATGAAGACAACAGTTCAAACAATTTAAATAGTGGAAATAGTAAAAATACATAATCTCAGAAATATTGACAGATTCTGAGGAAGGCCGGAGCGTATAACGACCGAAACCTCGTGAATATGAAAATATAGATTAGGACAACAGTCCGAAGAATGTACATAATGCAATTATCTTATCTCAGAAATATAAGCAAAATTTTATTATATTGATGATATTTTTCTGGTAATACTACGAATGTTAAAATAATATTTTCTTCGAACGTTATTATATGGCACGAATATGATACCCTATCCCTGGCACACTAGGGCTGCTTGTTTCGTCAAAGACGACTGGCTTTAGAATGAATACATCATATTCTCGTGTTTAGTACAGACAGTCTTAAAATGGCCCCAAAATAGGACATAACTAAAAAAGAAATTTGGATTGGAAAGTTCCGTCTACCGGGTTCCTTGCATATTGAGAAAAAAAAAAAAAAAAAAAACAACTTCCGGTACGCTACATTGGAAAGCACTGCTCTAAATAATATTTCAAGATGTCAGTCAGTCATCTGGAATTCTAAGTACAGAATCATGTCTCGTTTTTTTTTTTTTCTTGATATTGTGGGTGTCTGGTATTTGTCAGGTCGGGGTAGGGATAGTTAGTATCTTTTGATTTCGTATTCTTCGCTTGTAAATTGACCAAGCAATGAAATCATTTTATCATAAGTGTTCGTCATTCAGAACTCACCATCATTGAGAACTTCCAAGTGGCTTGGCCGTTGAAAAATGTTAATAGCAATTATAATGTCAGCTATTTCCTTACAAGGAAAAATTCGGTATCTGTTAACCGACTAGTCAGTTCTATTCGAATGACGTTTTTCTTCTCTTAATGGTCATCGGGCTGAGATCAAAGTGTAGTATATGTTCTCGCCTCTAATGGTGATGGCAATATAAGCTCTTTCCTTATAAGGAAATATTCGGCATTTATTAACCGAGTAGCCAGTGTTGCACGGGCTGCTTTTCTTCTCTTCCTGGTCATCGGACTGAGATCAAAGTGTAGTATATGTTCTCGCCTCTAATGGTGATGGTAATATAAGCTCTTTCCTTATAAGGAAATATTCGGCATTTATTAACCGAGTAGCCAGTGTTGCACGGGCTGCTTTTCTTCTCTTCCTGGTCATCGGACTGAGATCAAAGTGTAGTATATGTTTTCGCCTCTAATAATGATGGTAATATCAGCTCTTTCCTTATAAGGAAACATTCGGTAACTATTGACCGAGTAGCCTGTGTTACACGAGGTTCTTTTCTTCTCTTCCTAATCATCGGACTGAGATCAAAGTGTAGTATATGTTCTCGTCACTAACGTTGATAGTAATATAAGTTGTTTTGTTATATGTTTTTCAGCTATTCTATGGCACAGAATGCTACCTTAAACCTTGAACACTCACCATCAATAAAAGTTACATCAATAAAAGTTACATCAATAAAAGTTACATCACGACTAACCATGGGTATATTCTTACACAATTTGAAAATATCACAAAAAAACATTAAATATAAATCTTTATTTGAAATATTTTACATGCAAGCACTTTAAAATTTGTACTTTGAGTTAACATTAATAGGAACTGAAAAACATTATTTAAGTAAGAAAATCAAATACTGAAAATTGTAATTAAAATGGTGTCTTTGCGCTGGGTAATATATACACATATGGCCTTTCGAGTGAGAATGGTTCAATAAAAATCAAACTCAATCCTTCACTTAAACTTTGTTGATTATCACAAGTCGGGTGAGATTAAGGATCGAAACCGCTAGCCACAACTTCACTTGTTCTCATTCCCTGACACTCAACCCATGCAGTGACCAATTGAATTCATGGGCAGGGGTCAATACAAACTGTTTCAGGTGAATCAATAATATCTGTCGAATCCGTTAAATACCTGGGAAGCGAGATAAATTCTACTGAAAAGGATGTGAAAATTCACATGGCTGAAGCCTAGGCCACCTTCAATAAAATGAATGCAATCTGGATATCTGACCTAACCTCAAGTGAAACCTTTTTCACAACACTGTAGAAGCAGTATTAATGTATAGTATCATTGTCTAGACCGTCGTCTCTTAACCTTTTTACCTTTGTGTAACCCTTAAAATATATTAGATGTCTCAAGGAACACCTACTTAAAAACAAAATTGTATACCATATTTTCTTTTTATAAGCGTTATAAATTATCATAATTAAAATATAAACAGGCAAACAATTCTTTTAAAAATGCATTATACATCGAAAAAAATTTCTCTTCGGAGAAATTTTTCAATGTATAATGAATATTATATATATATTATAATATCTTTAATATATATTGGTCATAAAAGCAATTAAAAGTTTATTTGAATAAAAAAAAATGGTATAGTTTTATTGCATTTTCGTTTTCACTATTCGGAGCCAGTTAGTTAAGTGCCATACGTGATACACGCTTGGACGATCATGTCTCGAAAGAGACATGACTGACTGGGCAGAACATTATCCCACAGTAGGTTGCCATTGTTTTCTGCGGTAGACTGGTTGCCAACCAAGGCTATAGAACCCAATCCGTCCTGTTATTTGACCCATAGCTGGAGGGAAGAGACGGATTAATACCTTTCCAAAGGGTATCTGTGCGTATATGATCGCAACGAATTCAACTGGAATTCGAACTCGGCTCTTCGATTTCTCGTTCCGAGTCGATATCCACTGGACCGCAACGCACATCCACTATTCGGAGCAGATTTTCTGGAAAAGCAACTGTTAGAAAAACGAAAGATGATTTACATCCCACAAGGAGTCCTGCATTTAACTAATAAAAGAAAGTTCCGGGATGGCAGTTAATTTCTAGAAATTTCAGGAAACTAATTGTTGTAGGGGATCGGTCGGTTGTGTGCCATACGTGATACACGCTTGGGCGATCATGTCTCGAAAGAGACATGACTGACTGGGCAGAAGATTATCCCGCAGTAGGTTGCCATTGCTTTCTGCGATAGACTGGTTGCCGACCAAGTCTATAGAACCCAGTCCGTCCTGTTATTTAACCCATAACTGGAAGGAATAGGCGGATTAATACCTTTCCCAAGGGTATTTGCGCGTAAGTGAATGCAATGAATTCAGCTGGAATTCGAACTCGGCTCCCCGATTTCTCGTTCCGAGCCGATATCCAATGCACCACAACGCACATCCGTAGGGGATAATATACATAAAAAAACAAAAAAACAAGTATATATTTACCTATTTTTTAAAAAATTATAATTCAAAAATAATTTCATTCATTTTTGAATAAGTACTGAAAGTTTCATCAAAATCCGACCATTATTTGATTTTTGCAAAAATTTCCAGATTAATGTGTTTCTCACCGGCAAAAATGTGACTTGTGTGATATTATGTTTGCCGTAGTAAACTCTTGTAAAAATCTGGTTACTTGCTGACGAAAAAAAAAAAAATTAAAAAAGATTTTGAATAAAAAATTTGAATGTGTTAGAAAGCATTAAAAAATTTAAAAAAGTAATTAAAGAAAATTTGATCTTTTCTCTTAACAACATAAACATTTTGACGATAAAACTTTTTTATTAAGTTTGAGTCCTTTTAACATCATGATATGCTGTTTTTCGGCGAATAAGTGGAGGTACTTAAATGAAAGTGTATACACTGGCGACGTACAGACATCACTAAGTATACTCCCAATGATTGTTATACTTTTTACTTACATAATAGGTTAAATGGGATGATGTATATATCACAATATTACAATGACCAAGAATATATTGTGCTTGTTTAGTAATATTACGTCTCTGAACTTATTTATAAACGAAACTTTGTCTTTGTGTGTGTGTGTGTGTGTGTGTATGTGTGTGTGTGTGTGTGTCCGTTACCTATAGACTCTGAAACGGCTGAACCGATTTTCTTGAAAATTTACACAGTTGTATTATAAGCGCCAGCGAGTGTTCTTAGCTAGGTTTTGTGTCAAGGCACCCCCGATAAATAACGAAAATCGATAATTGAAAAAATCGTGTTATAGAAGGAGTGGTCCGATTTTAATCAAATTTAATACACTCATAGGCAAAGACATAAGAAACGATATTCAGAAGTTTCAAGGTTGCAGTTCTTACAATAGTGCAGAAAATCGATTATATATATATATATATATATATATATATATATATATATATATATAAGGCAAAATGTTTGTGTGTGTGTGTCTGTTTATCTGCCTGTATGTCTGTATTTTTTTCAGCCCTTTTATTTTAGTTTTTGCTTCGGGTTTGGCTCTAAGTAGGTATAATTGTAGTTCTTAGTCTCAGCCATGATACCATTTACTCAGAGGTCTTATTTAGCCTTCAAAATTCAGTTTAGGACGAAAAAAACTTATTTGATATCGATACCAGGAAATCAAAATTTGACTTACATCCATTCATTTTTCTTTCAGTCTACGGTTTCGCTTTAACTGGAAACAACTATTGCTTTTTAGTCTTTCGTGTCAACGTCCAAACAGTCTGAGCTCCAGGACCATGGATTAGTTTTAAAGCTTTCATTACACCCGAGCAACGCCGGGCGATACTGCTAATATGAAATTAAATGAAATGTTAGAAGTGTATTAGCTTATCTCGCGGAACTCTTGGGAACCTTTTGGGGAACATTAGGGTTCCAGAGAACCCCGGTTGAGAAACGCTGGCCTAGATATTAACTAAATCCCTGGAGTCTAAGATTGATGGAATCTACACTCGGATCCTGGGAGCTTTGCTTAACATCTCTTTGAGACAACGTCCAACAAAATCACAGCTTCATGGATACATCTTTAATATTTCTACAATCTTACGTGAATGCAAAAAGCACTTTACAAGTCACTACTGGCGAACAAAACAAGAATTGCGAGTGATCTACTGTACTGGACACCGAGCCATACTGCAGGATGGATTATTCGCCCAGCAACCACCGGAATTGGCCAGCTCTGTTATGACACAGAATACCACGTTAATATCCTCCCGACCTTCATGCAGGACCGTGATGGTTGATGTAATAGTCTCATAAATGCCCGAGCTAACTCGACCGAATAAATATTTTATAATAAATAAGACTAAATTGAAGGCCAATTCTGCCAGGGAAAATTCAATGTAAATTTATCAACCTAAGAAACCCCCCCCCCAAAAAAAAGAGTCAAAGTATGCTCATGTGCGTTGTGGTGCATTGGATATCGGCTCGGAACGAGAAATCGGGGAAATTCGAATTCCAGTTAAATTCATTGCATTCACTTACGCGCAAATATCCTTGGGAAAGGTCTATTTATTTTATGCAAATTTTTTTCATATTTTCTGATAAGCTTAATAGCATTATCATTAAATAAAGAAAGAAAATTACGATATTAATACATAATTTTTTTAATAATCCAATCTAAGCTTTCGGCTTGCATAAGCCATTTTCAAAGATGTCAAATTACATTATATATTATAAACACGGACAAACAATAATGACAAACTGTTTTTGTTTACATGGAAGATTTCCAAGCAACAACAAACTCGTGCATTTAAGACGTTGGAAGCGAGTGTTGCATCACAGCTCATGACGTCACACTTGAACAAGCGAGAGGGAAAACAAGAAATATTAAGTATGGGAAGCCATTGGAATAAATCACTGGCTTCTGTTATTAATTATAGGCATTTAGGGAAAAAATTTAGACTGGATTATTAAAAATTTATGTATCAATATTGTAATTTTCTTTCTTCATTTAATGATAATGCTATTAAGCATATCAGAGTATATGAAAAAATTTACATAAAATAGACAACACTTGTCTATTTTATTTAATAAAGCTTGCATTAATGAATAAATGCTGCCTAAATACACACACACACACACACAATATATATATATATATATATATATATATATATATATATATATATATATATTCAAAATAATAACTAAACAGACTCTGTAAGTATCTAAATCCTAAATTTATACATAGATAAACTTTAAGAAAAACGAATAACAGGCAGAATCTAATTCCGTTATCATCCGTCGCTCTAAGGCGTTGGATAAGAGGGGGGAAAAAAAAGAAATCCGCGGAATAAAGACAAGACATACGATACTCCGCAGTAAAGAAAAAAACCCAAACGGAACCAGCCACAAAAAAAGAAGAAAAAGTGCTCGATACAAATACAAACAAATGCAAAAGTACAATTGAAAAGCAAAAGTAGAGCAAAGACACGTAAAGAATCACAAGATAGCCAAAACCTACCGCGGTTTCACACAACGGCTCGTCAGGGATTTTCATATCGAAATGATCATCCAACATCATTGAATTAATCCTTTTCTAATTTATATATATATATATATATATATATATATATATATTGGGCAGCAATCTTTCTTATGTGCAGGTTTCATTAATGTGACTGGCAAGGTATTATGGTTATGTTTTCATGTAATTTTCATGTAATCTTATGTTGTTTTTTTTTCTTTTTTCCAGGGCATAAACTAGATTGTTCAATTGTTTTGTTTATCCGAGCGTTACGGCGATACTTTTAGCCATTATCGAGGATGGATTTTATTTTACGTGTAACAGAATCTATGTAGTGTTCATTGAAACACACACGGAGACCTAACAAATTTGTTCGCAATACAAACGTCATAGCATCATGGAAGCATTATTAATAAAAAAAATAAAAACAACACTCAATAATATCAACTAGAATACATGCTTATTATCATGTTCGGAACATATGACATGCACGCTGCACTACAAACAAACATAACACTACAAAGATCACATGAAAATGTTCAGATGAATAATTACATAAAAAATTTAACCATTATAATTTGTCTGTCATTTTTAATGAAAGTTGCATATATATATATATATATATATATATATATATATATATATATATATATATATATATTCATTTATAAACAAGTTATTTTGCTACCTTGGTTTCCACCATGAGTTGTTTCTTCAGGCGATTTTTAATAACTAAAATGAGTTATTAAAAATCGCCTGAAGAATCCACTCATGGTGGAAACCAAGGTAGCGAAATAACTTGTTTATAAAAGAAAACTCTTCAAAAGTTCTGCAATATAATTGTATACAACACTTTTTAATACAAATGTGTACTGGTCTAACCCTACTAGAGCCAAAAACTAAGTATTAAACAATCAATCAATCAATCAATATATATATATATATATATAATCATATCGCCCTAAGCAAGGCATTTTATTGCCACTGTTTTGCAGGTGGTTACATAGGAGAAACTTATGAGAAAGAGTGACAGGTCGGCTGAAGCAGTTCTTAATTTTTACAACTGCCGAAATAAATTCTGCAACTATAGCCTTTTAATTGTGTTGAGTTTATCTATCTATCTATCTATCTATCTATCTATCTATCTATCTATCTATCTATCTATCTATCTATCTATCTATCTATATATATATAATCATGTTGTCGACCCAAGCAAGTTATTTTACTGCCACTGTTGAGCGGGGTGTTACATAGTAGGAAAGTTATGAAAAAGAGTGACAGGTTGCAGGGGGTGTCAGGAAGAGGTTAAGAGAAGGATGAAAATACCGATGAGAGTGGAGTGGACAGAGAAAGGAGCATGAGAGAGAGGATGCAGGTTAGTGAGATAAGAGATGACTATTGACTTTACATTTAAATTCTTGGAGATTGTAGCTGTGGGGGAAGGAAGTAAATGAAAGTGAATTCCACAGGCGGAAAGTGCGAGGAAAGAAGCTGATGAAGTAGAATTTGTGTTTACATTTTCTTGGTTACACAGTGAAAGGATGGGACCTAGTTAAGAAATCTTGTGGCTCGAGTAAATTTATATATAGGGGTCACCAGTGAGTTAAGTTCATCCGAGCAGAAGCCGTGAAAGTATTTTTTTAGAAGAGACACAGAGAAGCCACATTGCGCCGGTGAGAAAGTGACTGCATAATCGGGATCTATCACATTACAGGTTCTCCGTTGGATTTTGTCAAGGACTCTTAGGTGGACAGCAGGAGCACCCGACCAGAAATGACAGCAGTATTCAATGCACGGGTGGATGGTAGATTTATATATGTGTAGGATTGTTGTTTCAGGCGGAAAAAATTCCTGGCCCTGCACAGAGAATCGATTTTGTCAGCAGCGGATTTAGCTATGGATTCTATATAGTCATTCCATTTGAGGTCTGTTGTGAGAGTTAAGCCGAGAAGGCGCAGTGCTTTGCTTTCAGGGAGACTAGCCTGATCCATTCTAATGGAACACTATATATATATAAACATATATATATATATATATATATATATATATATAGTGTTTAATTGTAATAATATTTAGCACCAAGGTTGCTATTTTTCAGTGGTTTTACTGATAAAATGTATTTGGGCAAGCAGGTTTTTTATCATAAATTGCTCGATATCGCGGTGGAGATAGAGCGTTGATGAGCACAAAAGCTTTGTCTCTTTAACTGAGCAGATTCATGCTGATTTCGAAGTTTCGGGAGGACACCGTTATTACGTTCTCATTCATCAGGTCTGTTTGCTAAGTAAAAGAGACAAACTCTTTCTACTTATATATATATATATATATATATATATATATATATATTGTGTGTATTTTGGCAGCGTTTTTTCATTAATACAGGTTTCATTGAATAATATAGACAAGTTCTATCTATTTATTTTGTGTAAGATCCTTTCGTATGATCTGATTAGCTTAATAATGTTGTCATGAAAAGACGACAAGAAATCGCAATAATTGTTGACTTTTTTATCAGGTCTGAGCTTTCGGCTTACATAAGCCATTATCAAAGGATGAACATTTAATATACAGTGAACATAGAACATTTAAATTATTAACAGAGTGGAGTTATACAGAGAAAATTAAACAGGTCCATTTTTTATGTCGCACATGGCCAAGAAGGAATGGTGGTAGTGCGTTTTTGGTCAAATGACAGTATACATGTGTGTATTTAGGCAGCATTTTTTCATTGATGCAAATTTCATCAAATAATATAGAAAAGTTTTGTCGATTTATTTTATGTAAATTCTTTTCATATTGTCTGATAAGCTTAATACTACTGTCGCTAAAAGAAGAAAGAAAATCACAATACTCATACATGTTTTTTAATCTATATTTATATCCTTTCTGAGCTTCGGCTTGCATCAACCATTATCAAAAATGACAATTATATTGAGTGTATTAAACAGTTCGCCGACGAACGATAGTAGTAGTCGTCTATTTTGTTTGCATGGAAGATTTTATATATAAAGTAGCTCCTGAGAGCAAATTAAAAATTGTCTTTTACATTTTAGAATTAATTAGTGTCCTGTGGCTTATGAATCCATTGCAGGTTATTTAAAGCCAGGATATATTGTGACAACAGATCTGTGATCTAAGTCCTATTAATTAGGCTAATTCCGAGATATTATCTGTTAGAGCACCTTGTACATCACCTGCTATAGATAAGTGGTCACCCAACCTTAGAGCATGCTCGACGCTGCTTAACTTCGGTGACCGTACGGAAAGCGGTGTTTTAACGTGGTAAGGCCGTAAGACACATTTTAAGAAAACACATCGTCTAGGCATATTTTGTTTTGGCTTTCGTAGGAGTGAGTGTGTTGGTGTGTGTGGGGGGGGAGTCAATTTACAATTAATTTTCAATAGCAAACTGTACCTCTAATTAACTTTTAAAAACTTAATTTAAAAAATATTTTCGATATTCCTGAACTGGATGGTTTAATCTAACAGTTAAGTGCCATACATGATACACGCTTGGGCGATCATGTCTCTTTTGAGATATATCTGACTGGACAGAAGAATTTTCCTCAGTAGGTATGCCATTACTTTTACGCGGTAGACTGGTTGCCAACCAAGCCTACAGAATCCAACCTGTCCTGTTATTTAATCCATAGCTGGATGAACAAGCGAGAAATTTCTTTCACAAAACGATTTGCGCGTAAGTGAATGCAACGAATTAAACTGGAATTCGAACTCGGCTCACTCGTTCCGAGCCGAAATCTACTACATCACAACAATTAATCTATAATCAGTTAGCCAATTAAGTGCCATACCTGATACACGCTTTGGGCGATCATGTCTCGAAAGAGACATGACTGACTGGGCAGAAGATTAACCCGCAGTAAGTTGCTATTGCTTTCTGCGGTAGACTGGTTGCCGGAACCCAATCTGTTCTGTTATTTAACCCATAACTGGAGGGAAGAGACGGATTAATACCTTTTCCAAGGGTATTTGTGCATAAGTGAATGCGAGGAATTCAACTGTAATTCGAACTCGGCTCCCCGATTTTTCGTTCCGAGTCGATATCCACTGCACCACAACGCACATCCTAAGAATCTATAATAATTTGGGAAAAAAGAAAAGAAAAGAAAATTGATTATTTTTGGTCGCAGTGCCAATTGTAAAACACCACCATTTTTTTTTTTTTTTTTTTTTTCAGTATAAATACGGTTAGCCTTAATTCCACCAACCCATTGACATTCTTACTGTTTGTAAGTGTCATTCGGTATTTTGGAATGACTGTTGGGTAGTGGGGGCAATGACGGGCCGCTAGATATGGCTACATTCCCAAATGCTATCCCGCCCTCCAGGCGACCTACTAACACCAAACTAATTAGCATATTTCTATAAACTGAAACAAAAAAAAAAAAAAAAAGTAAAGAAAAGAAAAAGAAAAGGAAAAAAAATGAAATAAGCAATAAATATTTATTTTCATAATAATTTTTAAAAAATTTTTAATGTCCCCGCAAAAGAAAAAGCGGTTTGAGGGAGAGTGGGAGAGTGTTGTATGATAGATGATGGGGAATATAAGCTTTAGGCAAATAGATAAAGTTGGTAATAATCAGAGAATAGAGTGAGTGAGTGAGCGAGTGAGTGAGCGAGCGAGCGAGTGAGTGAGTGAGTGAGTGAGAAGGTAACGAAATGGAAACGAAATGGAAAGTCAGTGAGATATTTTTTCTTTACCACAAGAATGTGATTTGGCATTGAGACGGGGTCAGGCATTTTTTTTTTAAATCCGTAATTATACAGGAAGTAATTTCATTCATTCATCCATCTATGGTGATTTTCAAAGCGCAGCTTAGATTGTAGAACAAGGCCGAAAGTGTGGGACACCTAGTGAGACTCGATCTCACGACTCAATTGTAATTGTAAATGATTCTAGCCAGACAAGCTTGTTAACCATTACACCACCTTGAGGTGCCCCATTCATCCAGCGTTTGATCGACAAATTGTCACCACTTTATATATTTAATTTCACGCATGCGTACCTTTTTTTGTTTTAGTTTGTCGATGGCACAGTATAGTAGAGTCAGTTGGGCACACTCTGTGAGAAAAGAGCATCATGTCGCATTTCACTCTGCCAAAAATTTAAAAACAGTACAGCTTGGCATTCGCACCGGCAACTCAAATATGAACATTTCAGAGTGTTTGGGTGTCAATATGAAGTCAGTAGAGGATTAGAATGAGTCTAATGGTGATTACGAAGAACAGATTGGGTTCTGGCAACCAGTCTACCGCAGAAAGCAATGGCAACTTACAGTCAAGACATGATCTTGACCGTAAGACATGATCTTTCAAGACATGATCGCCCAAAGCGTGTATCACGTATGGCACTTAACTGACTAACTGATTATAGATTAATGGTTGTGGTGTAGTAGATTTTGGCTCGGAACGAGTGAGCCGAGTTCGAATTCCAGTTTAATTCGTTGCATTCACTTACGCGCAAATCCTCGTGGGAAAGGTATGAATTCGTCGCTTGTCCATCCAGCTATGGGTTAAATAACAGGACAATTTTGATTCTGTACGCTTGGTTGGCAACCAGTCTACCGCGTAAAAGTAATGACATACCTACTGAGGAAAATTCTTCTGTCCAGTCAGCGATATCTCAAAAGAGACTTGATCGCCCAAGCGTGTATCACGTATGGCGCTTAACTGTTAGATTAAACCATCTAGTTCAGGAATATCGAAAATATTTTTTTAAATTAAGTTTTTTAAAAGTTAATTAGGGGCAGCTAGGAAAACGCACTCTGAGGACTTGGTGCCTTGAGAACGTAGTGCTGCCCAGGGCGAAGAGATTGGCTGCTAAATGACCTTATGTCTGACAACAGAACTCTGCGCCATGATAACCCAGTCATGGCTGTCAAACAATTTCTGTGTCCACATCACCCTGACATCTAGCCACCTTAGTCGCCAGACTACAACACCCTTGATTATCATGTGTGGGGTGCAGTTAAACAGGAGAGTAACAAAACTTTGTGTAACGCCAAAAAATGAACTGAAGGTGAGGATTATGACAGCATAAAGTGTTTTCTTTTAAATTCCAATTAATTACAATTATAGCAGAATGTTTAAAATATGTAAATTGCCAGTCAGTTTAGTGCCATGCGTGATACATGCTTGGGCGATCATGTCATGCGTGATACATGCTTGGGCGATCATGTCTCGAAATAAACATGACACTAGCCATTACTTTTTGCGTTAGATTGGTTGCCAACCAAGGTTATAGAATCCAATCTGTCCTGCTATTTAACTCATAGCTGGAGGGAGAAAAGACGGATTCATTCCTTTCTCAAGGGTATTTTAATGTATATGAATGCAACGAATTCAACTGGAATTCGGACCCTGCTCCTCAATTACTTGTTTCAAGTCGATATCCACGACACTAAGCTAGAAACGTCCTGGCAAAAGGTTTTATGATCGGATGAGACTAGAGCCTTTTTGGAGGAACTAGTCTGTCTGGTGAGCTTCTTATACGGCTTTTGAAGATAAGAATTTGGTATCAACAATTAAACATGATGGTAGCAGCACTATGATTTGAAGATGCTTTGCTGAAACTGGACAAATAATAAGCATTGTAACTCTACGAAATCTGCAAGACTCCAAGTAATTTTGAATGGAGCTGAATTTCAATCTTTCAACAGGACGATGACCCGAGGTATCAAAGAAAATCCACAAAAAAATGGCTTCGAAAAAATAAATTTAGTCTTAGAACGGCCAAATGAAAGTCCTGATGGAAATCCATTTGAAAATCGGTAGTTCAAGGCAATGCATCCGGAACGAGAAATTGGCAAGCCGAGTTCGAATTCCACTTGAATTCCTTGCATTCACTTACTTGCAAATACACTTGGGAAAGGGATTAATCCGACTTTTCTCCATTCAGCTATGGGTTAAATAACAGAACTGATTTGGTCTATAGCCTTGGTTGGCAATCGGTCTACCACACAAAATGTAATGGCAACCTGCTGCAGGAAAATATTCTACCCAGTCATGTCTCATTTAAGACATGATCGCCCAAGCGTATATCACGTATGTCACTTAACTGACTGACAAAATAATAGTTGGAAAAAATGCTTCTACTGAGTATAAAATGAGGGATCAGTTTTTTGTTATGATGAATTAATAAACTGATCCCCCACTAATTATTACTTATTAATACAATAATAAAATACAATCTATTTCCTCCCCCTCCAGCTATGGGTTGAATAGCAGGACAGAATGGTTGTCAACCGGTCTACCGCGAAAAGTAATGGCAACCTACTGCGGGAAAATATTCTACCAAGTCAATCATGTCTCTTTCGAGACATGATCGCCCATAACGTAAGGCACTTAATTGACTGATCTAAATATTACTGAGCTTGGATAATCCTTCGTGACAAGATTGATGTTTTTTCAGTAGTTTGCTGATAAAGATATTTTGGCAAGTGCGTGATATTGAGATAGAGCGTTAATATGATTAAAGTTTGAACCATAACTGCGCAGAATCTTGCCGACTTCAAAATTTTGTGAAGGCACCATTATGATGTTTTCACTCTTCAGGGCTTTTATTTTAATCTGCTAAGTGAAATTAAGCCCTGACGAGTGAGGACATCATAATGGTACCTTCACGAAACTTCGAAGTCCGTATATAAAATACCTCTTAGGTTCATACAACCATGAATGAAAACGCTATAATTTTATGTAATTTTAAAAATTGTGCGTTCAAAAATTTCCTGCCACGTGCGCGTTCAAAAAAAACAAAAAAACAAAACAAAAAAACACCGTTACGTGTCACTCAGTCAGTTAAGTGCCATACGTGATACACGCTTGAGCGATCATGTCTCGAAAGTGACATGACTGACTGGGCAGAAGATTATCCCGCAGTAGATTGCCATTGCTTTCTGCGGTAGACTGGTTGCCGACCAAGGCTGTAGAACCCAATCTGTCCTGTTATTTAACCCATAACTGGAGGGAAGAGACGGATTAATACCTTTTCCAAGGGTATTTGCGCGTAAGTGAATACAATGGATTCAACTGGAATTCGAACTCGCTCCCCGATTTCTCGTTCCGCGCCGATATCCACTGCACCACAACGCACATCCTTTACTTGGGCGTCCTTAAAAAAAAACCCAGTAAAATCAGTTATTGAAAATTGCCTGAAGAGACCACTCATGGTAGAAACCTAGGTCGCGTAATAACTCGTTTACAAATGTAATATATATATATATATATATATATATATATATATATATATATATATATATACTTACATGAACTAATAAATAAATAAATATAAAATAAAATAAATTTCGATGTTCAAAACTTCTGAATGATCATTTCAACATGAAATCCCTAAGAGAGATTTCATATCTCATCGGCAACTACCACATTTCAAAATGAAATAAAAAAAATTGAAGGTTAAGAATTCAGAGGCGGAAATAAAAAGTTTACGCCACAAAAATAAATCGGTTATCAAACTGATCCCCCACTAATTACTACTTAATAATATAATACATTTCTTCCCCCCTCTAGCTATGGGTTAAACAATAGGATAGAATGGGTTCTATAGCCTTGGTCAGCAACCAGTCTACCGCAGAAAGCATTGGCAACCTACTGCGGGATAATCTTCTGCCAAGTCAGTCATGTCTCTTTTGAGACATGATCACCCAAAGCGTGAACCACGTATGGCATTTAACTGACTGACTGAATATAATAGTTGGAAAGCATAATTAAAACTTCTTTTGGGCATAAAGTGGGTGATCAGTTTTATATTGTTTTGAAGTAATAAACTGATCCCCCACTAATTACTACTTAATAATATAATACATCTCTTCCCCCTCTAGCTATGGGTCAAGTAATAGGACAGATTGGGTTCTATAGCCTTGATCGGCAACCAGTCTACCGCAGATAGTAATGGCAACCTACTGCGGGATAATCTTCTGCCAAGTCAGTCATGTCTCTTTCGAGCGTGTATCACGTATGGCACTTAACTGACTGACTGACTGACTGAGTGCGCGCTCCAAATACTCTATAAAGACGGGTTACATGCCAACGTTATGCGCGTGTACGAGTACACATTCCAATGTCCCTGCTTAGAAGGGGGTGGCCACGGCGAAAATAACTTCTATTCTAACCTTTGGAATAAAGTTCAAGAACTAGGTTACCCCTCTGTCCCTTTAAAGTCGGGGCAACCAGCTACTTCAACGGGGTTTGGAAGATCTACACCGTCGTTGCCACCCAGTCTCTGGACACTTTTGAAGGTTTTCCCATTGTTGCTTCCTATCCCCATGCGACCATCATCATTGTCAGAATCATCACCATCAACAACAACTATTGGTCCCATAAAACACAGACCGCTCCCTTGCCCAGAGGGATAATGATAATGGCTATTCCCTTTTATCTCCTTGCTATCGAGTTTATCTTTTGTTCCAGCCATTTTTCTTCATCTCTAACGTCTGTTTACTCATTCTCCTTCGCATTCACCGTTGCTTTTTTTTGAATTGCTACTTTTTCTTTATATTTTTTTATTTTTTTTCTCCTTTTTTCTTTACATTTTTCTCGTTTCTTTATTTTTTCTTCTTTTTCTTCGTTTTCCTTTATGTTTTTTCTTGTTTCTTTATTTTTTCTCTGATTTATTCACCTTCTTTTTTCTCTCATTTTTTCTTTTTTTCTTTTTTTTCTCGCTAATTCTACTCCTTTTCTTTTTCATTTTTTCCATTTTTCTCCTCTTTATTCTTTTTTTCTACTCTTCTTTTTGTCTTTTTTACTTTTTCTTTTTCTTTTTTGTATTTTCATTTTCAGCATATGTCACGGAGTGCTTTAAATCATTCCTTGATTTCTGTCTCTAATATTCTTTTTTTCTTTCTTTCTTTCTTTCTTTCTTTCTTTCTTTCTTTCTTTAATTCTTTCTTTCTTTCATTCTTTCTTTCGTTCTTTCTTTCTTTCTTTTTAGCTTTCTTTCTTTCATTCTTTCTTTCTTTAATTCTTTCTTTCTTTCTTTCTTGCTTTCTTTCTTTCATTTTATCTTTCTTTCTTTCTTTCTTTAATTCTTTCATTCTTTCTTTCGTTCTCTTTTCTTTCTTTCTTTCATTCTTTCTTTCTTTCTTTCTTTCCTTCTTTCTATTTTTTATTCCTTACTTCCTCTTTTATTTTTTATTTTTATCTTCAATTATTCTTTCTTTTTCTCCGCCATTTTATTCTACTTCGCTGTTTTCTCCTAATTTGCTTTTTGTATCGGTAACGTTTCACCGGGTGTGCGTTGTGGTGCAGTGGATATCGGCTCGGAACGAAAAAACGGGGTAGCCGAGTTCGAATTTCCAACCGAATTCCTTGCATTCACTTACGCACAAATACCCTTGGGAAAGGTATTAATGCGTATATTCCTTCCAGTTATGGGTTAAATAACAGGACAGATTGGGTTCTATAGCCTTGGTCGGCAACTAGTCTACTGCAGAGAGTAATGGCAACCTACTGCGGGATAATCTTCTACCAAGTCAGTCATGTCTCTTTCGAGACATGATCGCCGAAAGCGTGAATCACGTATGGCACTTAACTGACTGACTGAATATAATAGTTGGGAACATAATTAAAACTTCTTCTGGGCATAAAGTGGGTGATCAGTTTTCTATTGTTATGAAGTAATAAACTGATCCCCAACTAATTACTACTTAATAATATAATACATCTCTTCCCCCTCTAGCTATGGGTCAAATAATAAGACAGATTGGGTTCTATAGCCTTGGTCGGCAACCAGTCTACCGCAGAAAGCAATGGCAACCTACTACGGGATAATCTTTTATCCAGTCAGTCATGTCTCTTTCGAGACATGATCGCCCAAGCGTATATCACGTATGGCACTTAACTGACTGAACGTTTCAACATTGTTTTTATTTTCTTCATCAGTCAATTGATGCTTTAAAAACATTTCCTCACTTTCTATTTTTCTTTCCTTTTGTTTGTTTGTTGTTTGTTTCTTTCCAATGTTATTTCCTCCTTTCTTTCTTTCTTTCTAATTTTATTTTGCTTTTTTCCTTTTTTTCTTTCTTTCTAATTGTTTTCCTTTTTTCTTTCTTTCTTGCCAATTTTATTTACTTTCTTTCTTTCTTTCTTTCTTTCCAATTTCATTTTCCTTTTTCATTTTTCTTTCTTTCTTTCTTTCCAATTTTATTTTCTTTCTTTCTTTCCAATTTTATTTTCCTTTTTTTCCTTTTTTTCTTTCTTTCTTTCTTTCCAATTTTATTTTCTTATTTTCTTTCTTTCTTTCAAATTTTAGTTTCTTTTTTTCCTTTCTTCTTTCTTTCCAGTTTTATTTTCCCTTTTTCTTTCGTTCCAGTTTTATATTCTTTCTTTTCTTCTTTCGTTCTTTCTTTTCAATTTTCTTTCTTTCTTTCTTTTTTCTTTCTTTCTCGTTTTATTTTCCTTCTTTTTTTCTTTCTTTCTTTCTTTTTTTCTTTCCAATTTTATTTTCCTTTTTTCCTTCTTTCTTTCTTTCTTTCCAATTTTAGTTACTTTTTTCCTTTCTTCTTTCTTTCTTTTTTTCTTTTCAATTTTCTTTCTTTCTTTCTAGTTTTATTTTCCTTCCTTTTTCTTTCTTTCTTTCTTTCTTTCTTTCTTTCTTTCTTTCTTTCTTTCTTTCTTTCTCCGGCTCCTATTATTAATATTATTATTATTATTATTGTTCTTTTTATTTAACCATTAATACTATTTCTCCTTCCGCCTCTTCTTTCCTGTTCCTTCCTCATCTTCTTTCTTTTCTCTCTCCTCCTCCCTCCTTTTATTCCTTTTCTTTCCTTCTCTTTACTTTTCCTCCTGCTTTTCCATTTTGCCCCCTCCTCTTTCCTGTTTCTCCTCCTCTTTCTTTTTCTTTCTCTTCTTTCCTTTTTTTTTTCACTTCTTTCCTGTTCCTCTTCCTCCTTCCGTTTCCCCCTTTTCTTTCCTCCTCCTTCCTCTTTCTTTTACTCCACTTTTTCTTTTTCTTCCTCCTCCTTCCTTTTGCTCTTCCTCTTTTCTTTCCTATATTTTTCATCCTTCTTTTAATTCATCATCATCTTCTTCTTCAGCCTTCTTCTTTTCTTACGCCCTTTTTCTTTTTCTTAATTCTCTCTCTCTATTTCTCTCACTCTACCTTTCTTCGCCTCATTTACCAGTTTTTTTCTTCCATTCTTTTCTTTTTCTCCTTAAAGACACATTGAAGCACACTCATTCTCATCTTCATTTTCTTTCTGTTTGTTTGTTTTTCATTCTTCAATCACCCTCTTTCTTTTTCTTTCTCTTTTTAGGATTATTATTATTATTATTATTATTATTATTCGTCGTCTTTATCATCTTTTTCTTCCTCTTCATCGTGTTTTTCTTCTTCGTCTTCTTTTTCGTCTACCTCATCCTCTTCATCATCTTTTTCTCCGCCTTCTTTTTTTTCTTCTTTCCTAAACCTTTTTTTACGAAATATATTTATCAACCTCTAACATTTCCCCATATCGAATATTTCGACTCTCCCTTGCCATCCTCGTCCTCCACATCATCTTTTTATATTTCCCACGGCAATCTTCTTTCGGTTTTTACTTACCCTTCCTCACACACCTCTTGGCATTCCACGATTTAGATTCCAACTTATGGGCCACTGCTTCTTTGTTTCCCGTTAAATAGATGCAAGGATTGGAAAGGGACCTCCCATTCTCGGGCCACGACCTCCATCTTTTTGTAAGTATTTATTAAAATCTTTCTGGCGAATCTCGTTTGCCATCACCCCCGTCTCTTAGTTTTCCGAACCTAATTTCATCGTAGACCTTCTTCATTCTTTTTCCACATCTCTGACCCCAAGAGAAAAAAAAGATAAAAATATGCTAATGAAAAGGAGAAAGACGTGGTGGAGAAAAAGTATGTAAAAAAGGAGAATGAAGAAGAACAGGAGGAACAGAAGACAGAAAGGAGGAGAAAGAGGAGGAGAAGGGGAGCGCAGGAGAAGGAAAAAATGAAGAAGATGATGAGGGAGAAGAAAAAGATGATGAGGAAGAAGAATAAAAAGAAGAAGAAGAAGATGAGGGAGAAGAAGACGAAGGAGACGACGACGAACAAGAGGAAGAAGAAAAAGAAGAAGAAGAAAAAGAAGAAAAAGAGAAAGAAGAAGAAGAAGAAGGAGACGACGACGACGACAAAGAAGAAGAAGAAGAAGAAGAACGTGGCCAGAAGGTGGAAAGAAAGAAAGAAAGAAAGAAAGAAAGAAAGAAAGAAAGAAAGAAAGAAGAAGATGAGGGAGAAGAAGACTAAGGAGACGATGACGACGACGACGACGACGACGAAGAAGAAGAAGAAGAAGAAGAAGAAGAAGAGACGGCGAAGAAGAAAACACAGAAGAAGCAGCAGAAGAAAAAGACACAGTGGAAGAAAAAAACGAAGAAAAAGAAAACCGAGAAGAAGAAGAAGAAGAAGAAGAAGAAGAAGAAGAAGAAGAAGAAGAAGCGTATATTTTTTTATTTCTCTAGAAAGCCATTGAGGAAACAGAACTGACATGGGAACTCCTTTTTTGGCCATGCTTGAAAGAGAATCGCTCGCCATGATTGCGTCGACATGTCAATCCCCTCCCACTCAACCCCGAGAAGCTTGAGAAAAGTAAATATGGGAAATGATGGAAAGACGGGGGAGATTGGATTTTAGCTTGATGGTTAATGGCATGAGCAAATAGAATCGTCGCACCGAGTTCGAATTCAGCTAAAAATAATTTGCAAATATGTTTTCTCTTCAACTGCAGAAGACAACCGGAACTTTCGACAGTTTATCCGAAATATGTTTATCCATCAATACAACGTCTTTATTGGAAAATTGAAAAAGAAAATATATATAGAAAAATAAACATTCAATTCATTTAAACAAGTTTTATTAAATTCAACCGAGTGTTAATCAGTCAGTTAAGTGGCATACGTTTACACGCTTGGGCGATCAAGTCTCATTCAAGACATGACTAGCCGGGCAGAAAATTTTCCCATAGTAGGTTGCCATTACAGCGGAACCTCCACTTACGAAAGGCTATACATACGAAATTTTCAGGTTATGAAACGCCTCTTCGGAAAAATATTGCTTCTTGTTACGAAATAAATTTCAGGATACGAAAGGCGAAAATTTCAAAATATGACTCAGCTCCCAGAGTTCACCTCATTGCCTCCTCAAGTGTCTCCTCATTCTCGATAATTCTTCTGTCCACTCACCCGGCCTCGAAGATGATATCCTGGAGGAGTTCTCGTTTATTAATGTGCTGTACCTCCCACCTAACACCACCTCTATCCTCCAGCCCATGGATCAACAAGTCATTTCAAACTTCAAGAAACTCTACACCTGTTCAAGAGGTGTTTCGACATCACTGAAAACACCCAGCTTATCCTTCGTGAGTTTTGGAAGCAGCACTTCGATATTGTTGTTTGCCTCAAGATAATCGACATGGCTTGACTGGAGGTGATCAAACGTACCCTTAATGCGGCTTAGAGAAAACTGTGGCCCGATGCTGTTGCCTCACGGGATTTTGAGGAGTTCGAGGTTTAGGCTTGGAACCGATAAGAGCATTTATAGGGTAAAAAGCGTCTCTACTTAGAAAATTTTCACGTTACGAAATGACTTTCAGAACGAATTCATTTCGTAAGTAGAGGTTCCACTGTATTTTCTTCTAAGGTAGACTGGTTGCCAATCAAGGCTACAGAATCTAATCCCTCCTCATATTTAACCAATAGCCGGAGGAAGTAGAGACGGATTCATACCTTTCTCATGGTTATTTGCGCGTAAGTGAATCCAACGAAATCGACTGGAATTCGAACTCGACTTTTCAATTTCTCGTTCCGAACCGATTATATTGTAAATTTTTTTCAATAAAAATGTTGATGTGCGTTGTAGTTTAATGCATATCGGCACGGAAATACAAACTGCCGATTTCGAAATCCAGTTAAATTCGCGCAAATACCTTTGGGAAAGGTATTAATACACCGCTTATTCCTCCAGCTATGGGTTGAATAGTAAAAGAGATTGGATGTTCTGACCTTGGTTGCCAACCAGTCTACTAAAGAACTGGCAACCTACTGCGGGAAAATCTTTTTCGTAGTCGAAAGAAACATGAACACCCAAGCATGGATCGCGTATGGAACTTAACTGGCTTAGAGATAAACATATCGATACATTGTCCAAAAATATATATTGTCATCCACATACAAGCCTGTTTCGCTGTATCACAGCTCATCAGTATGGCTAGACATCAAACTCGATCGATTTGGTGTCAGTCGGAGTGCCTACCTCTAAGTTATCTGCTGAGAGGAGGACATTCTAGCGTGTTATATATATGCGGTATATACGTGCGCCAGCACCCGAGAGAACTTATATGTGTGTACATATATATTAGGTTGTCCCAAAAGTTCGTAAACACTTGCAAAAAACTGAAATTTTACTCGCAAAAACAACAAAAATTATTGCTCAAAATAAAGACCATCATTTTCCAAGACTTTCTGCCATCGATCTGAAAACTTTCGGATCTGGTCAAAGTACCATTCAGCCGGCTTCGAATCAAAGAATTCTTGACACGCTTCCTCAACTTCATCAAACGAGTCGAATCGGCGGCCCTTCAGAAAGTGTTGCATTGAGCGGAAAAGGCCGTAATCTGATGGTGCACAGTCAGGACTGTAGGCTGGATGCGGCAGAACCTCAACACAGTCCAGCTCTTCAAACTTGTCTTTGGTCTTACTGTTCTGCTGCATCAAAGCTCTCTTTCGGTTGATCAGAGCCGGGTACTTTTGCTTCAACTTTTCGTAGACCCGCTCAAGTTGCTGACAGTAAAGTTTGGCACTGATGGCACAACCATTCGGAACCAACTCAAAATGTACGATTCCTTCAAAGTTCCACCAAACGCACAACATGACTTTCTTGCCGAATCGATCTCGTTTTGGAACCGACGGTGTCTCTTGCCCTTTCTGAACCCATCGCTTGTCTCGATTGTGCTGGACCAGATAGACCTATTTTGCAAGTTTTTAAGAACTTTTGAGACAACCTAATATGTGGCTGGTGCGTACTGGCCACAACCTACCTGTTGGAGTATCTCTGACTGGGGCACACATACAGTGTTTTTATAACCCTCCCCACCTAATCAACATTTATTTTTTAGACCTAAATAAGAAATAGAGACATCAGTCGGCAAATATAAAAATTAAAAGATAAAATGATTTTCAAATGTTTATTAACAAAAATGGAAGTAAAAATTTACTAAAAATTGCTAATAATGGCTGGCAATGTTTCATTAATAGAAAAAGAAGACGAAAGTGAATACTATATAAAAATTAATAATATTGGCTGACAATTTATGATTTAAATTAATGCTAGTCGATAATTATTAATATAATATATATAGTATAGCCCGGCGTTGCTCGGGTGTAATGAAAGCTTTAAAACTAATCCATGGTTCTGGAGCTCAGACTCAGCCTATAGAATATTTGTGTGAAGTTTGGTGAGAATCGGATAAAAATTGTGGATTTGTATAAAGGACATACAGACAGATAAACAGACACACACACAAACATCTTGCCTTATATATATATATATATATATATATATATATATATATATATTATCGATTTTCTGCACTATTGTAAGAACTGCAACCTTGAAACTTCTGAATATCATTTCTTATGTCTTTGTCTATGAGTGTATCAAATTTGATTAAAATCGGAACACTCCTTCTAAAACCTGATTTTTACGATTTGATTTTCGATATTTATCGAGGGTACCTCGACACAAAATCTAGCTAAGAACACTCGCAGATGCTTATAGTACAACTGCGTAAATTTTCAAGAAAATCGGTTCAGCCGTTTCGGCCGTTTCGGAGTCTATAGGTAATGGACGCACACACACACACACACACACACACACACACACACACACACACACACACACACACACACACACAAATAAGTTCAGGTTAATAATAGTGGCTGAACATTAATGATTTAAATAAATGCTAGTCGATAATTATTAACAATTTTTCTCACATATATATCGATTATGGGTGATGCTGAAAGTATATAAGAAAGTATTATCCGCAAAAATGTAGAGGATTTAAAATATATATAAAGAAAATTGATTCATTTTTCTCTTTATTCTACTTAACCGCCATTTCACATCATCTCCCTTTTCATTTTTAACAATCCCAAAGGAGGATTAATTAGAAATCTTTTTTAAAATAATTCCCGAGTGAAATTTTAAGAATTCTTTGCATGTTTTTAGGCTTATTTTGTTTCAATCCGTTTAATGAAATCGGACTTTTTCTTTTGCTTTATTTTATTGAGAACAGTGATTTAAAAACAAAACAAAATGGCGATTGGAAATAATCCTCTTTACCAAAAATGAATTAAATTCCTGTTTTAACATGCCCGAACAAGATAAAAATGTCATTTTTTTTTAAATAGGCCAAATCTGTTTGTAAACAGTAACACGTGTTAAAAGCGAACAATTCAGTAATGTTTTTTCGATTAATTTATTTTGTTCCTGTTGATTCGGAGGGTTTGGAGAGGGAAACAAAAATATTTTGATTGTTTGTTTTGGAAAGAATTCTCAGGCATGTTTTGACATGGTGGAACTCAAAGCAGACCTATTATGGCATAAATATCATTTACAAACCGAAAGCAAAAAAGAGAGAAAATGCAAAACAAAATGAAAGCACTATTGTCGAATATGTTCTTCTTAGTCTTTGTAAATGAAAGACAATAATCTAAATCTAAACTTATTTATAAACGGAACTTTGTCTGTGTGTGTGTGTGTGTGTATGTGTGAGTGTGTGTGTGTGTGTGTGTGTGTTTGTGTGTGTCCATTACCTATAGACTCCAAAACGGCCGAACCGATTTTCTTGAAAATTTACACAGTTGTAATATAAGCATCTGCGAGTGTTTTTAGCTAGGTTTTGTGTCGAGGTACCCCCGATAAATATCGAAAATCGATAATCGAAAAAATCGGGTTATAGGAGTGGTCCGATTTTAATCAAATTTCATACACTCATAGACAAAGACATAAGAAACAATATTCAGAAGTTTCAAGGTTGCAGCTCTTACAATAGTGCAGAAAATCGATAATATATATATATATATATATATATATATATATATATATATATATATATATATATATATATATATATATAAAAGGCAGGCAAGATCAAAATCAGTTTTTCAGCCCTTTTATTTTAGTTTTTGCTTTGGGTTTGGCTCTAAGTAGGTATAATTGTAGTTCTTAGTCTCAGCCATGATACCATTTACTCAGAGGACTTATTTAGACTTCAAAATTCAGTTTACGACGAAAAACACATTTGATATCGATACCAGGAAATCAAAATTTGACTTTTTTTTTTTAATCATGTCACACCAAGCAAGGCGAAAACGTCACTGATGCGCAGGGGTCTACGTAAGAGTGAAAAGATTGGAAAAGAGAAAAACCGAAAACCACATCCTAAACAGGAAACAAGGGATGAGCCTCTTCACCAGTTCAATAGACGTGGGTGGACTTACATCCATTCATTTTTCTTTCAGTCTACGGTTTCGCTTTAAATGGAAACAACTGTTGCTTTTTCGTCTTTCGTGCCAACGTCCAAAGAGTCTGAGCTCCAGGACCATAGATTAGTTTTAAAGCTTTCATTACACCCGAGCACCGCCGGGCTATACTGTTAATATATATATATGAAAGGCAAGATGTTTGTGTGTGTGTCTGTTTATCTGTCTGTATGTCCTTTATACAAATCCACAATCTTTATCCGATTCTCACCAAACTTCACACAAATATTCTTTAGGGTTCTGGTCCGTTCATGGGCGACTCATTTGTTCCAATTTCTCCCTGGTTTTGTTTTAACTGGAAACAACTATTGCTTTTTAGTCTTTCGTGCCAACGTCCAAAGAGTCTGAGCTCCAGGACCATAGATTAGTTTAAAAGTTTTCATTACACCCGAGCAACGCCGGGCTATACTGCTAGTTTACACATACATTATTTACATTGTTCGGATTCATAACCCAGTGGATAAAAGCGTTGATTAGATTCAGTGACTTGACCCAAGCAGTTGTTAGTTCAATACCAGGCTAAAGCAGTGGTGAACAAAAAACCTTAGAGAGTTAAATTAAAGAGAGATAACTGTTGTATCGCCGAGGTGGCACTATGATACCAGATGATATGTTCTGAAGTATCTGCAGCACAATATCTGTGATAATGGATATTAAGTACAAACAAGACAAACACGAATAAGACAGAACAACAATAAATAGAAGAGGGGAGAGGTTAAGTTGTTAGAGTCGCAGAGAGCACAGTCCAATTAACGTGGGTGGCAATAATTCTTGCCTACTTTTCCCCAGACGAAAATACTCGTCGGCGGAGCCTCGTTCAGGTTCCTCTTCGCCCGAAGTGAACGAATGACGACAAAGTGAACGAATGACGCATACACTTGATCCCCTCAGACTATCTATAACATTCCAAATTCCTGACCGCTATTAATCTTTATTTATATAGCTATTTCGGTCCACAGACCATTCCATCTTTGAGAGCACTAGAGAGGTGTCAGCTGCTCTACAACAATAACTATGACAGTCGCATGACTCATGGAACGAGAACAATTACAGTGATCGAATTAAAGAGCTCAGTTGGAAAATTCAAGAAGGCCTGAGCGTACAACGGCCAAAACGTTGTGAATATGAATATGGCATTAAAGACGAGCACAGCAATCTGAAAACAGTAACTTATCTCAGAAATATAGACAAATCTACACACACGTTCCTTTTTGCTAGTGTAACATTGATTGTAAACTTTAGTAAAATTTAATAGTCGCATTAAAATTCCAGCGTGTCTACATAAACAAACTTCACTATAAAACAATCATTTTTTCCATTCTCGTTAATGGATGCGTTTTGCATGGTTGTAATCTGAACTTGAAGGTTTCATTTTTGATACACAGGACCAATTTTTGCTGACCAGAAATTACTAAGGAAAAATACTGAAAAATTGTCTTAAACAGAAATACACATTCTGTGATGAATACCCATAAACAATTAAAAACGACACAATGTTGATTGCAGCCACGGAAAGAAAACTACAAGACCTCCTACAGAAGAAAGCCGAAGAAAGTGACAAGAAGCGAATACAAATAAACTGCAAGAAAACCGAATACATGATCATCAGCAAAAAGAGCAGCCCAAAGTGCCAAATACAGGTGGGGGTGGGTGTTAAAAGCAAGCTGCTACGAAAATTTAAATATCTAAGAAGTGTTCCAACTGAAGACGGAAAGTGCGACACAGAGATCCAAAGGCGAATTTGGCATGGCGAAAGACGCGTTCCAGAAGCTGAGTAAAGTATTAAGACACAGAAAACTTTCACTTGAAACAAAGAAGAGAGTAGTAGATTGCTATGTGATGTCAGTTCTTCAATATGGCAGTGAATGTTGGACAATATCAGCAAAGATGAAGGGAAAACTTGAAGCAACTGAAATGTGGTTCTACAAAAGGATACTGCGAATATCATGAATCGAGCATGTGAGCAATGATGAGGTTTTGGAAATGATGGAAACGAAAAGGAAATTAATAATGAGCATCAGGAAGAGACAGCTGAAGTTCCTGGGATATGCAATGAGGAAGGAGGGCTTGGAGAACCTGATACTAACAGACCAGACAGAGGGGAAAATGACATAGGGGAAAGCAGCGGATAACATATTTGAAGGGCCTGAGCAGGTGGATGACAGAATGGGGGCTGAGAAACGTTACAGGAGAAATCGTGCTAAGAGCCACCAGGGATAGGGAGATGTAGAAGGCCATGATCGCCTACGTCCTGAAAGGACTAGGTACATAGAAGAAGAAGAATTAGATTTAATTTTCAGGTTACCCAGTATAAGCGTCAACCGAATATAAAACTCGTCATGATAGGGTGAGCCAATATCTGCACTGGAATATCTACAACTTTTACAGACAGAAAACTGAAAGAAATTGGCATAAACACTAAAACTGCTTAAAGATGTGTAGTTAAATATCCTATCCTACCCAGGAATGGGTATGGCCCGGGTTATAAAAGACCTAGACGGGAACGAACTACAGTGTGATCGAGAGAGTGTTCAAGAGGAATCGAGAGTGTTCGTGACTATACGAGATTATTCGTTATTACACGAGAGATCGAGAGCCATCGGCCTTAGATGAGAGTTAGACGTCACTAGACAGAAGCCTACTTCTCAAGACGGACGCATACGTCCTATACAGAGACATTGCCTTCTTGATTGTTATTCTTGTTAACTGTTCGTTGGTGTACGTCTATTTGGTTTATTGTACTGAGGTATAAGAAATCTCTATTTATATATCCTCAGTGTTAAGAATTATTTCTTGCACTATTCTTTCTCTGTTTATCCCCTCCCGGGATACAACAGTTACGGAAACAATATGAGTATATGAGAATTTTCGTCATTACATGGGAGTGATCAAGATTATTCGTCATTATACAAGAGTCAACAGCCATCGGCCTTAGACGAGAGTTAGACGTCACTAGACGGAAGCCTACTTCTCAAGACGGACGCATACGTCCTATACAGAGACATTGCCTTCTTAATTGTTATTCGCGCTAACTGTTCGTTGGTGTACTTGTATTTGGTTTATTGTACTGAGGTATAATAAATCTCTATTGATATATACTCAGTGTTAAGAGTTCTTAAAACCTGTAGCGATTATTATGGGATTTTCTAATACACACACACAGAACTGTTAAAGCTAAAACATAATGGTTAAGGACCAATAAAAAAGAATGTTCTTTCTCATTTACATTACTTGTTACGAGGATACATTTATAAATAAAAATAATATAAATAATGTCTAAAAAGTTGTAGTAAGGGTTTCAATTGGGTCCTACTTATTATTACAAAAAAAATTTAATTCATGAAGTAATCATAAAAATAAAGAAATTAGAAACAGAACTTTTGGAAGATGCTAGAATGTCCGAGAAAATTTGAGTAAAATCTAAAGAATTCAAAGAATTCTAGAATATGAAAATTAGATGTTAGCCCCTTATAAAAATAGGTTGTTGAAAGAGAGTAGTTAGTTGTTAAAAGGATTTGCTGACATTATCAACTTCGACTTTGATTCAAGGATTTATATCCAGCCGAAAGAATCTCTAAGAAAAGTTGGCGACCAACTAAAACTTGAAAGAGAACCTCGTGGAACTATATGGGTAAATAGATATTTTTACTCTTTCATTGATCAAACTAATAATCATTCTTTATATACACATTTGTGGATTTCCTAAAAGTATAGCACTTAACCTTCTTCGCTATTTTAACTGAATAAAGATACTGACCCTTCCTTCCCACTTCGTAACAATTCGCCTGCCAGTAGTAAACTCTACGTTTTTGTTTTGAATGCAAAAAAAAAAAGAAAAGTTATTCGTAAATTAAATATTTGTATGTGAGTTAACTCTGAGTTTTAGTCAATCATTTTTTTTTTTTGTTACACTTAACACGTAACAGTACCTGCAGATTGTAATGTTTCTTTGAATATCTTCTTAAACCTATCAAAATACATGGATCTTGAAGTGGAAATCTCAAAAATGAGGCAAATATATAGAATCCATAGCTAAATCCGCTGCTAAGAAAGTCGGTTCTCTGTGCAGGGCCAGGAAGTTTTTCCCGTTTGAAACAATCCTGCACATATACAAATTTACCATCCTCCCGTGCATTGAATACTGCTGCCATATCTGGTCGAGTGCTCCTGCTATCCACCTTGGGGTCCTCAACAAAATCCAACGGAGAATCTGTAATGTGATCGATCCCGACTTGGCAGCTCAGCTGCAGTCACTTTCTCACCGGCGCAATGTGGCTCCCCTGTATCTCTTCTACAAATACTTTCACGACTTCTGCTCCGATGAACTTAGCTCACTGGTGCCCTCTTTACATGAATTTACTCGAGCAACAAGATTAGCAACTAGGTCCCACCATTTTACTGTGAAACCAATAAATTGTAAACACAAATTCTACTACATCAGCTTCTTTCCTCGCACTTCCCTCCTGTGGAATTCCCCTTCTATTTACTTACTTTCCCGACAGCTACAATCTCCAAGAATATAAATGTAAAGTCAATAGTCATCTTCTGTCTCACTAACCTGCATCCTCTCTCTCATGCTTATTTCTCTGTCCACTCCACTCTCATCAGTATTCTCATCCTACTCTTACCCACTTCATTAAACCACCTATAACCTGTCACTCGTTCTCATAACTTTCCTCCTATGTAAACCCCTGCAAAACAATGGCAGTAAAATGCCTTGCTTGGGGCGATATGATTATAAAAAAAATAAATGAAGACATCAATAATTCCATTTGTATTTGGAGCCCTTGATTTGATTAGAAAAGGTTATGTTAGGCTCATTAAAGTGAATCCTACTAGTCTATAATTAAACAAAATACAAAAAAATGTCCTCGCAAGTACAGTTCACATGAAGAGCTTGTAAAATGTGTGTGATCTTTTTTTGCAAAAATGTGCATTGGAAGACATTGTGATTCCATTGCTGACCTTATGCCACTTATTGTGTGTCTGAAGGGGATGTGTATACAAACAGAAATTAAAGAGAATAACAATAAGGCATGAAATATTAAAATGGAGGAATGAGAACAACTCCTAAAATTACAGCTAACAAAGTATAACCTCAAAAAAAAAAAACTTATTAAACTCTACAATGCAGCACTTCAATGAATTCCGGATCTAGACCTACATATAAGTCTCAACGAAGCGATACATATTCATCAGTAATCGCAGCAACAAAAAAGTTGAATATCAAACCGATGCAAAAAAATTAAACAGATAAATAGGTAAACAAAAACTTGAACTGACCCCCACTCCTGAAAAAATGGGAGAGATTATATTTCTGGGGAAGAATATGGAGTTGCCCTAAAATACACAAGAAAGAAGCAGATTGGATTACGCAAGAGTAAAACATGGGCGGAGACAACAGAAAATGGTGCTGAATGTGCGTTGAAAGAAAATCCCACAGAGGGAAATCTTCAAAAACTGATAAAATTCCTAACATTTGGTTCTATTATCTAAATGAAGCAGATAAAAAACTAGCCAAAGAACTTCGAAAAATGGTCAAAGATCCTACTAACATTCCAGCATGGCTAACCAAAGGAATTAGCTTCCTTCTACACAAGAATGTTGAAAAAAATGTCACAAAACCTATAGACCAATTACATGCCTTCGCACTACTCACAAATTATTGATACTTATTCTGACCAAATAATTATATTCCTCCTTGAAAATTCAAAAATCAAATGAAGCCCTATCAGCTAAAGAAAAATAAAGCAAACAATACAAGTGAAGGCTCAAAGAATCAAGGGCTAAGAAAAATGATGAAGATTTTACTGACAAAACAAAATCTTTCAAAACGGTGCAAAAAAATTAAACAGAAAAATAGGTAAACAAAAGCTGTTGTTGGCAACCAATCTGTCGCAGA
>JBBBDQ010000599.1:655000-812500 GCA_037127315.1 Ascarosepion bandense
TAATCTTCTGCCCAGTCAGTCATGTCTCTTTCGAGACATTATCGTCCAAGCGTGTATCAAGTATGGCACTTTAACTGACTGACTAAGGAAAGACGGCTTGGAGAAACTGATGCCCACGAGAAGGATAGAAGGAAAGAAAGACAAGGGAAAGGAATGCATGACATACTTGATGGACTTGAACAGATGGATGGTGGCGTAGGGATTGAGTGGGATAACAGGAGAAGGGGGGTATTAAGCTGGACTGTTGGCCGAAATTTTCAGTGCGTCGATGAGAACGTTTTTCAATCAATATCCAAGAAAACTGAAATTAACGATGCCACAAGTTTAAAAAATTTAAATGAAGAAGAAAAAGAAGAAGGAAAATATGAAGAAGACAGAAAAGAAAGAACCAAGAAGAAGAAGAAAAAGAAAAAGAAGGAAAATCTGAAGAAGACAGAGAAGAAGAAAAACGAAGAAGAAGAAGGAAAAGCTGATTATGATGAAGAAAAAGAAAAAGAAGGAAAATATGAAGAAGACAGAGAAGAAGAAAAACGAAGAAGAAGGAAAAGCTGATTATGATGAAGAAAAAGAAAAAGAAGGAAAATATGAAGAAGACAGAGAAGAAGAAAAAGAAAGAAAGAAAGAAGAAGAAGAAGAAGGAAAATATGAAGAAGACAGAAAAGAAAGAACCAAGAAGAAGAAGAAAAAGAAAAAGAAGGAAAATATGAAGAAGACAGAGAAGAAGAAAAACGAAGAAGAAGAAGGAAAAGCTGATTATGATGAAGAAAAAGAAAAAGAAGGAAAATATGAAGAAGACAGAGAAGAAGAAAAACGAAGAAGAAGGAAAAGCTGATTATGATGAAGAAAAAGAAAAAGAAGGAAAATATGAAGAAGACAGAGAAGAAGAAAAAGAAAGAAAGAAAGAAGAAGAAGAAGAAGAAGAAGGAAAATATGAAGAAGACAGAAAAGAAAGAACCAAGAAGAAGAAGAAAAAGAAAAAGAAGGAAAATATGAAGAAGACAGAGAAGAAGAAAAACGAAGAAGAAGAAGGAAAACCTGATTATGATGACGAAAAAGAAAAAGAAGGAAAATATGAAGAAGACAGAGAAGAAGAAAAAGAAAGAAAGAAGAAGAAGAAGAAGAAGAAGAAGAAGGAAAATATGAAGAAGACAGAAAAGAAAGAACCAAGAAGAAGAAGAAAAAGAAAAAGAAGGAAAATATGAAGAAGACAGAGAAGAAGAAAAAAGAAAGAAAGAAAGAAGAAGAAGAAGAAGAAAAAGAAAAAGAAGGAAAATATGAAGAAGACAGAGAAGAAGAAAAACGAAAAAGAAGAAGAAAAAAGAAAGAAGAAGAAGGAAAAGCTGATTATGATGAAGAAAAAGAAAAAGAAGGAAAATATGAAGAAGACAGAGAAGAAGAAAGAAAGAAAGAAAGAAAGAAGAAGAAGAAGAAGAAGAAGAAGAAGAAGAAGAAGAAGAAGAAGAAAATAGCGGATTTGTTAAGAAGCAGGATGTAAATTGACTAATTAATGGCAGGTGGTAGGTAAGAGACAAAAAATGAAATTATATTTGAGGATTAGGCAAGTGTTCATATGGATATTTCAGTAAATTTCGTTAAGCTTATTTATAAATGGAACTTTGTCTGTGTGTGTGCGTGTGTGTCCGTTACATATAGACTCCGAAACAGCTGAACCGATTTTCTTGAAAACTTAAACAGTTGTACTATAAGCGTCTGCGAATGTTCTTAGCTAAGTTTTGTGTCGAGGTACCCCCGATAAATATCGAAAATTGATAATCGAAAAATCGGGTTATAGATGGAGTGGTCCGATTTTAATGAAATTTGATTTAGTCATAGACAAAGACATAAGAAACGATATTCAGAAGTTTCAAGGTTGCAGTTCTTACAATAGTGCAGAAAATCGATAATATATATATATATATATATATATATATATATATATATATAAGGCAAGATGTTTCTGTGTGTCTATTTATCTGCCTGTATGTCCTTTATACAAATCCACAATTTTTATCCGATTCTCACCAAACTTCATAGAAATATTCTTTAGGCTGAGTCTGAGATCCAGGACCATGGAATAGTTTTAAAACTTTCATTACACATCCGAGTAACGCCGGGCTATACTGCTAGTATATATATATATATATATATATATATATATATATATATATATATATATATATATATAATTTTAAAAGATTTTTATTAGAGTTTCTTTTTTTAATTTTCAATTTTTTAAAAGAAACCCCCGTTCGTCGAACGCTTCGCACCCAATAAACAAACTAGTGACGTCCTCTTCAACGTAAGATCAATAAAAATAAAAATCAGATTCTGAAGTGATATAATTTTTTTTTCTCCAACGATTTTAATTTTCTATTCCGTTTTGGGGTTTTGATATAAACCTGACTAAATTATACATTTAATAAATAAAAATATTCGCACATCCGATTTTACTGTTTATAACGACCTTAACTTAAGGAACGCTAATACCTCAAATAATAATTCAAGTCGAAAAAACAGTCAGTTCATAATATGCATCTGATGATTGCATATTGAATGAAACTTCAAGTCGTGCTCAAAACGTAAGATATGTATATTTATTTATATATAGTCTTTGTTCTGTTATATCGCATTTAACACTGTTCTATTAAAACCTGATGTATATCTGCGTATATACCCATATGTATATTTATTTACATACCTATATATAATATGAGTAGTTTAAACTAATGGATATATATTCTACAATTTAATATTTACTTTTTTATAAAGTGCTCAATACAGAATATATTTTAATTCAGATACTTTAATCCAAGTGAAAAAAGCAGGAAGGTAAATTCCAAAAACCCGATCCTAATTAATATTAAAAATTTTATTTTAATATTAAAAATGATACAGAGCTCCATGTAATAAAATATTACAGAGCAAATATAAATTAAAATAGGATTAATTCAATGATGTTGAATGACCATTTCGATATGAAAATCCCCACGGGGGATAACACATCACCTCAGCAACAGAAAAATCCTTTCAGATGGTCATTCAACATCATTCAAGTAATCCTTTTTTAATTAATATATATATATATATATATATATATATATATATATTACCCTCTCACACCCTGATTGAGCACGCTGGAAGAATGGTAAACTTTGAAAAACAGTAGCTACTCTGGCATGTACGCATCGCTCATTCAGTAAAATGAATTAGACCACCCTGCCGATTGGGCGCGTATAATGATAATATACACGCTAAAGATTCTGGCTTCTTTTACCGAACGTCCATAGCCCAAAGGTAGAATCGCCGACTGACGCAAATTCGGTCGGGTTTCAACCTTGGGGTAAAAGGCAATCGGAGTCTAGCCGTACTGATGAGCTGTGATACAGCGAAACAGATCTGTCTGTGGATGACTATATATATATATATATATATATATATATATATATATATATATATATATATATATATGTATGCTAGTATTAAATAAATTATATTTTAGAACATGGTCCAATGGATATCAGCTCGGAACGAGAAATCGGGGAGCCGAGTTCGAATTCCAGTTGAATTCATTGCATTCACTTACGCGCAAATACCCTTGGGAAAGGTATTAATCCGTCTATTCCTTCCAGTTATGGGTTAAATAGCTGGACAGATTGGGTTCTATAGCCTTGGTCGGCAACCAGTCTACCGCAGAAAGCAATGGCAACCTACTGCGGGATAATCTTCTGCCCAGTCAGTCATGTCTCTTTCGAGACATGATCGCCCAAGCGTGTTTCACGTATGGCACTTAACTGACTGACTGACAAATTTTTTTATCCACTACAAAGTGTACTTTTTTTTCGACATTGAATTTACAATGTCTCATCAGGTACTGTGGAAAGTAATGGAAAGCCTGTCGAAACAAAATGTGCACTGTTTTGTGGATAACAAATTTGTACATGTTCTAAAATATAATTTCTAATAAATATTCACAGCTCTATATTATATATCGAGCACTGTTTTAAATTAATGTTTTGAACTTTGTAAATTTTTCTTCGTTCCTTATTCACTCGAATATATATATATATATATATATATATATATATATATATATATATATATATATATATAAAAACAGCAAAAACATTAAACAGATAAGAATTATTCTATACATTATTCTATAAAAATATTTGAAAAGCAATAAATAATTTCTGTCTGTTTAATCTTTTTATTGGATTTCTCTTGGTTTCCAATACAAAAAAACAAAAACATGTCTAAATATCCAAATGAACACCTGTTTAATCCTCAAATATTTTTCATCTCTTATTTTTGCCATCTGTTAATACACAGTCGATTTACATCCTGTTTTAGAATAAATCATTTCTAGGAATTTTGATTGACTGGGGTGTCAGTCTTCCTTCAGGGCGTGTCAGATCGTCTCAAGTTACAGGACACTTATCCACCGGTCAGGCTTTGATCTTTCTTTTTTTTTTTTTATTTGAACCCGTGAAGATGCGGTCAGTTGAATAAATGTTGGAATTAACTAAAAAAAAAAACAAAAAACAAACAAACAAAAAGGAAAGAAAGAAGCCTTTCAAATCAATAATGACACGCTGTTGGCTTCTTTTCTTGGTTCGGCGGCGGAAGAAGAATGTGACCCCTCGAATATAATGTCAATAACAAGTTCAAATGTGTTCCAGTACCGACAAGCTTTAACACAGCGGTGTCCTTGTAACAACCGGCCTTCTCTTCGAGGCTAGCTGGTTCCCTGATATCCTGATATCACACCCACGCAGGCACGCACGCACGCACGCACATACACACACAGATATATATATATATATAACATAGTGATGATCCACGTATACTGTCTTAATATGTATAGGAAAAACTACTAAAAAGTTGTAAGTTTAAAAATGTATTTTTCTGACAGCATTTATTTATTTCTATTATATTTGATATTTCAGACCGTCCTCATTTGTTTCTGATGAAAGGCCGAGGACGGTCTGAAATATCAAATATAATAGAAATAAATAAATACTGTCAGAAAAATACATTTTTAAACTTACAACTTTTTAGTAGTTTTTTTATCCTATATATATATATATATATATATATATATATATATATATATATATATATATATATCGCTCATTCAGTAATGAATTAAAGCACTCTAGCTATTGGCGTATGATACATCATACGCTAAAAGTCTGCCTCCTTCTACCGAGCGCCCATAGATCAGAGGTAGAATCACCGACTGACGCCAATTCGGGTTTCAATTCTTGGTAAAAGCAATCAGATGTCTAATCGTACTGATAAGTTGTGATACAGCGAAACAGATCTGTTTGCGGATGACTGTATATATATATATATATATATATATATATATATATATATATATATATATTATTATTATTATTATTATTATTATTATTATTTCATCCAAGCAAGGTAGATGAACTTGGTGTATGTGCAGTGGGTTACAGAATAATAAATATATATTTCGTGAGGATATTGTAATGATGTTCTCACTCGTCAGGGCTGTTTGTTTGACAAGCATCATAACGATGTTCTCCCGAAACTTGAATCTGCTCTATTAAAGGGACAAACTGTTTGTGTCTATCAACGCTCAATCTACACCACGATATCGAGTATTTTACGATAAAATACCTGCCTGCAAAAATATATTTTATCAGTAATAACCGCTGAAAAATAGCAACATTGACGCTAAATACCACCACAATTAAACACTATATAAACAGTAGCTACTCCGGCATTTACGCACCGCTCATTCGATAATGAATTGGAGCACTCTAGCTATTGGGCGTGTTTATACTCGCTAAAAAGCCTGCTTTCTTCTACCGGACGCTCATGGCCTAGGGGTAGAATCTCCGACTGACGCCAATTTGGTTGGGTTTCAATCCTAGGTTAGGAAGCGACCGGAGTCTAAGTCGTAATACAGCGAAACAGATCTGTCTGCGGATGACTATAGTATATATATATATATATATATATATAACGAAAATCTAAGGGTGAGCCAACAGTTAAGGGTGAGCCACGGTTTCGCTTAACAGCTCGTCATGGAAAATTGGCTATATATATATATATATATATATATATATATATATATATATATAGTCATCCGCAGACAGATCTGTTTCGCTGTATCACAGCTCATCAGTACGGTTAGAACCGATTGCTTTTTAACCCAGGATTGAAACCCGACCGAATTTGCATCAGTTCGGTAGAAGAAGGCAGACTTTTTAGCGTGTATATTATCATTATACGCACCCAATAGCCAGAGTGCTCTATTTCATTTACTGAATGAGCGATATATATATATATAACTGGACATTGTCAAAAGGCGACAGTCTGTATCATGCCAAACGCAATCGTCATGCCATACACTCTATCCCTTATATTGAGCGCTATAACCCATAATATCAGTTAAATGCCATACGTGATACACGATTTGGGCGATCATGTCTTGAAAGAGACATGACTGACTGGGCAAAAGATTATCCCGCAGTAGGTTGCCATTGCTTTCTGCGGTATATTGCTTGCCAGCCAAGGCTATAGAACCCAATCTGTCCTGTTATTTGACTCATAGCTAGAGGGGGAAGAGATGTACTATATTATTAAGTAGTAATAAGTGGGGGATCAATTTTATATTGTTATGAAGTAATAAACTGATCCCCCATTTTATGCCCAGTAGAAACCTTAATCATGTTTTCAACTATTATATTCAGCCAGTCAGTTAAGTGTCATAAGTGATACACGCTTGGGCGATCATGTCTCGAAAGAGACATGACTGACCGGGCAGAAGATTATCCCGCAGTAGGTTGCCATTGCTTTCTGCGGTAGATTGGTTGCCAGCCAAGGCTATAGAACCCAATTTGTCCTATTTAAACCATAACTAGAGGAAAGAGTGGGAATAAATATCTTTCCCAAGGGTATTTTCGCGTAACTGAATGCAACGAATTCAAATGCAATTCGAACTCGGCTCTCCGATTTGTCGTTCCAAGCCGATACCCACTGCACCACAAATAATAATTCACGTCGAAAAAGCAGTCAGTTCATAATATGCATCTGATGATTGCATATTGAATGAAACTCCGAGTCGTGCTCAAGGCGTAGAATATGTACATTTATTGATATATATTTTTAGTTCTGTTATACAACTGTTCTATTGAGCGCTATAACCTAGTCTACCGCTTTCTGTGGTAGACTGGTTGCCGGCCAATGCTAAAGAACACAATCTATCCTGTTATTTAACCCATAACTGGAGGGAAGATGCGGATTAATATCTTTCCCAAGGGTATTTGCACGTAAGTGAATTCAACGAACATCAACTGGAATTCGAACTCGGCTCCCCGATTTCTCGTTCCCAGCCGATATCCATTGCACCACAACGCATAAACAAAAACGAAGAAAATAATTGCAACGTTCAAAACATTAATTTAAAACAGTGCTCAGTATCAAAATAAAGGAATTAATATTTTTTATAAATTATTACGTGAGAACATGAGAAGTAGTCTGTAGTAAGAATAGTGGTAGTAGTTACTAGTTTTTCACACGTTTTAACGTTATATATATATATATATATATTAAGGAAATTAACGAAGATTAACGAAACTGGTTATAAACGGCCGACAATTTGAAATGTATTGTTTGAACATAATTTTTATCGATACTCGTATTTAAGTAGATGTTCTTAACAGTAATATATAATTATATCTACTGGCCTGATTGTTTACGATAATTTTTTTTACGAAAATGTTTGTCATTCGGCGGGTATCGAACCTGTGACCCCTACCCACATAGGGGAAGACTATCATGTGATGTGGCACGTTCTTAAACCTCTCGACTACGAATGACCATTAGTCTAAACGAGGTTTTAATCGAGCCTATATAACACAGTTTTCGATTCATCGTAATAACCATATCTGCTCTGAAATGTATCGTAATGTCAACAAATGTAAACATGTTACGGAAATTAACGAAAATTAACGAAACTTGGTTATAAACAACCGACAATTTGAAATGATTTGTTTGAACATTATTTTTATCGATACTTGTATTTAAGTAGATATTCTGTTTTTAATCAAACAGTATTAATATTTATATCTACTGGCCATTTTACGAAAATGTTTGTCATTCGGCAGGATTCGAAACTGCCACCCCTACCCACATAGGGGAAGCTACCATGTGATCTGTTAACACACACACACACACACACACACACACACAAAGTTCCATTTATAAATAAGTTTAGCCCGGTTCACACTCCACCCACATCTATTGAACAGGTGAAGAGGCTCATCCCTTGTTTCCTGTTTAGGATGCGGTTCCCGGTTTTCTCTTTTCCAATCTTTTCACTCTTTTATTTTTTTTTCCAATTGGAGTAGATAGACTAAACTATCGCCCGGTTCACACTCCACCCACGTCTACTGAACAGGTGAAGAGGCGCATCCCTTGTTCCCTGTTTAGGATGTGGTTTCCAGCTATCTCTTTTCCATTCTTTTTACTCTTACGTAGCCCCCTGCTCATCAGTGGCGTTACCGCCTTGCTTGGGGTGATATGATTAAAAAAAAAAAAATTCCTTTGATATTTGTTTTTTGTTGTTATGATTACGTTTACTTATATTTACGCATGCGTAAATTATATACTTAATTTATTTAATTATTGATTTTGGTTAATTTGTTATACTCATTTTATATATCTTCATTTTATTTCGTATTACTTTTTAGTTAACTTCAGTTTTCGATTTTTAAGTAATGTATTAAAAAATTGTTTTCCTGTTTGCATTTTGAGATGAATTTTGATCGTTTATTTAGTAATTTCAGTTGGTCTGGAAAGGTAATGATGTTTATTTTTTTCCTCCAGATAAATTATAGTTTGTGGAATTTATTGTTGTAGACTGATGCAGTTTTCCTTACTTTTATAATATTTTGGTGGGATTTCGTTTTTATTTTTAAAATTCTCCAACATGTTTAGAAAGCATTGTGCTGTTCGCGTATTTACTGTTTGCAATGCATGTTTTGTGTATGTAGTTTCTTTGTTTCTAGGGTACTTCACTTACTCCTTGTGTATATTTTCTTCGTAGTCTGCTGATTCTACAGTGGCTGGATTTATTATATTTTCCTGTAAGTCATTTCCATTTAAGGGACAATCGTTCTTGCTCTGAAGTTACATGTGGGTTTGATTTGTGAGTGTGGTTTGTTGGTTGATTTCTTGTGTATTTGTGTTACGTTCTTGGTGTAACTGTAGTTGATTTTTAATGGGGAGTGCTTGTGTACGAGTTTACTGAATATTTTTCATACGTTCGGTTTTAAATTTTTATTGTACGGTGGGTAGAGCCATATGGTGCTTTTTGCTGTTGGATTTTCTTTAGGGTGTCGTCTGTTTGTGTGTTTTATGGAAGATTCACTGTATTTTAGAGTACTTTCATAATCATTTGACTTTGTTAAATATGATTTCATTGGAAGAATTGTCAGATACCCTGCGGTTAAATTGTTCTTAGATTTGCTTCATTGTGGTGCAGTGGATATTGAATCGAAACAACCAATCGGGATAACGAGTTCGAATTCCAGTTGAATTCCTTGTATTCACTTACGCATAAATACCCTTGGGAAAGGTATTAATCCGTCCTTTCCCTCCAGATATGGGTTAACTAACAGGACAGTCTAGTGCGGATAGCAATGGCAACCTACTGCGGGATAATCTTCTGCCCGGTCAGTCATGTCCCTTTTGAGACATGATCGCCCAAGCGTGTATCACGTATGGCACTTAACTGACTGACTGAATATAATAGTTGGAATCATGATTAAGGCTTCTACTGGTCATAAAGTGGGGGATCGGTTTTCTATTGTCATGAAGTAATAAACTGATCCCCCCCAAATTACTACTTAATAATATAATACGTCTCTTCTCCCTCTAGTTCTGAGTCAAATAACGGGACAGATTGGGTTCTATAGCCTTTGTCGGCAACCAGTCTACCGCAGAAAGCAATGGCAACCTACTGCGGGATAATCTTCTGCCCGGTCAGTCATGTCTCTTTTGAGACATGATCGCATTAGCGTATATCACGTATGGCATTTAACTGACATACATTGAAGTGAGTGCATGAAAGATGTTTATATAGACATTGGTCGGACGTTAAGTACCCTATACCATTGATAAATTTCGTTCGCTTATGTTGAGAGTGAAATCTACGAAATTAATATATTGCAGAGAAGAGTTATGCCAAATCACTAAATTTAAAAGTTCAGTTATGATTTTTTTCTATTTTATCATTTTTTTGTCTGTTAAATTTCTTTAAGTTTATGACACCGTCATCCCTGCAGAGGTCTTTTGTCTTATTTGTCGGATATTTTACTTGATACGTATAAGAAAATCATTTTGTCCAGGTTCTTACAAAGTTTCACAATTCTTGGTAGATCATCTATTAACACAATCCGGGACATTTAAAAAAAAAAAAATGACTAAAACCCAAACAAAACAAAAGGAATCGAAATGAAACAGGCTAGAAAATTTATCCAAAAAATGGCCCTTAAAACAATTAAACTGAGACCATTGATACTGTAATACAGTGTAACCCGGATACAAGAGAGTTGCCGGGACCGGACAAGAATTATCTTATATCCGAGTTTCTCTTATATCCGGGGTTGATATATTGTGTCTAACCCGGATATGAGATAAATCCGGAGATAAGTGATGTTTCATCTGGTCCAAAAACTAGAGCCTGTGGTAATGTATATAAAATAGACCAAACCCGGATATAAGAGAAACCAGGATGTAAGAGAATTCTTATCCTGCCCCGACAGCTCTCTTATATCCGGGTTACACTGTACATTACCACAGGCTCTAATTTGGGACCAGAGAAAATCAGAATGTATTTCACAAAGTGGGATATTTACAAAAAAATGTAAAAAAACATACACGAAAAAATAAATAAATAAATAAATAAAAAATAAATGAAATCGGCGAGAAAGTTCACACAAAAAATGGCCTTAATAAAAATTAGCTTGCCTTCACTGATAATCTATCATCACCATGTGCGATATTTAACAGAAAAATGGGATACAAACATAAACCGGCTTACGGCCATATCACGTTGAATACAACGGTTCTCGCTCGATCACCGAAGTTAAGCAACGTTGAGCCTGGTCAGTACTTAGATGGGTGACCGCTTGGGAAGCATAATATAGTGGCGGATGTGCGTTGTGGTGCAGTGGATATCGGCTCGGAAAGAGAAATCGGTGAGCCGTGTTCGAATTCCAGTTGAATGCCCTGCATTCACTTAAGTACTGGTACCCTTGGGAAAGGTATTAATCCGTCCCTTCCCTCCAGTTATGGGTTAAATAACAGGGTAGGACTTGGGGACCCTGCCCTTAAAAAGAAATCCCAATGAATATTAATACTCGAAAATAAAAAAAGTATTACTTGACAAAATAACTTATATAAAAAAACAATAAATTGTTGAAAGAAAAACGTATTACCAGCAATAAATAAATAAAAATTTAGTTGGCAATAAATGACCCGCCGAGGTTGATATGCCATAAAAGAAAACAACCAACCAACATAAAAAAATATTACTTGACACAAAAAATTATATATATATATATATATATATATATATATATGAACAATAAATTGTTGAAAGAAAAACGTATTACCAGCAATAAATAAATAAAATTTTAGTTGGCGCTAATTGCCCCTCCGAGGTTGATATGCCATAAAAACAAAACAACCAACCAACAAACAAACATGAACGAAAATAAGAAAAAAAAAAAAAATTAAACGAGAACGGCCACAACATTTACCACCAAAAAAAGGCCAGTACAATATTTAGCCTGTGGCCAGTGATAAACTGGCGATATTTATAATATGAAGGATGATCGAAACATCAACTAAAATGAGAAAAACATGTATCTAAGTGAAGTCAGCTAGAATATTTACAACCAAAAAATGTCACGCACAATTTTTTTAGCCAGCTCCCACCGTAAAACTATCACACGAAAAAAATGTGATGAAAACATAAAAAAAAAAATACGATAAAAATGTATGTAAATGTAAACGACGAAAATATTTACGAGCAAAAAAGGCCTTTACAACATTTAGCCTCACCCCGCGGATAAACAATGATGAAGATGTGCAATATTTATATATATATAAAAAAAAAAAGATGGTACCATTAACTGAAATGAAAAAAAAATAAAATAATGTATCTAAATGAAAGTAGAAACAACATTAACGTGCTAAAGTTGCTTTTACAACATGTAGCATATTATCGCTGATAATCGATTAAAACCATGTGCGATATTTATAAAAAAAATACGATAGAAACATAAACTCAAATTTAAAAAATGTATTCAAATGAAAGTAGATGCAACATTAACGTACTAAAATGGTTTTTACAACATTTAGCTTGATTTCCTAGGAAATCTATGAACACCATGTGCGTAATTAATAAAAAAAAAAATGATGGAAACATAATATCAAATGAAAAAAAAATGTATCCAAATGAAAATAGATACGACCTTAACGTACTAAAATGGCGTTTACAACATTTGGCTTGATTTCGCTGGAAATCTATTAACACCATGTGGGATATTTATAAAAAAATTTGATAGAAACATAAATTTAAATGAAAAAATATATACAAATAAAAGTAGATACAACAACATTAACGTACTAAAATGGATTTTGCAACATTTCGCTTGATTTCGCTGAAAATCTATTTACACCATGTGCGTAATTAATGAAAAAATGATAGAAACATAATCTCAAATGAAAAAAATGTATCTAAATGAAAGTAGATACAACATTAAAGTACTAAAATGGATTTTACAACATTTAGCTTGATTTCGCTGGAAATCTATTAACACCATGTGCGTAATCAATAAAAAAATTATAGAAACATAATATCAAATGAAAAAAATGTATCCAAATGAAAATAGATACCACATTAACGTACGAAAATTGCTTTTACTACATTTAGTTTGATTTCGCTGAAAATCTATTAACACCATGTGCGTAATAAATGAAAAAACATGATAGAAACATAAATTCAAATGAAAAAAATGTATCCAAATGAATGCAGATACAACATTAACGTACTAAGATGGCTTTTTCAACATTTAGCTTGATTAATCTGGAAATCTATTAACACCATGTGCGTAATTAATAAAAAAAAATGATGGAAACGTCATCTCAAATTAAAGAAATTTATCCAAATGAATGTAGATACAACATTAACGTACTAAGTTGGATTTTACAACATTTAGCTTGATTTCTCTGGAAATCTATTAACACCATGTGCGTAATTAATAAAAAAAAATGATAGAAACATAAATTCAAATGGAAAGAATGTATCCAAATGAACGTAGATCCAACATTAACGTACTAAAATGGCTGTTGCATCATTTAGCTTGATTTCGCTGAAAATCTATTAACAACATATGCGATATTTAAAAAATTACGTGATAAAAACATCTAATCAGATGCCAAAAAATGTATCTAGTTGAAATCTGTTTTAAGATTTACCGCCAAAATTGGCTCTTACAACATTTAGCCTATCCTAGCTGATTATCTTTTAACACCATGTGCGATATTTATTAAAATATTGTGATGAAAAGAAATACTCAAATGTGAAAAAATTTATCTAGGTGAAATTTGTTACAAAATTTACCGCCTAAATTTGCTCTTCCAACATTTAGCCTCCCTTTGCTGATAATCTATTAACACCATGAGCGATATTTTTAAAAAAATATGACAAAACCATAAAATCAAATGCCAAAAAATGTATCTGAATGAAATCTGTTACAAGATTTACCGCCGAAATTGGCTCTTCCAATATTTAGCCTGTCTTTGCTGATAATCTTTTAACACCATGTGCGATATTTATTATAGATATTGACATCAAAACAAAAACTCAAATGTGAAAAATATGTCTAAATGAAATAAGTTACAAGATTTACCGCCGAAATTGGCTCTTCCAATATTTAGCCTCCCTTTGCTGATAATCTATTAACACCGTGTCTGATATTAAAAAAAACAAAAAAACAAATGTGATAAAACCATAAAATCAAATGCCATAAAGTGTATCTAAATGAAATCTGTTACAAGATTTACCGCCTAAATTGGCTTTTAGCCTGTCTTTGCTGATAATCTATTAACACCATGTGTAATATTTAAAAAAAAATGTGATAAAAACATAAACCCAAATGAGAAAAAATGAAATCAGCCACAACATTTACCGTCTAAAATGGCTCTTACAACATTTAGCCTATCTTCCCTGATAATCAATTAACATTATGCGCGATACTTATTAATTTGTTTTTATAGAAATATAAACTTAAATGAGAAAAAATGTATCTAAATAAAACCGTTCATAACATTTACCACCTTATATGGTTCTTGCAACATTTAACCTGTCTTCACTGAAAATCAACATCATGTGCAATATTCATGAAAAATGTGATACAATATAACCCTGATATAAGATAAACCCCGTATATAAGAGATATTTTATCTGGTCCAAAATTAGAGCCTGTGGTAATGTACATTGTAACCTGGATATAAGGGAGTTGTCGGTACCGGATAAGAATTCTCTTCTATCCGGGATTTTCTCTTATATACGGGTTTGGTCTGTTTTATATACATTACCACAGGCTCTAATTTGGGACCAGATAAAATAGCTCTTATATCCGGGTGCTTATCTTATATCAGGGTTATACTGTACATAGAATATACCAAACCCGGATATAAGAGAAATAATGGCAAATCATAAAAATATATCGAAATGAAATCGGCTACAATATTTACCACCTAAAATGGCTTTAGCTTGTTGCCGCTTATGATCTATCAACAACATGTGCGATATTTATTAAAATGTTTTGGTAGAAACATTAACTCAAAGGAGAAAATATATATATCTAAATGAAATAGGCTCGAACATCTACCGCCAAATATGGCCCTTACAACATTCACACTGGCGACACTGATCATGTATTTACACCATGCGCGATATTTTAAAAAAATGTTTCAAAAACAAATTGAAATGAGAAAAAATGTATATAAACAAAATCGGCTACAATATTACCACCTAATATAGCCCTTAAAACATTTAGCCTGTCTACACTGAACCTATAAACTCCACTCGCGATATTAAAAAAATATTATAGAAACATAAACTCAAATGAGAATCAGTCAGTCAGTTAAGTGCCATACGTGGTACACGCTTGGGCGATTAAGTCTCTTTCGAGACATGACTGACTGAGCAGATGATTATCCCGCAGTAGGTTGCCATTACTTTCTACGGTAGACTGGTTGCCAGCCAAGGCTATAGAACCCAATCTGTCCTGTTACTTGACTCATAGCTAGAGGGGGAAGAGATGCAGTATACTATTAAGTAGTAATTATTGGGGGGATCAGTTTATAACTTCAAAACAACATAAAACTGATACCCCACTTTATGCCCAGTAGAAGTTTTAATTATTTTTCCAACTATTATGTTCAGTCAGTCAGTTAAGTGCCATACGTGATACATGCTTGGGCGATCATGTCTTTTTCGAGACATGACTGACTGAGCAGATGATTATCCCGCAGTAGGTTGCCATTGCTTTCTACGGTAGACTGGTTGCCAGCCAAGGCTATAGAACCCAATCCGTCCTGTTACTTGACTCATAGCTAGAGGGGGAAGAGATGCAGTATACTATTAAGTAGTAATTATTGGGGGGATCAGTTTATAACTTCAAAACAACATAAAACTGATACCCCACTTTATGCCCAGTAGAAGTTTTAATTATTTTTCCAACTATTATGTTCAGTCAGTCAGTTAAGTGCCATACGTGATACATGCTTGGGCGATCATGTCTTTTTCGAGACATGACTGACTGAGCAGATGATTATCCCGCAGTAGGTTGCCATTGCTTTCTGCGGTAGGCTGGTTTCCGGTCATGGCTGTAGAACCCAATCTGTCTTGTTAGCTTCTTCCTCGCACTTCCTGCCTGTGGAACTCGCTTCCTTATTCTTGCTTTCCTGGCTGCTACAACCTCCAGGAATTCAAATGCAAGGTCAATTCTCATCTCTTAACCACTTGACCCTAGTTCTTTCTTCACCATCCTGTATATCCTTTCCTTTCTCTCCACCTTTGCAACTGTCATCATACCTGTATTCCCTCCCTTATCTTGCTCCTTTCTAAATGGTTTGTCCTTCTCTTCACTCTCTTCTATCTAGTGCTTTTACTCTTATGTAGCCCCCCGCACATCAGTGGCGCTACCGCCTTGCTCGGGGTGATATGATTAAAAAACAATTTACCTCATAACTTGAAGGAATAGACGAAGTAATACCTTTCCGAAGGGTGTTTGTGCGTCAGTGAATGCAATGAATTCAGCTGGAATTCGAATGAACCAAAATGAAAAGAAAATATCGAAATGAAATCAACTGGTTCTTTTACCCCCCGCCCCCCAAAATGGCTTTTACAACATTTCACCTGTCTTCGCAAATCTTCTATTTTCATACTTTGTGATATTCTATGAAAAAAAAAAAATGATAGAATCACAAACCAAAATACGAAAATTATCTAAATAGAATCTGCTCCTTCATTTACCGAAAAAAGGTCTTTACAGCATTTGGCCTCCCCATTCTAATCTTTGAAATGAAAATTGAATGGTTCTTTTGTTATTATTACTTTGAAAAGTTTTACAAGGCAAGGAAGCAAATATGAACTCATCTGAATCACCCTAAAATTTCTTCATTCTTTCATTAATGAAACTGCAATATAGGTAATTATTAAATATTTATAAATTCATTTGATGCACATGTTATTGTGCAGTATTAAGAAAAGAACCATTCTATTTTCATTTCTATTTTCATTTACAATTATTCACTTGGCAATAAATACTTAAAAAATGGTACGAAATATATTGTATTTTAAATCACTGGTGCTGTTAATATGTTTATACATATGTATATTATATATTTATGTGTGTATATATATATATATATATATATATATATATATATATATATATATATTGTCATACGCAGACAGATCTGTTTCGCTGTATCACAGCTCATCAGTACGGTTAGACTCCGATTGCTTTTAATCCAGGATTTAAACATATGTATATTATATATCTATATATATAAGTTGAACATGTAGATTGGAATCTGACAAGGTGATAGAATAAAGTTAAAAAACGAATAGAAAACATATCTCAATCTCACAAGTTTCCCTTTCATTAAACCTTCTTCAAAGACTAAGAAAAAATGGAAAACAAGGAGACAGTCTACTGGTGAGTTGGGATTTGGGCTTAGTTCTCATTTGAATGATAATTGTTATTATTTGTGGTTAGTTCATATGTGTCACGTTTATTAATGCAATAGATAATTTTTAAATGTATGTGTGAGTAATATTTTGGATGATAAATTGTGTAATAGTGCATGTGTGCGTTTATGAAAAAATGCTTGTCTGTCTAGGTGTATGTTGGACAGTAATGATAGTTAATATAAATGTATACGTGTGTGTGTGCGTGTGTGTGTGCGCGCACGCGCGTGTGTGTGCATGTGCATGTATCCATTGCATTAACACACACACACATATACATATATATTAACTAACATTACCATCCACATACACCTAAACAGACCAGCGTTTATGCACAAACATATACATACACCATGATACATTTTATTATTCAAAATATTCTACGCACAGGCATTTAAAATTATCTATTGCTTGAACACACGGGAGAGCATTAAAAGAGACAGGGGGAGGGGGAGAGATGGGGAGAGGCGGAAGGAAAGAGAGGGAGGGAGAGAGATATTTGGCTATATTGACATTCCGTGTCAGTCCAAGACCAGCAAACTAATATCGTAGAAGGATTTTAAAAAATCTCTTTTGGAAGAAATACAGATGTAGTTTCTAGGACACGTAATGAGGAAGGAGGGTTTGGAGAATCTGATGCTCACAGGGCGGAGAGAGTGAAAGAGGACAGGAGAGAACAGTACGTGACTTACTTAATTGGTTTAAACAAATGGATGTGCAGAACTGCGTTTGGGAAAAATATCAAGACAAAATATTTTAATTGCAACAAGGTACAGGAAAATTTGGAGTGCCGTGATCACCTACGTCCTGAAGGGACACGGCACATATAAGGAGAAGTAGAATTCCGGAATTAAAAGTGTTAAAAAGAAAGACGAGATGTTATTGAAATATACAGGCGATAAAGAGGAATGGTGAATCTCAAAGTGTTTTCTTCTTTTCTTAACATGTGATTTTTTTTTTCATTGTTCAGTTTCAATTTTTGAGGAAGTTGTCACAAGATGTGACGTAATTGCACCAAGCGTCACATCTTCGTTAGGATTTTGGTAGATGAAGATGGGATGGAAACGACTGAAATTGGTAAAGATGTAAGACTTGCAGGCAAATAAAGTTTGTCTTTCTTTCTCAATGTGCTTATTGACCCCTTCTTTGCGGGAGTGTAGATCTGGGCGAGGGTATGGCATTGAAAGCACATCTATCTATCTATCTATCTATCTATCTATCTATCTATCTATCTATCTATCTATCTATCTATCTATTTCGGTCTGTTCATAATGGTTCTATCTATCTATCTATCTATCTATCTATCTATCTATCTATCTATCTATCTATCTATCTATCTATCTCAGTTTGTTCCTAATCTATCTATCTATCTATCTATCTATCTATCTATCTATCTATCTATCTATCTATCTATCTATCTATCTATTTCGGTTTGTTCATAATGGTTCTATCTATCTATCTATCTATCTATCTATCTATCTATCTATCTATCTATCTATCTATTTCGGTTTGTTCAATGGTTCTATCTATCTATCTATCTATCTATCTATCTATCTATCTATCTATCTATCTATCTATCTATCTATCTATTTCGATTTGTTCATAATGGTTCTATCTATCTATCTATCTATCTATCTATCTATCTATCTATTTATTTGTTCATAATGATTCTATCTATCTATCTATCTATCTATCTATCTATCTATCTATCTATCTATCTATCTATCTATCTATCTCAGTTTGTTCCTAATCTATCTATCTATCTATCTATCTATCTATCTATCTATCTATCTATCTATCTATCTATTTCGGTTTGTTCATAATGGTTCTATCTATCTATCTATCTATCTATCTATCTATCTATCTATCTATCTATCTATCTATCTATCTATCTATCTCAGTTTGTTCCTAATCTATCTATCTATCTATCTATCTATCTATCTATCTATCTATCTATCTATCTATCTATTTTGGTTTGTTCATAATGGTTCTATCTATCTATCTATCTATCTATCTATCTATCTATCTATCTATCTATCTATCTATCTATTTCGGTTTGTTCATAATGGTTCTATCTATCTATTTATCTATCTATCTATCTATCTATCTATCTATCTATCTATCTATCTATCTATCTATCTATCTCAGTTTGTTCCTAATCTATCTATCTATCTATCTATCTATCTATCTATCTATCTATCTATCTATCTATCTATTTCGGTTTGTTCATAATGGTTCTATCTATCTATCTATCTATCTATCTATCTATCTATCTATCTATCTATCTATCTCAGTTTGTTCCTAATCTATCTATCTATCTATCTATCTATCTATCTATCTATCTATCTATCTATCTATCTATTTCACTCACACAAATACGAATAGACAATTTTTCTCTCTCTCTCTCTCACAAACGCACTCTCTCTGTTTATCTCTCGATGATTAACATGAAGATAATGGAATGAATTATGTGACACTAGTTCGGTTTAATCAGGTGTGTGCCCATATGCATACATATAGATTAAAAATGGTTCAATTCTCGAGACTACGTTTGTATCCACTAATCCCTCTCTATAGTGCCAAGAGGGAGGTATTGGCGCAGGCTTGGAATCTCGAGGGAGAAGGCTTCCACATAACTTTAATCTGAAGCGATAACAATCAGTCAGTTAAGTGCCATATGTGATACACGCTTGGGCGATCATGTCTCGAAAGAGACATGACTGACTGGGCAGAAGATTATCCCGCAGTAGGTTCCCATTTCTTTCTGCGGTAGAGTGCTTGCCAGCCTAGGCTATAGAACCCAATCTGTCCTGTTATTTGACTTATAGCTAGAGGTGGAAGAGATGTACTATATTATTAAGTAGTAATAAATGGGGGATCAATTTTATATTGTTATGACGTAATAAACTGATCCCCGACTTTATGCCCAGTAGAAACCGTAATCATGTTTTCAACTATTATATTCAGTCAGTCAGTTAAGTGCCATACGTGATACACGCTTGGGCGATCATGTCTCGAAAGAGACATGACTGACTGGGCAGAAGATTATCCCGCAGTAGGTTGCCATTGTTTTCTGCGGTAGACTGGTTGCCGACCAAGGCTAAAGAACCCAATCTGTCCTGTTATTTGACTCATAGCTAGAGGGGGAAGAGATGTATTATATTAGTAATATTTAAATAAAGAAGAGGGTTGAAATGAAAGGTTATCTGTGGAGAACTGTGACTCTCTTCGTGCTGATGGAACATGGTATTTAAAATAATGAAGAAATGAGGCTTGGGGAATAGGACACTCATAAGACAAGGCAAATTGAAAGCAAGATTAATCATGGGGATGGGAGAATGAATACCACACGGCGAAAGTCAGTCAGTTAAGTGCCATACATGATACACGTTTTGGGCGATCATGTCTCGAAAGACACATGGCTCACTGGGCAGATGATTATCCCGCAGTAGGTTGCCATTGCTTTCTGCGGTAGATTGGTTGCCGACCAAGGCTACAGAACCCAATCTGTCCTATTATTTAACCCATAACTGGAGAGAAGAGACAAATTAATACCTTTCCCAAGGGTATTTGCACTTAAGTGAATGCGAGGAATTCAACTGGAATTCGAAATCGGCTCCCCGATTTGTCTTTCCGAGTCGATATTCACTGCACCACCACGTACATCTCACGGCCAAAGAGGAACCCTAAAAGATTGAGTACAGTTGAAAGCAAAAAAAGCCTAAGATACTTAAGAGAAGCATGATCTTCTTGTCTCTTAATATTACAGATTCATTTTTAATATCTCTCCTACTATTTATTATTACCGTCTAATGTCATCTTTTTTTTAAATAATTGGTAAATTATTTATTTGTTCCTCGAAGGCCTTTACCCCTTCAAATCTTTCCAAAACATCCTTATTTCAGTGCAAATGTAAATACTGAACTGAAATCGATAATTGTTTCTTGACGAAACCTACCTTTTTTCACATTAACGACCAGAAAAATATCGAACTATTTGTCGCTGTTTGTCTCACCCCGTAACCACGGTTCAAAACATGTTATTCACTGCAGAATGACTTCACGCGTAGTTTGCCGATTTTCGGCCTTTTACTTCCTTTTTGAAATTACTACGCGGATATCGATTTCCGAAACCAAACAAACCACGGAGTAAATGCTCAAAGGAAGTAAACAGGTCGAAATAAGCATCATACGCCTCAAGTCATTCAGCGGTGAATCAGATATGAGAACAGTGGTAAGGAGTGAGATATAGTCCGATTTTTTTCTGGTTGATAACAGGAAAAAAGATAAGTTTCTTCAATAAACAATTATCGATTTGAGTTCAGCATATACATATCAACGGAATGTTTTGGAAAAGTTTGACGAGGTAAAGGCCTTCGAGAAACAAATAAAAAATTTACCAAATTATTTTGCTACTAGATGTTCTTTAAATTATTAATATGTTGTTGACTTTTATTTTATTCACGTCGTTCAGCAGCATTCAACCCCAGCGTTCACTCCTAGCATTCAGTTTTGGGAATTTTAAATTCTATTCGGTACATTGTGGTTGGAACGTCTGTTTTTGTTTTAGGTTTTTGGATTTTTTTAGCTCTTAACCAAAGCATTCTCAAGTTGTTCCTAGCGTTACTTCCTGTTGCAGCGGGAAGGTAAAAGCAATGGCGTCAGAAGATATTTCAAGAGATTTCCTTTTTGAAATTCTCTGAGACGGGTTTTTTTTTCTTTATATATTTCACAGACTCAACTCTGATTCGTTCTTTTTTATTCTCTTTTCTCACCAGAACTCTCTCTCTCTCTCTCTCTCTCTCTCTCTCTCCATATATATATATATATATATATATATAGGGCCGTAGCTGATGTTAAAAAAAAAAACACCGGGCACAGAGAAAATTGCCCGGATTTATTAGTTGACAATATGATGACGTCATCAGTGTCATCCATTTCTAGAAACTATGATTTTTGCGGATTTTTTCGGCTATTCCAATGGAAATTAGGCACAGAACGTGAACGAAAGCAGGAAATCGGGTTCGGACTTTCTGTGTATAACCAGTCTTTTCTCCCAAAATTAATAAATAAACAGGTTTTTACTGCGTTCATTCGGATGTTTTCTTCGTTTTTCTTTCTTTCTTTCTTTCTTTCTTCGTGAATTGTTTAGTTTAATTTCTGACGAAATTAGCCCGGATTTTCACTATGATTACACGGATCGGCCCTGATCCGTGCCCGGTGTGCCCGATAGTCAGATACGGCCATGTATATATATATACATATCACCCGATGAGAAGCACCTAAAGGTAGCTTCGAAACGCGAAAATTTTTGTGTAGTGATACTATGAATTTATAAACCATTGTAACAACTATTACAATATAACGCTCTGCGTTTGTATCGAGCACTCTTTATAAAAGTAAATGCATGAACAACAGGTTAAAAAAACTACGAGTTCTACAACTTAGTTTCAATATATATATATATATATATATATATATATATATATATAAGAAAAACGCAATACGTTATTTAGATTGGTTATAAATTATAATTAATTTTTATGAGCTAAATTAGTTCATTTCATCAGAACACACTATATCCGTTGCATCCGGTACCAAATTTTTTACCGGAATAAGCATTTCTTTGAAATGGAAAAAAAAAAGAATTAAAAAATTTTAAGGACAGAGACATTGGCGTTATCTCAGTTGGGGATCTCCAGACCAGTCGCGAATGGGGTCATCTTTCTTAGATGGTGACCATAAAGTCATTATACGCCCACTCCAATCTGATGGATACGTATATATGTGTCAGTCAATTAATTACCATACGTGATACACGCTTTGGGCGATTATGTCTCGAAAGAGACATGACTGACTGGGCAGAAGATTATCCCGTAGTAGGTTGCCATTACTTTATGCGGTGGACTATAGAACCCAAACTGCCCTGTTATTTAACCCATAACTGGAAGGAATAAACGGATTAATACCTTTCCCAAGGGTATTTTGCATGTAAGTGAACGCAAGGAATTCAACTGGAATTCGAACTCGGCTCTCTGATTTCTCGTTCCGAGCCGATATCCACAACACACATCCTGTGTAACCGCACATATTAACACATTCATGTATACTTATTTATATTCACATACACACATGCACATATATCCACATTTGTACATACGAATGCACTTGTGTTTATACTTACATATACCTACAAACCTACATCCATTCATGTTCACTTATCAATTTTGCGTTTGTTTACTCACATATATATTTTTATTAAGACACTAGCCGTATAGCTCGGCGTTGCTCGGGTGTAATGAAAGCTTTAAAACTAATCTATGGTCCTGGAGCTCAGACTCTTTGGACGTTGGCGCAAAAGACTAAAAAGCAATAGTTGTTTCCAGTTAAATCGAAACTGTAGACTGAAAGAAAAATGAAAGGATGTAAGTCAAATTTTGATTTCCTGGTATCGATATCAAGTAAGTTTGTTTTCGTCGTAAATTGAATTTTGAAGGCTAAATAAGTCCTCTGAGTAAATGGTATCATGGCTGAGACTAAGAACAACAATTATACCTACTTAGAGCCAAACCCGAAGCAAAAACTAAAATAAACAAATACAGGCATACAGGCAGATAAACAAACACGCACACAAACAACTTGCCTTCTATATATATATATATATATATATATATATATATATATATATTATCGATTTTCTGCACTATTGTAAGAACTACAACGTCGAAACTACTGAATATCGTTTCTTATGTCTTTGTCTATGAGTGTATGAAATTTGATTAAAATTGAACCACTCCTTCTATAACCCGATTTTTTCGATTATCGATTTTCGATATTTAACGGGGGTACCTCGACACAAAACCTAGCTAAGAACACTCACAGGCGCTTATAGTACAACTGTGTAAATTTTCAAGAAAATCGGTTCAGCCGTCTCGGAGTCTATAGTTAACGGACACACACACACACACACACACACACACAGAGCCAAAGTTTCATTTATAAATAAATTTAGATGATTTCCACGCGTATAAATAGTAATACATATACTTCAGTATATGTAATAATTCTAAAACTCACAAAGTACTCATACTTTGCATACTTACACACATCCCCTAAACATACATACGTATATCTCCCATAGATATGCCCGTATATATATATATATATATATATATATATATATATATATATATGTGTGTGTGTGTGTGTGTGTGTGTGTGTGTGTGTGTGTTTGTACATATAAATGTATTATTCATACATGCATTCATCTATTTATATCCACACATAATTATTGTGTTAACACACTCATACATCTATGAAGAGCGGATCCGTGCGCACATATATATATATGCATACTAGCAGTATAGCCTGGCATTGCTCGGGTATAATGAAAGCCTTAAAACTATTCCATGGTCCTGCCGCTCAGTCTCAGCCTAAAGAATATTTGTGTGAAGTTTGGTGAGAATCGGATAAAAATTGTGGATTTGTATTAAGGACATACAGACAGATAAACAGACATACACACAAACATCTTGCCTTATATATATATATATATATATATATATATATATATATATATATATATATTTTCGATTTTTTCCACTATTGTAAGAAATGCAACCTTGAAAATTCTGTATATCGTTTCTTATGTCTTTGTCTATGAATGAATCAAATCAAATTTGATTAAAATTGGACCACTCCTTCTATCTCCCGATTTTTCGATTATCGATTTTCGATATTTATCGGGGGTACCTCGACACGAAATCTAGCTAAGAACACTCGCAGACGCTTATAGTACAACTGTGTAAATTTTCAAGAAAATCGGTTCAGCCGTTTCGGAGTCTATAGGTAACGAACACACACACACAGACACACACACTGACAAAGTTCCATTTATAAATAAATTTAGATATATAAACAACTTTTTAACGTATATCTATTAATTCTTCATCTCTGCTCTTTCTCGTTTTTTTTTGTACTCGCTTATAAAAACTAATACGCGTACGTATAAAGACAATGTAAGTTTGTATACACATACATGTCCAGTCTTCACCCCAAACGAGATGGAATGTTTCACATTTCATACATCTTAACAAACATTATACACATATACCCATATATACCGGCATATATTATTCGGATCTTAATATTAAAATGTACACATATGAGTAAAATGTTAAAATACATGAAGATATAATCAGTTCAGGAAGGCACAATCGACTACATCCAAGATTAACACAATCTACATATAATCAGGTGCTCTCATATACACGAGGGCTTACGGCCATATCACGTTGAATACACCGGTTCTCGCTCGATCACCGAAGTGAAGCCACGTTGAGCCTACTCAGTACTTAGATGGGTGACCGCTTGGGAATACCAGGTGATGTAAGCGTTTAGTGACAGATGTGCGTTGTGGTGCAGTGGATACCGGCTCGGAAAGAGAAATCGGTGAGCCGAGTTCGAATTCCAGTTGAATACCCTGCATTCACTTAAGCACTGGTGCCCTTGGGAAAGGTATTAATCCGTCCCTTCCCTCCAGTTATGGGTTAAATAACAGGGTAGGATTTGGGGACCCTGCCCTTAAAAAACAAATCCCAATGAAACTTGATACTCGAAAAGAAAAATGTATTACTAGACAAAACTTATAAAAACAACAATAAATTTCGCACATAACTCTACATATGAACACACTCACGCATACACACTTATATTCACATACAAATATGTCTACTTACACATATGTACTTATAAATGCGTCTATACGTACACCTTTATATACACACATCCATCGATTTGATTGTTTTGTAATGTCCCATAAATTTGTTACATTGTCTGTAACCACGAATATTTAACCACTCCCCAACAAGAATAAGTTTTGACACAAGGTCAGTTTTTAAAGTGGGGAACATCAGCGTCGACGCCCGGTTCAAAGTTCAAATATTTCTCAGCTACTGCTGACGCAGCAACTGGAACCAGGTCTGGGTGATGTTCATACCAGTTTGCTTCCCGTAAAATTTGCCAATTTTTCAGTACAGATATTAATCCTTTGTACACAATGCTTCCAAAACGAAGCTGATATCAATTAACCATCACAGCCAATCGCTCCTACCTCCCATTAGCATGAAACAGTCTAGCCACCTTGAGAGTAAAACTCTACGCCTCCTTGGCCTCACACTCTCAGCGAATCTCAAGTGGGATGACTATATCGAATTCATTGCTAAATCCGCTGCTATGAAAGTCGGTTCTCTGTGCAGGCCCTGGAAGTTTTTTCCGTCTGAGTCCATCCTGCACATATATAAATATTGAATACTGTGTATTGAATACTGCTATCACATCTGGTCGGGTGCCCCTGCTATTCTCCTCGGGGTTCTTGACAGATTCCAACAGATTCCAACGATTCTGTGATCAATACCGACTTGGCAGCCCGGCTGCAGTCACTCACTTACCGGCGTGAAGTGGCTTCCCTGTGTCTCTTCTATAAATACTTTCACGGCTTCTGCTCCGATGAACTTAGATCACTGGTGCTCCCTAGGTATGCATTTGCACTAGATACTAGATTAGCAACTAGGTCACACTCTTTTACAGTGAAACAGATAAGATGTAACCGCAATTTCTACTCTAATAGCTTCTTTTCTCGCACTTCTTGCCCGTGGAATTCCCTTCCACATACTTTCTTTTCCAAAAGTTACAATCTCCAGTAATTTAAATGTAAGGTCAATAGCCACCTCTAATCACACTAACTCGCATCCATTCTCTCAAACATTCTTCCCATCTACCCAACCCTCACCCTCGGTATCCTCATCCGTCTATCACCCTCCTCCCGACATCTTCTATAACTAACCACTCTTTCTCATGAATTCCCTCTATGTAACCCCCTGCGCAACAGTGATAGTGGAATGCTTTGCTTGGGGTGAAATGTTTAAAAAAAAAAAAAAAAAAAAATTAGATACTTTATAAATACCTTATAAATACCTTATAAATACCTTATAAATACCTTATACACACATCGTCTCATGTTAATAGGTGCATATTGGTTGTTTTTTATGAGATTATCAATATATGCATAAATTGCGACAAACTTTCAACAAATGATAAAGCAGTCTTCGAGATAGTGTAGAGCATGTATAGCCACTGTAAGAACTGAATATAGTTTTTTGATTGTTGATATTGAAGATGCAATCTACCAGAGACTATAGGGATTCATAAACAGCATTCTTTTTATATAGGAGGGATGTTTGAGATAACAAAATATTGGCAATAATTAGATTAGAGGGTTTTAACTTTTGCATCTCTAATATCAGTAAGTAAAGATAATATCAAATTAAAAGTGTGAACAAAATAGTCATAATAGATAAAATTTTATTACAGTAAAATTACTGTTGCCATAAATGGTTTGGTTGGGTGCCTTTTATATAACTCGAGGTTCTCGTCAGGATCTGCAATTAAATCGAACCTGACATAGCATATCGATTACTGTCATTTTCTCATCAACCTCAAGTGGTTTCCAGCTGTCTTTTCCACAAATATTTCCATGGCAACTGCTCTTAAAAAACTTTTCCCGTAGTGCTCTGACCACGTGAATTTAAGAGTGATACTAGATTGGCATATAGGTCCCACCCTTTTACCGATTAAATAACTAAATATAAGCATAACTTGTATTTGAACAATTTTTTTCTCGGACTTCCCGGCTATGGAATTTCTTTCTGTTTACTAACTCCCTTGATAGCCACAATCTCCAAAAAATTTAATGCAACCTCATTTGCCATCTTCTATCTTCTTGAATCCCGTTCTTCTATCTTTTAAACACGCTGTATCCACTATTGTCTCTCACTGTAACCCCTTGTCCTGCCCCACTTGCACTTCTCACCCGTGGAACTCCCTTCCTTATACTTGCTTTCCTGACGGCTACAACCTCCAGGAATTTAAATACAATGTCAATTCTCATCTCTTATACACTTGACTCCAGTCATTTCTACATCACACCGTGTATCTTGTTCTTTTCCTTTCTCTCTACCTTCGCGACTTTCTTCACTCATCTGTTCACATCCTTCTCTTGCCCTTTCTCTGGCACTCTCTGTAACTGGTTTGTCTTACTCTTCGCTCTCCTCCTGCCTAAACTTTTACTCACTTATGCAGCCCCCTGCGCATCAGTGGCGGTACTGCCTTGCTTGGGGTGAAAGGATAAAAAAAAAACGAGCAAGTATTAATTGAACTGATTTTATCAGCGTTTTTATTAAGTGATTCATTCGTTTTCTACGGATTATCAAACCCTTGCAGGTTATCTGAAGCCAGTAAATAACTTTAGACTGAAATAATTTGTGTGTGTGTGTGTGTGTGTGTGTGTGTGTCTGTGTGTGTGCGTGTCTGTGTGTGTCTGTGTGTGTGTCTGTGTGTGCGTCTGTGTGTGTGTGTGTGTGCGTGTCTGTGTGTGTGTGTGCGTGTCTGTGTGTGTGTGTGTCTGTGTGTGTGTGTGTGTGTCTGTGTGTGTGTGTGTGTGTGTATGTGTGTGATAATAATGAGCTAGTTCAGGTTCCTCCACTTTTTCGCTGCAAAAAAAAAACAAAAAATAAAATAAAATAAACAACAAAAATAAGCAGCCTAATGTAAAAAGCCTCAAACCTAATAAAAATAAAGTTTTATCGTCAAAATATTTATATTATTATTAAAAGGAAAGATCAAAGTATTCATTATTATTTTATTAAATTTTTTAATCCTTTTTAGTAAGTCCGAAATTTAAATATCTAGGAAGTGTTCTAACAGAAGACGGAAAGTGCAACACTGAGATCCGAAGGTGAATTGGCACGGCGAAAGAAGCATTCCAGAAGTTAAGTAAACTATTAAGAAACAGGAGAATTTCGCTAGAAACAAAGAAGAGAGTACTGGATTGCTATGTGATGTCGGTTCTGCAATATGGCAGTGAATGTTGGACCATATCATCATGAAGATGATAGAAAAAACTTGAAGCAACTGAAATGTGGTTCTACAGAAGCATACTGGATATAAAGTGGGGGATCAGTTCCATATTACAATCAATATATAAACTGACCCCCCACTTTGTGTTCACAGCTATTTCTATACATTTATATTCCTGATATCCAAAAGGACAAGGATGCATTCCAGGAGCTGTGAAGAGTATTAAGAAACAGGACAATTTCGCTAGAAACAAAGAAGAGAGTACTGGATTGCTATGTGATGTCGGTTCTTCAATATGGCAGTGAATGCTGGACAATATTTTTGAAGATGAAGGAAAAACTTGAAGCAACTGAAATGTGGTTCTACAGAAGGATGCTGCGGATATCATGGACAGAGCATCTGAGCAATGACGAGGTTTTGGAAAGGATAATGCTGAGCATCAGGAAGAGACAATTAAAGTTCCTGAGACATGCAATGAGGAAGAGGTGCTTGGAGAACCTGATACTAACAGGTCAGATAGAGGGAAAAAGAGACAGGGGAAAGCAGCTGATAACATATTTGAAGGACTTGATCAGGTAGATGACGGAACGAGGGTTGCATGGGGTAACAGGAGAAAGCGTGCTAAGAGCCACTTGGGATAGGAAGATGTGGAAAGCGATGATCACCCTCAAGTAAATGGCACATAAAAGAAGAAGAAGAAATTTTGGTTAAATATCTTTTTTTTTTTTTTTTTGCGTGAGCGGCCAACGTAATATTTACGATTAGTGTTTCCCGGTAAAAACACATTGATTTTTGAAAAATCAAATAATTGTCTGATTTTAATGGAACTTTCAGCATTTATTTACAAATGAATTAAATTATTTTTGATATTTTTTTTTTAGAAAATCTTGGTAAAATATATATTTGTACATACGTTACCTCCCCGCACTTTATCAATTTCATGAAATTTTCACAAATTAAATTTCAGTCGCAAAACAATCTTTATTCGTTAAAAGCAGGACTCTTCGTCAAATTACTAATCATTTCTCAAAAATCGACTCTGAACCGTAAAATAAAAAAGCAATGAAACTTTTTCGATGAATAATAAATTTTGAAAATAGTTGTTTTCACTTTTTTTATTTTGATTATAATAATTTATTATAGTGATTAAAAAAAATTTTTTTTTATATAATCATTTTCACCTTAAGCGAGAGAATAAAAAAGGTACAATGGGTGTTGAAGAAAAGATAAGAGATGGATGGGAATCAAGTAGATAAAAGATGAGAATTGACATTGCATTTAAACTTTTGGAGGTTGCAACGATCAGGGAAGCTAGTAAATGGGAAGCGCGAGAAAAGAAACTGTTAGAGTAGAATAGGAGGTTACATTTAGCTATTTCTACGATAAAATGGTGGGACCTAGATGCCAATCTATCAGCATGAGTAAATACATGTAAAATGAAAACTTTACTTACTAGTAAAAGATTGAAACCGGGGAGCAGAGTTCGAATTCCAGTTGAATCCACTGCATTCACTTACGCACAAATACCCTTGGGAAAGGTATTAACTCTTCCCTCCAGTTATGGGTTAAATAGCAGGACAGATTGGGTTCTATAGCCTTGGTCGGCAACCAGTCTACCACAGAAAGCAATGGCAACCTACTATGGGAAAATCTTCTAACCAGTCAGTCATGTTTCTTTCGAGACATGATCACCCAAGCGTGTTTCACGTGTGGCACTTAACTGACTGACTGAACATAATAGTTGGAAACATAATTAAAACTTCTGCTGGGCTTAAAGTGGGGGATCAGTTTTATATTGTTTTGAAGTTATAAACTGATCCTCCACTAATTACTACTTAATAGTATAATGCATCTCTTCCCCCCTCTAGCTATGAGTCAAGTAACAGGACGGATTGGGTTCTATAGCCCTGGCTGGCAATCAGTCTACCGTAGAAAGCAATGGCAACCTACTGCGGGATAATCTTCTGCCCAGTCAGTCATGTCTCGAAAAAGACATGATCGCCCAGGCGTGTTTCACGTATGGCACTTATCCTCATACACTTGTCTGAGAGTTAATATTAGAATGAGTTTAGTTCGGATAGTTGAAAAATATTCTATTGATTGTAATGCTTTTTATCATTTGAAATTCCGGATAATCGAATTTATTATACATTTGAAATTCCGGATAATAAAAATTTTCATTCATTTGAACATTTGGCTTATCCGGAATTTCTTCATTTAAAATTCTGGTTAATTGAAGTTTTCCTTCATTTGAAATTCCGCATAATTGAGCAAATAATGCAAATGATGCCCGTCGTGGTGTAATGGTTAACGGCTTGCAATGAGCAGAGTTCGAATTCGAGCCAAGTTTATTGCATTCACTTACGCGCAAATGCCGTTGGAAATGTTATAAATCCGTCTCTTCCGTTCCTAGCTATGGATTAATTAGCAGAACAGACGATGTACTATAGCTATGGTTGTCAACCAGTCTATTGTAGAGAGAAACGGCAGCAGATTACAGGAAAATCTTTTGTCTAGTCGATATAGCCTTGGCTGGCAACCAGTCTACCGCAGAAAGCAATGGCAACCTACTGCAGGATAATCTTCTGCTCAGTCAGTCATGTCTCTTTTGAGACATGATCGCCCAAGCGTGTATCACGTATGGCACTTAACTGACTGACTGAATATAATAGTTGGAATCATGATTAAGGCTTCTACTGGTCATAAAATGGGGGATCAGTTTTATATTGTTTTGAAGTTATAAACTGATCCTCCACTAATTACTACTTAATAGTATAATGCATCTCTTCCCCCTCTAGCTATGAGTCAAGTAACAGGACGGATTGGGTTCTATAGCCTTGGCTGGCAACCAGTTTACCGCAGAAAGCAATGGCAACCTACTGCGGGATAATCTTCTGCCGTCAGTCATGTCTCTTTCGAGACAAGATCACCCAAACGTGTTTCACGTATGGCACTTAACTGACTGAACCATCTGAAATTACACGAGCGCAGTTCTAGGAATGCCATATGTTGGAAAACATTGAGAACTTATTGAAGGTCCTAATACATTTATATCGGTATCTGCTAGGGTTCACTTCTCGAAGGTACGCTATTCCTAATGTTCAGTAACGACATTCATGATATCATCTTTTCTTAAGTAGGTGTCGCTGTCGATGTCACAACTGTTTACTCCTGTATTAAGGGTAAAATGGCAGCTGGTCTCATATATGGTTTTTGTTCTGTTGTTATCTGAGATGAGAAATGTCTTGTTGATATTGACGGTCGCCAAAACGATACTGCTAGCCTGGGTGAAAACCTATTTGGAAACGCTTAAACGGGAATTCCTACCCAACCCGCTGTATTCGCCAGACATTGTCCCATCCGTTTATCATTTGTCCCGATCGATGGCACATGGCCTGGCTGAGCATCATTTTCATTTTTATGAAAATACTAAAATACAGGTCGGTTTAGCGTAAGGATTATGGAACTTAATACCTTTACCTTTGTACTTGTGCTATTTGGAGTGGTGTCTTTTTCATCTCCTGCCTGAAGATACCTTATGGTTGAAACTAGAGTAGCTTGGCGTCACAGCTTTTTCGGTAAGTATGTATCAAACTCTTTTTTATTGTATCATACCTTGGAAGCGATTATTTTCTGCTTCCCTCTGTTATATGTTATAACATTTGTGTATGTACATTGGCGTGCGTATAATAATCTGTATACGTGTTTATATGCCAATCTATGTGTGTATGCTTGTCTATTTATCCATGCGTGGATGTTTGTAGGTTTCTATGTGTGTGTTCGTGTCTTCTCCTCATTTAATATCTGAATAGCTTTATAATAATCTAAATCTAGTTATTTGTTAAACTTAGAAATTAAAAATCGCAATAAAAATAAAGTGAATCTAATAGTCGATTAACAATGCTGATCTCGATTTAATCAAATATTAATATTAATGCCGCAAAAATTGTTTTTAAAATATGTTTTCATATTCTTCAAATTAGCAATTACTTTATTTCGATTGGTCCACACGGTTATATGTAACAATGCCTCTCTGATTAAGGGGGTTGGGCTAGTTTTTAACCTTTTAAAACACTTCAACTTCAAATAAACCTCATCGCTTGATAAGACACAAGTAGTCAAAACAAAATAGCTACTTTTGTAGTGATATATATATATATATATATATATATATATATATATATATATATGCGTGTGTGTGTGTGTGTGTTACGGAAAATCCCGAAGATTAACGAAATGCCTTCAACAACCAACACATTTAATTTATTTGAACATTAATTTATTTGAACACTATTTTTAATCGATACTCGTATTTGGGCAGATATTCTGTCTTTAATCAAACAGTATATTTATATATTTATTTCTACCGGCCTGATCATTTACGATAAATTCTGTTACGAAAATGTTGATAGAAGTCGCAGGTTCGAATCCTACCGAATGACAAACATTTACGTAGAGATAGATAGATAGATAGATAGATAGATAGAGAGAGAGAGAGAGAGAGAGAGAGAGAGCGAGAGAGAGAGAGAAAAGAGTGATTAGTACAAATATAAAATTTGTCAGTTGATTGATGTTATATTTAGCCCCTCTACTCTAGAGTTTCGTAGAAAAACATTTTTTGTAATCGTTTGGTCTACTCGTCAGGAGATCTGAGTAATTCACAACGATTACAAAAAAGTTAATTCTATGATACTCCGGAGTAGGTGTATTGAATATAACATCAATTAGCTAAGTGACAATCTAAATGCTCTATCTTTGATATGGATAACTTTATTGAAAAGAGTTCTTGCCTCAAATGTCCTTTCTTTCAAGGTTTCCATTCACTGGCATTATTTTTGGCTTTAGAATATTTTGCTATCACAATATATATATATATATATATATATATATATTTTGCTATCACAATATATATATATATATATATATATATACATTACCGGCCATAATTATTAGGCGAACCCAGTTTTTAAAATATGATTTATTTCATACTATTTTTAGTATTTATTGCTAAGTGTATAATTCTAAATGAAAATAGAATGGTTCTTTTGTTATTAATACTTTGCAAAATTTTACAAGGCAGCCAGGAAGCCTTTTCTTCGGCCAGCCAATAAGAAGAAGAGACTAGCATGGGGAAGAGAGCACAAAAACTGCACACCAGAACAGTTCATTTGAGGCACATGTTATTGTGCAGTATTAACAAAAGAACCATTTTATTTTCATTTAGAATTATCCACTTGGCAATAAATACTACACATAATATGAAATACGTCAGTCAGTCAGTTAAGTGCCATACGTGATACACGTTTTGGCTATCATATCTCGAAAGAGACATGACTGACTGGGCAGAAGATTATCCCGCAGTAGGTTGCCATTACTTTCTGCGGTAGACTGGTTGCCAGCCAAGGCTATAGAACTCAATCTGTCCTGTTATTTGTCCCATAACTGGAGGGAAGAGACGGATTAATGCCTTTCCCAAGGGTATTTGCGCGTAAGTGAATGCAATATATTCAACTGGAATTCGAACTTGGCAACCCGATTTGTCGTTCGGAGTCGATATCCACTGCGCCACAACGCACATCCATCGTCTAGGAATACATCCAGAAATACATAATTAAAAAAAAAAACTGGGGTTGCCTAATAATTATGGCCAGTAGTGTATGTGTGTATGTGTTTGTGTGTGTGTTATTGCGCGTAAAAATCATGGCAAAAGCAATGCGAACAACGAGTAATGAGGGGTGGTGAGCCATTTCCAGCCGGCTGTACCGCTTCTTCTTCTTTTTTTTTTTTGGGGGGGGGGGCTTTTATTTCTTTATTTCTTTATTTCTTTTTTTCTTTTGCATGATCGGTGAGATACATACAGTGAATCTCTGTCGGAAGCTTACACCGAGTGACACCAGGCTGGGACGCACGACGCTGCTGTACAGTATGGATTGGGGTATGGAAAGAGGGCGGACATCTTTGTTTATGCTACCGCGAAACGCGAGGGGAGCGGTGTGCACAACTGCTCCAAATTTTGACCAAACTCATCCCACCCAAGCAGCACTCCTTTCGAAAAGCAATTAAATATTTACATAATTATTCACACACACACGCGCGTGCACACACACACATATATACAAACTTATATATATATATATGTACGTATATGTGTGCGTATATATATATATATATATATATAAATATTGTAATAGTTGTTACAATGGTTTATAAATTCATAGTATCACTACACAAAAATTTTCGCGTTTCGAAGCTACCTTTTTTAGGTCATTCCAACTTCGTCACCCGATGAGAAGCACCTAAAAAAAGGTAGCTTCGAAACGCGAAAATTTTTGTGTAGTGATACTATGAATTTATAAACCATTGTAACAACCATAACAGTATAACGCTCTGCGTTTGTAACGAGCACTCTCTGTAAAAGTAAATGCATGAACAGCAGGTTAAAAAACCGACGAGTTCCACAACTTTGTTACATATATATATATATATATATGTGTGTGTGTATTTATATATATGTGGATATATATGTACGTATATATATATATATATGTGTGTGTGTGTGTGTGTGTGTGTGTAGCGAGAGAAAGGGAGAGAGAGAGTACAAAAATAGATAAACAGTAACGAAAAAAAAACAAAAAAAAAAACAAAACCTGAGTAGAAAGCATCAGTCAGTCAGTTAAGTGTCATACGTGATACACGCTTGGGCGATCATGTCTCGAAAGAGACATGACCAACTGGGCAGATTTTCCCGCAGTGGGTTGCCATTACTTTCTTCGGTAGTTTGGCTGCTAACCAAGTCTATAGAACCCAATCTGTCCTGTTATTTAACCCATAGTTGTAGGGGAAATTAACGAATTAATAATTTTTCTCGGGTTATTTGAACGTAAGGGAATGCACAAATCATATTGTGTGGATTATTCAGACGTATCGATAATTGACATATGAACCCCTAACACGTTTCGGGTTGGGCTTCAGAATACGTCAACTGCACCTCTGCATATGGGTACCCCCCGCCCGATCTTAGCTAAGTTAGTTAACTTCTAAACTTGGGTCAAAACACTATGAAAGTATAAAAATAGATTTTTATAGTGAAAATTCCAACAATACTTTTTTGGAGAAGAAAATATTACCAGCAATACATTTTTGAAAGAAAAAAGAACATTGTCACACAATATATTTATGGTGAAAAAAACATTGCCAGCAATACGTTTTTGAAGAAATAAAAACAGTGCCAGCAATATGTTTATAGAGGATAAATATTGCCAGCAATACATTTTTAAAAGAAAAAAAAAACATTGCCAACAATACGTTTTTGAAGGAAAAAAAAAACATTGCCAGCAATATATTTATGGAAGAAAAATATTGCCAGCAATACATTTTTGAAGAAATAAAAACATTGCCAGCAATATATTTATGGAAGAAAAATATTGCCAGCAATACATTTTTGAAGAAATAAAAACATTGCCAGCAATACATTATGGAGGGAAGATATTGCCAGCAATACATTTTTGAAGAAATAAAAACATTGCCAGCAATATATTTATGGAAGAAAAATATTGCCAGCAATACATTTTTGAAGAAATAAAAACATTGCCAGCAATATATTTATGGAAGAAAAATATTGCCAGCAATACATTTTTGAAGAAATAAAAACATTGCCAGCAATATATTTATGAAGAAAAAATATTACCATCAATACGTTTTTGAAGAAATAAAAATATCAACAGCAATATATTTTTTAAGAAAAAAATGATATATACCAGGAATACATTTGACTTTCGACAAAATCATCTTTACAAAAATACGTCAATAAAACCTGATCTACAAACTGATTTCTTACAATGAATACATATTCAATTCATACAAATTTATTGTAAAAAATCTTGTTGGCATTAAATAATCCATGATGCTGTAAAAAAGGAAAAAAAAAATCAAATGTTGATAAGCCGTTAAACAAAACTCAAACTCATCCATTCAAATTAGTTTAGAAAGTTATTCGCTGTTTTTTCCTTCTTTCTCTGATATTCAGTTTGTCTTGTGAGTATTAGATTCGCTAGGCCCTATTTCCTTATCATTCAGGAATGTAAATCATCACTTTCTTATTCTAAGTAGCAATTCCTTTGTAGTTTCTGTGTTTCTTAAAACTTCATCGCTCGCAGGTTCTGTCAATGAAATTTTCACCATTCTTTGATGGAACATATTATCAAATCTCTTCTTCATCTGTGAAGACACTGACAAATATTCACTGCGAAATCAAGCAATATTCTGCGCCTCCTCGGCTTTACCCTCTCTTCTGATCTTAAGTGGAACCACTACATTGAGTCAATAGCTAAATCCGCCGCTAGGAAGGTCCGGTCACTGTGTCGGGCCAGGAAGTTTTTCCCACCTGAAACCATCCTACATATATACATATCAACCATTCGTCCGTGCATGGAGTACTGCTGCCAGATATGGTCAGGGGCCTCCGCTGTTCATCTCCGTGTTCTTGAGAGGCTCCAAAGGAAAATCAGTAATGTGATAAGTACCAACTTGGTGGCTCGACTACAGCCACTTTCCCACCGACGAGAAGTTGCTTCCCTTTGTCTGTTCTGTAAATACTTCCATGGCTCCTTTTGTCTGTTCTATAAATACTTCCATCTGCTCCAACGAACTTAATTCACTGGTGCCTCTGCAACAGGTGTTTACTCCTGCCACTAGACTAGCAACTGGGTCTCACCCATTCACAGTTAGATCAACCAAATGCAGACGACAATTCTACTCCTGCAGCTTCTTTTCCCGTACTTCCCGCCTGTGGAACTCGCTTCCTTATTCATGCTTTCCTGACGGATACAACCTCCAGGAATATAAATGCAAGGTCAATACTCATCTGTTAACTACTTGACCCTAGTTCTTCCCACACCGTCCTGTAGATCCTTTCCTTTCTCTCCATCTTCGCAACTGTCATCACACCTGTATTCCCATCCTTCTCTTGCTCCTTTCTAACTGGTTCGTCCTTCTCACTCTCCTCTAATCCTTTTACTTTTATGTAGCCCCCTGCACGTCAGTGGCGTTACCGCCTTGCTCGGTGTGATATGATAAAAAACAACCCTTATCAGTACGGGAAAGAGGGATAAGAGAAACCTATTTTTGTGAATTCAACTGAAATTTGAACTCGTTGAATTCATTGCATTCAATTACACGCAAATAACCTAGGGAAAAGTGTTAAACCATCTAATCTTCCTCCAGATATGCGTTAAATAGCAGGACTGATTTCAGTTTTATAGCCTTGGTTGGTAACCAGCCTACCGTAGAAAGTAATGACAGCCTATGTCCAGTCAGTTTTGACGCGAAAGACACAAGATAGCCCAAGCGTGTATCACGTATGGCAATTAACTGACAGATTTTTGTGACAACGTTTTTAAAGAGAAAGACACAAGATATCCCAAGCGTGTATCACGTATGGCAATTAACAGACAGATTTTTGTGACAACGTTTTTAAAGAGAAAGACACAAGATAGCCCAAGCGTGTATCACGTATGGCAATTAACTGACAGATTTTTGTGACAACGTTTTTAAAGAGAAAGACACAAGATATCCCAAGCGTGTATCACGTATGGCAATTAACTGACAGATTTTTGTGACAACGTTTTTAAAGAGAAAGACACAAGATATCCCAAGCGTGTATCACGTATGGCAATTAACTGACAGATTTTTGTGACAACGTTTTTAAAGAGAAAGACACAAGATATCCCAAGCGTGTATCACGTATGGCAATTAACTGACAGATTTTTGTGACAACGTTTTTAAAGAGAAAGACTTTATAAATTTCAATCGATAGTAGCACTGGATTGTTCAGTCAATAAACGTTAATTTTCTTTAATCTAATTACCGTTTTCTTTCTCCGTCTTGTTTTTGTTTTAAATTATTTCACCCCCAAGCAAAGCAGAACTGCCACTGGTGCACAGGGGGTCCCTGAAGAGGTGAGATGAGAAAGAGGAACAAGTTACAGGAGTGGCAGAAAATCAGTAAGAACAGGATGAGAATACAGGTGTGAAGAGGGTTGCATGAGAGTAGAGTGGAAAAGAAGAAGAACATGATACAAGGGGGGGGGGTCATGGAAACGATGCAAGTCAAGGAGATAAGAAATGGCAATTGACTTTGCATTTAAATTCTTGGAGATTGTAGCTGTCAGGGAAGCAAGTATACGGAAGGGAATTCTACAGGCGGGAAGTGCGAGAAAAGAAGCTGATAAAATAGAAGTTGCGGTTACATTTTATTGTTTTCTCTGTTAAAAGGTGGAACCTAGTTGCTAGTCTAGTAGCTCAAGTTGATTCATGCAGAAGAGGCACCAGGGAGCTAAGCTCGTCTGAGCTGAAGATGTGAAAGTATTTGTAGAAGAGACAGAGGGAAACCACATTACTTGAATGAGAAAGTAACTGGAGTTGAGCTACCAGGTCGGGATCAATTATATCAGTCAGTCAGTTAAGTGCAATACGTGATACACGCTTAGGCGATCATGTCTAGAAAGAGACATGACTGACTGGGCAGAAGATTATCCCGCAGTAGGTTGCCATTGCTTTCTGCGGTAGACTGGTTTCAGACCAAGGCTATAGAACCCAATCTGTCCTGTTATTTAACCCATACCTGTAAGGAATAAACGGATTAATACCTTTCCCAAGGGTATTTACGCGTAAATGAATTCAAGGAATTCAACTGGAATTCGAACTCGGCTCGATATCCACCGCGCCACAACGCACATCCTATCAGTTATATAAATTACATTATTGCGTGATAACAGTCGTAAAAAATACAAAAAATAAGACTGACCTGAAGGAGACAACCACCACCTTCAAATTTGTTGTTTCTACTTTTTTTTAAACTTTTTTCAACGCAGTCTTATTGGTTATTACATAAAGTTTCCGATTATCAAAAGAAAAAAAAAAAAAGAAAATTAGAAAGAATTTCAATATTTAAACAATTTTAGTGGGGAGCTCAGTTTTTCATACAACGTTATAGTAAATCGATCCTCCATTTTGGAACCACTCGTGTTGGGGTCGCTTTGTGTGTTTTTTTTTTGTTTCTTTTTTTGGACGAGTTGTTGTTCTTGTTTTTGTCTTTTGCAAGTTTTCTGCAGTTCTTACGATGGCGTCTTCCTCGGAAATTCCAAGAATGGCTTTATTCAAAAAATTCGCAAAGGATTCAGTTGTTGAATATGTGCAAGCAAAAAAGTTAATTGCACAGAATTGAGCCCCCAACCCCTAAAATTGTTTAAATGTTGAAATTTTTACAAATTTTTTTGTCAGTCGGAAAGTTTAGGGTTTAATCGATAAGATTGCACTGAAGAAAGTAAAAAGAAATTGATAATGAACCAATTTACAGGTGGTGGTAATGTCGTACCGGCGAGTGGATCCAAAATGGGTGTTCGATTTACTATAACGTTGTATGAAAAACTGAGCCTTCCAACCTCTTAAAATTGCTGAAATATTTAAATTTTTCCAATTTTTTTTTTGTCAATCGGAAAGTTTAGAATGTAATCGATAAGACTGCACTGAAAAAAGCAGAAATAAAAGAAAATCAACAAATTTAATGGTGGTGGTAGTCTTGTTCATGTCCGCCAAAAATAAAAAGAAGGAAATGTTTTTTTTTTTATATATATATAAATTGAATCGTTTGTCTATTGCTCGGGATACAATTACCTTCAGACGTCCAAAACTTTCTCAGAATTTTCTTGTCTCTCATTAAATCTGTGTCTTGTGACGTTGTTTAAAAACACAACAAGATGTTGTCATTGGTTCAACGTCTCGAGCGTGCTTTGGAACGCGGATCCAAACATATTGCCCAACAAACAGGCGCGGTCAACATGCTAAACAGAGAAAGAGATTTGGCAACGAAGACGGCCGTCAATTGGAGGATTATTTACAAAAGATAGCAGCGACATAGAAACCTGAATAAAGAGACTCAAATATTTCGGTTACATATTCTGATAAAGGCAATCCCTTTGCATAGATCGTTGAACCGAGGCACAGGCGTGTTTTCATTTTTGATTTTGATTTAAAAAATGCCATTTAATTTTATTTTTGTTGGTTTCTACGAATTCTCCTTGACTCTTTTCAATTTATATATTCCTTCCTTTCCTTTTTTCTATCTTTCTTTCTTTCGGTTAAACCATTGATATTTGTTTCATTTTCGTTTTATCTCGATAGATATGTATAGATCTTTCTTTCTTTCTTTCTTTCTTTCTTTCTTTCTTTCTTTCTTTCTTTCCTGTCATTTTCTTTCTTTCCTGTCATTTTCTTTCTTTCTTTCTTTCTTTATTTCTTTCTTTCTTTCTTTCTTCCCATTGTCTCTTTTGCCATTTTTTGTCTTGATGGGCAGGTATCAATCGTTCTTTGTTTGTTTGTTTGTTTGTTTGTTTATTTGTTTGTTTGTTTGTTTCTTTCTTTCTTTGTTTGTTTGTTTCTTTGTTTGTTTCTTGCATTGTTTGTTTGCTTGTTTGTTTGTTCGTTTGTTTGTTTGTTTGTTTGTTTGTTTGTTTCTTTCTTTCTTTCTTTCTTGTGCACTATTGTCTCTTTTGACATTTATTCCTGATAGGCATGTTTCGATTAGTCTTTCTTTCTTTCTTTCTTTCTTTCTTTCTTTCTTTCTTTCTTTTCTACCATTTTCAGTTTTGACATTTATGTATCCATAACTCTTTCTTTCTTTCTTTTCTACCATTTTCAGTTTTGACATTTATGTATCCATAACTCTTTCTTTCTTTATTTCATTCTTTGTTTCTTTCTTCATTTCATTCTTTCTTTCTTTGTTTCTTTGTTTCTTTCTTTCTTGTGCACTATTGTCACTTTTGACATTTATTCCTGACAGGCAGGCATAGATCAGTCTTTCTTTATTTTCTTTCTCTTTTTTCTTTTTTTTTTTTGCACCATTGTCTCTTTTAATATTTTTTCTTGATAGGCAGGTATCGATCGGTCTTTCTTTCTTTTTCATTTTTTTCTGTTTGTCCCCTAGTTTCTTTTGACTTTATTCATTGTGATAGGCAGTTTTCGATCATTCTTTCTTTCTTTTTTCTTTCTTTCTTTCTTTCTTTCTATATTTTGCACATTGTTTCTTTTGACTTTATTCATTGTGATAGGCAGTTTTCGATCATTCTTTCTTTCTTTCTTTCTTTTTTCTTTCTTTCTTTCTTTCTGTTTTTCTTTCTATGTTTTGCACATTGTTTCTTTTGACTTTTTTCTTGACATGCAGATATCGAGCATTCTTTCTTTTTTTCTTTTTCAGCAAAAGATTTTCTAAAAAATATCTTTTCTGCAATAATTTGATTTATTTTTTAATAGTTTTTTAAATTTTCATTAAACTCTAATAATAATTTGAATTCTGCATGGATTTTCAATGAATGTTTTTCAGTAAAAGAAAAAGTCGCTAAAATGAAAATTTCGAATTTTAATCTTTGTCCACCTCGATGACGGACGAAAAAAACTTTTTTAAGCAAAATTTCGAACGTTCTAAAATCGATCAACAATTATAATTTAATAATAAAAAAATCCTTTTGTTTTAACACTTAATAATAACATAAAAAATTTGACGAGGAAACTTTGTTTTTATTATGCTTTGGGTATTTTTTTATCATGCTGATATGTCCCTTTTTAGTTATTCTGCGGAAGTACCTATATATATATATATATATATAAAATGTAAATCTCCACAAATATCCGTAAATGCCTATAATTAATAACAGAAGCCATTGCTTTCTTCCAATGGCTCCCCAAACTAAATATTTCTTGTTTTCACTCTCTCGTGGTCTTGTGTGACGTCATGAGCTGTGGTGCGATATTCGCTTCCAGCGTTTTGTATGCACGAGTTTGTCATTGCTTGAAAATTTTCCATGTAAACAAAAATAGACTGCCATTATTGTTTGTCCGTGAGTTGTTATACTATAATGTAATTGACATCTTTGAAAATGGCTCATGTAAGCCGAAAGCTTAGATTAGATTATAAAAAAAATTATGTCTCAATATTGTGATTTTCATTCTTCATTTAATGATAATGCTATTCAGGTTATCAGACAATATGAAAAAAATAAAATAAATAGACAAAACCTGTCTGTATTATTTAATGAAACATGCATCATTATATATATATATATATATATATATATATATATATTTGTTCTAAGCAACAAAATATTATTTTGATTAAGACTTTGACCCATAAGGCTTAATGATTTGTTCAGATGACACCTTGAAAGATGAAATTAATTGTATAACTAGTATCTGTGAACAATGGTCATCCGAGAGATATTGTTCAAACGGTTATGCGAGGGAAGATTGATGAGTTTAACAAAATTAAATCTGCAACGACTGGAAATTGTTCATTCTGTTTCCGAATACCGTGGTTAGGCTGGGTTAGAGAGACCTTTGCCAAGCGAATTTCATAAAGTTCACGTGAGTGTTATTATGCAGCTAACGTACGTGTTGTGGTTAAAACTAGATCTATCCTTCCATCTATGCGTAAAGACATTCTACCTCCCATATTAATTCTGTTATATACCATTTTAAATATAGTTGTGGAGTCGACTACATAGGTAGAACGATGCAGCGTTTGGATGTTAGGATTAAACAACATGGACCTGCTAAAATACTGAATAAAAATTTTTCGTCTGGTGATACCATTCGAAATACTTACGGGTCTTTCATTGCGGATCATTTGATAAATAATCCGAGTTGTGCTGCTGGTTTTAGTGATGACTGGTTTGCTGTTTTGGCCCGATCACATCCATTGTTCCATCTGAAAGTGTTGGAGACGCTTTTTATCAGGTCTAAGCAACCCTCTTTTGTAAACAAAGAGAGGGTTTGCATGGGCTTGCTCTGCTGAGACTCTAGTATTTTCAGAAGTAATACATTTTAGTAAAATAAAAAAAAAGTTCCCTTTTCGTTCATCCATTTCACCAATAACAATTTTCATAATTTTTCCATGTTTACAGTTCTGATGAGAGGAGACGAAACCGGGCGACTCATAGTAAAAATCTTCTTTATAATGATAATATACACGCCAATTTGGTCGGGTTTCAATCCTGGGTAAAAGCAATCGGATGTCTGGCCGTACTGATGAGCTGTGATACAGCGAAACAGATCTGTCTGCGGATGACTATATATATATATATACACACACACACACACACATATATATACACACACACACACACACACATATATACACACACACACATATATATATGTGTGTGTGTGTGTGTGTGTGTATATATATATATACACACACACACATATATATATATATATATATATACACACACACACATACACATATATATATATATATATATGTCTGTGTGTGTCTGTGTGTCAACGATATTGACCTACTTATTGTGATATAGTTATGACAAACATGTCAAGATAATCAAAACATCAAAATACCTATTGATATGTCTTTTTGAATATGTCCTTGGGTTAGCAAAGGAATTCGTGGTCACCGAAATCCTATTATGAATGCTCCATCAGACGTTTATTAAAGCGAACCAGCAAGGTTATGTGGTGACGCCCTTCGAAGACGAACCACTTTATGCAAATCTAAACTGTTCTTTTTTATTCGTTTATTTCGTAAGCGGTCGACGGAGAAAACATACGAAATTCATAATAAATAAAATAAAATTATCCATATTATGCAACTTTCACAGAAACTACAAGAAGTTGATATGAACACTACCCATACTCGGTTACATAGGACCTGTAACAATTTTATGGGTCTTTACAATACACACAGACAGAATCGCCAAGACATCATGATCAAAAACCACAAGAACAGAATGTGTTATTGACATGGCTATCACGCCAGATTGTAGCGTTGCTTTTAAGATCTTCACAAAACTAACAAAATAAAAGGATCTAGAAGTGAAAATCTAAAAAAAGAAGTGGCTCCTAAGGACATCAGTGATTCGAGTTGTATTTGGAGCACTCGGATTGATTGGAAAAGCTTCAGATAAACTCATTGAAGGGGTTCCTGAAAAAATTGCATTTACAAATACAATCCCCCCCCCCCACCAAAAAAAAAAACAAAGAGGTTTATCTATCTAAAATTTGTGTAATTTATTTTTTTTATTTTTTTATTTTTTTATTTTACAAAACCGGTCAGTGGGAAAAGTCATGAAGCCATTTCTGACCTTAGGTCTCTGGTTGGGACCGGGAAGCAAATGTGTATGCAACAGAAATCAATAATAATAATAATAATAATAATAAGACTTATCACATACATAATCTTATTTGTGTTGTAGTGCAATGGATCTCGGCACGAAATGAAAAATCGGAGAGACAAGTTCGAACTCCAGTTAGATTTGTTATATTAACTTACGAGCAAATACATTTATAAAAGGCATGAAACCATCTTTTCTTCCCCTCTACCACTCAGTCAGTTATGTGTCATACGTGATACACGTTTGGGAGATCATGTCGCGAATGAAACATGACTGATTGAGCAAAAGATTTTCCAGCGCCATTACTTTCTGCGGTAGACTGGTTGCCGGCCAGAGCTATATTACCTAATATGTTCTTCTATTTAACCCATAGCTAAGAATAGATTGAAAAAAAAAAAACCTTTCCCAAATGTAAATGAATGCAACTAATTCAACTGGAATTTGAACTCGGCTCACCAATTTCTCATTCCGATCTGATATCCACGTCACCACACCGCGCATCCATCTATAGGTTGTATAGCAGGACAGACTGGGTTCTAAAGCCTTGGTTGGCAACCAGTCTACAGCAGAAAGAAACGGTAACGTACTACGGATCAGTTATGAATCGAAAGAGACATGATCGCCCAAGCGTTTATTTTTGCTTGGAAAGCTTCAAAATAATAGTAGTCCTTCTTCGGGATGGGGCTAGGGTCTTTATACAGCGCCTGAGGCAACCCCCCCAAAAAAGTAGTGCCGAGAGGGGCTTGAGCAATTTTTTGTGCCGTTAAACCAACTTTATACCCTCCGCCCAGTGTCACATTCGGTAGCGACGTGCGCAAACTGAACCCGACCACCACCATAACTGTCTCACTGATTACTACAATTTCATATTCTACTCGAAACGACACTATTGAGTCAAGAGTAAATTGTCCAGAAAAATCGGAGAAAATAAAATAGAAAACTTATCATTCTTCTAAGACAGAAAGATATTGGAGTAGATAGATCTATTTAATTGGAGTAGATAGATCTATCTATCGCCCGGTTCACACTCCATCCACGTCTATTGAACAGGTGTAGAGGCTCATCCCTTGTTCCCTGTTTAGGACATGGTTTCCGGCTTTCTCTTTTCCAATCTATTCACTCTTACGTAGCCCTCTGCATACCAGTGGCCTTACTGCTTTGCTCAGGGCGATATGATTAAAAAAAAAAATATTTATAAAAAAAAAACGAAAAATCATCGACTTAAAAGGAGGCTGTAACAGAATGAGTGAGTTAGAGAGAGAGAGAGAGAGAGAGAGGGGGGGGGGGCTAACAGACAGACAGTCAGACAAACAGAGATAGAGAAATGTGCGCTGTATTTTTTTCTTTAGGTTTGAAGCGGCTACTTGTACTATTTCCTGAACAGAATTCCCGCGAATTTTATACGTAAAGAAAACTTCTCGTTCACTTACCATTCATCCGAGAAAGAAAGAAAAAAAAAGTGTGTGTGTGTGTGGGGGGGGAATGAATTCTATTGCCCATTCTTCGGCAGGTAGCAACCAGACAATCATTAACCACCCACCAACATTCATTTCACACACTACACCGTTAAAAATAAAGAAAAAAAAAGAAGTGAAAAAAAAAGTAAAAAAGATTGTCAACCCTTAGAAGACTTACACTTGAATCTGAGCATAATTGAGGACACAAGGTCGGGTCGACAAAAGAAAAACCGCTCAGAAGGTGGAGAGAAACATTCAGAATCGGGCTAGGGGGCAGACCTTTAGACAGGTGGCTTGTCGCTGAGTCTTTGGAACTTAAAAGCATGTGCCCTTGTCCTCACAGCGATGGCGGGATTTTGGAGAAAATACTGGTCAGGTGGGCACGGTAATGCTGGGAGGAACCTCGAGCTGAACCAATCTTTATGTCCTTCCTCTTTTCTTTATTTTCTTTCTTTCCTTTTTAGTATTTACTTTCTATATTCTTTGCTTCTTTCCTTCTTTTTTTTCTATTTACAATTTGTATCTTTCTACTTTCGTTCCTTTATTTGCTGCATTTTTCTGTCCTTTAATTCTGTCAGTTATTTTTATCTCACCCTTTATCCAATGACCCGAAAACATTCAATATTTTAGTGCAATAAAACTGACACTTGGATGCAGGCGAAGGGACATCATCTTAAAATGTTGACAAGAAATGAGTGCGGGCGAGCATCCGTGTGCGTAGCGTGTGCACATTGTAATATATATATATATATATATATATATATATATATATATATATATATATATATGAAACAAAATTTCGATGTGTCAAATTCGTTGAATAGCCATTTCTACGGGGACTTTCCCGTTTCCTCAACAACGGCGAAACGAAATATTTATATTTGACTCTGTAAATAGAAAATATTTGCATTGAGCCCTCCACCTTGATCAATTTTAATATTAATGAAATTAATATCAATTTGGATCGGGTTTCTGGGATTTAACTACCTGATTATCATTTTGGATTAAAAATATAATATAATATAATATAATATAATATATATATATATATATATATATATATATATATATATATATGTCTATTGAACAGGTGAAGAGGCTCATCCCTTGTTCCCTGTTTATGATGTGGTTTCCGGCTTTATCTTTTCCAATCTTTTCACTATTACGTAGACCCCTGCACATCAGTGGCGTTACTGCCTTGCTCGGGGTGATACGATTAATATATATATATATATATATATACCTCCACTAAATCGCTGAAAAAACACCATAGTATGAATGAAAACAGCTTTAAATTTTTTAAAAACGAACATTTCCCATAAAAGTTTTTATATTATTATTAAGAGGAAATATGAAAAGTACTCTTTAATTATTAAAAAAAAAAATTTAATCCCTTCTAACACGTTCGAAATTTTGATAAAAATTCTGTTTATTTTAGCGAGTTACCAAATGGTTACGAGCGTTTACAATGGAAAACGTAATATTACGTAACTTAGTTTTTTTTTTTTTGTGAGGAACCCATTAAAGTAGAAATTCTCGCAAAAAAAATCAAATAATTGTCGGATTTCAATGAAACTTTCAGGACTTATTTATAAATAAATAAAATTCATTTTGAAATTATTATTTTAAAAAAATTTGGTAAAAATATTTTTTAGAGCTGTTACCCCCACCGCCGGATGTGCGTTGTCGTACAGTGGATATCGGCTCGGAACGAGAAACCGGGGAGCCGAGTTCGAATTCCAGTTGAATCCATTGTATTCACTTACGCGCAAATACACTTGGGAAAGGTATTAATCCGTCTCTTCCTTCCAGTTATGGGTTAAATAACAAGACAGATTGGGTTCTATAGCCTTGGTCGGCAACCATTCTACCGCAGTAAGCAATGGTAACCTACTGCGGGATAATCTTCTGCCCAGTCAGTCATGTCTCTCTCGAGACATGATCGCCCAAGCGTGTATCACGTATGGCACTTAACTGACTGACTGACCCCCACCGCCACGTAATTTCATGAATAAGAAATTAAATTTTGTTGTGATAAAATGGTTTTATTAGTTAAACACTGGACTCATTAGGGAATGTAAATTTTTGCATCTATTTCTGAAACTCTGCTCCCAGTAATAAAATAAAAAATGCAATCTAACTATGACATTATTTAATTTGATAATCTTTTAATTGCTTGAATAAATAATATAAATTAAGGACATTATAGTAAAAAAACGCATTTTTTTTTATTAATAATGGAATTTTAAGTCTTTATTTTAAATTATAATAATTTATAAAGTTTCAAAAATATTTTTAAGATATTCAAAGATTTGTTGGGGTTAGTTTTAAAACTTATTAAACGAAGATTCTATTTAATAATCGAAAATTGAAAAGTTTGATAAAAATCGTCCCGCTTTCCTATTTTTAAAATAATTAATTTTTTTTTGTGTGTATTTGAAATTTTGATTTTTGTATGGTAATCTCTATGTGTAAATTAAAGGTCATGTGCTTCAGGGTTTCTTCCCCTTACAGGGAAAAAAATTTACACTTATGTCGCATCTGTCAAAACATACGGTGAAAAGGTAGGAAAGCAGAAATCCATGTTTAATAAATAGTTTTATTCTAAATTTAATGCTATAAATCATTAATACTTGTGTAAATCAGATTAATCTAACATTAAATTTGGTAATTTTTCTAAAAATAATGTCACAGATGTATATTTTATTTTTGCAAGATTTTTTAAACCGAGAATGAACTTTTGTTTACAAATGTGTCCAATCGCTTAAAAATGGCCGAAAAATTGATAAAATAAAAAAATTGAAAAATTTTATATTCTAATCAATATAATTTTTGTTTGAAATACACCAGAGTATTTTGCTTACTGGAAATAGTATATTTAATCATTTAGCTTTCAATTAAACTAAAATAAAAGTTTCAAGAAAACTTTTTATTTTTAACAATTCAATTTAAAATTAAGATGTCGAAAATGAGTGGAGGTAGCTAAACAAGTGCGCCCGTGCCATCAGAAATGACGGAAAAATATTTACATTGATATGCCGTCTAAAATATTGATGTACTGTTAAGTTATATTTACCTCCACTCATTTTCTATAACTAAATTTTAAAAATAAAAAAAGGTTTTCTTGCAGCTTTAATTTTACTCTTAATTGAAAGCCAAGAAATTAGATTTACTAATTCCAGTAAGCAAAATACTCTAGTGTATTTCAAACCAAAATTATGTTGATTGGAATCTAAAATTTTTCTGATGAAAAAAAAATCAATTTTTCGGACATTTTTAATTGATTGAGACATTTTATAAATAGAAGCCAATTCTCGGCTTAAAAATCTTGCAAAAATAAAATGTATCTTGCTGACACGTTATTTCATTCAAATTAGCAAATGTAACCTTACCTTAATCTTATTTGAAACAAATGTTACTTGGTTACTGCATAAAATGTACTATAAAAGTGTTTCTTAATTACGGTAGCTTTGCTATCTGGGGGTATCATCATGTTATCAGTGTCGATAATTGACATGAAAGACGGAAGCCGTCATAAAATAATCGAATTTGGCACAATCGTGCGCATCATTTGAGGTTTTTAACTATATAGCAAAATTCATAATATTTTCAGCAATGATCTAATATTCTATAAAATTTTAGTTTAATGCCTAAATACACACACACACGCACACACACACACATACACGCGCGCGCGCACACACACACACGTACATACACACACACATACACACATATATATATAGGAAAGAATATTAATAAAAAGTTTTGAATTTAAAAATGTACTTTTTTTGGACAGTATTTATTTATTTTTATTAATATTTATAATAATAAATATAATAATATTTTTATTAATATTTATAATAATAAAAATAAACAAATACTGTCCCAAAAAAGTACATTTTTAAATTCAAAAATTTTATTCATATTCTTTCCTATACATATTAAGACAGTATACGTGGATCATCACTATGTTCTCTCTCTCTCTCTCTCTCTCTCTATATATATATATATATATATATATATGTTTATTTAGGCAGCAAGTGTTTTTTTTAGACGTCTCATATTAAATAAATTGCAAACATTGCGCCTGCTTTCGCGTATTATAATTAAAAAATATAAGAAATAAGCTGTAATTTTGACCGCTGATTTTATTATTCATTTCTCGATGTTCCCAAGGACTTTTCAATCTACTTCCGAGATCATCTTCAGGGATGCGAGTTGTAGTAACAAAAGAATAAACATTTCTGATGATGAATTAACTGACAACCAAAAAGAACTACTTAACCTCCGACCTAACTGCCATGTATACAAAAAATATGATATAAACAAGTTGAGATTAAGAAGAAATATCAAAATTGAACTCCAAGAACAGCGGCTACTTACTACAGAACCATAACTCCGTGATCTTCTTAAGACAGAATCTATAAAAAAGACAGAATAAAAAGATATATTCTTCTGAACTCATAAAGACTTCACTGAAGATTGTTGCAAAAGAAATACGCAACCATTTAGAAAAACGTATTTAAGAAAGCTGATAAAGCTAACATGTTTGTTGTTTTAAACGAGTCTGACTACAACTCAAATAGAGAACAATTACTTGATGATCACACCAAGTTTTAAAAAACACCAATAACCTACCACTCAGCTAAAGGAAAAAATAATAATTTAATCACAGCTAACAATGCGGAGCAAGACAATCTAGAACTTACCAAAATAATCGGGGACTATAAACCAGGATACATTTATGGTTCTATCAAAACACGCAAACCTAACCTTCCAATTCACCCTATTATATCACAAATACCCACTTCTAGAAACTAACTAAAATGCTTAACCAATTAATTATTCCATACATACCTATTAAATACATCATTAAATCATCTTTTGAACTTATACAAATAGTAGCAGTATAGTCCGGCTTTGTTCGGGTGTAATGAAAGCTTTAAAACTAATCCATGGTCCTGTAGCTCAGACTTCGCCTAAAGAATATTTGAAATAATAAAATAATTGCGACAATTTACCAATCGCACCCAATATATATATATATATATATATATATATATATATATATATATACTAGCAGTATAGCCCGGCGTTGTTCAGGTGTAATGAAAGCTTTAAAACTAATCCATGGTCCTGTAGCTCAGACTCTTTGGACGTTGGTACAAAAGACTAAAAAGCAACAGTTGTTTCCAGTTAAAGCGAAACCGTAGACTGAAAGAAAAATGAATGGATGTAAGTCAAATTTCGATTTCCTGGTATCGATATCAAATAAGTTTTTTTCGTCGTAAACTGAATTTTGAAGTCTAAATAAATCCTCTGAGTAAATGGTATCATAGCTGAGACTAAGAACTATAATTATACCTACTTAGAGCCAAACCCGAAGCAAAAACTAAAATAAAATGGGTGAAAAAATACAGACATACAGGCAGATAAACAGATACACACACAAACATCTTGCCTTTTATATATATATATATATATATATATATATATAATCGATTTTCTGCACTATTGTAAGGACTGCAACCTTAAAACTTCTGAATATCGTTTCTTATGTCTTTGTCTTTGAGTGTATCAAATTTGATTAAAATTGGACCACTCCTTCTATAACCCGATTTTTTCGATTATCGATTTTCGATATTTATCGGGGGTACCTCGACACAAAACCTAGCTAAGAACACTCGCAGACATTTATTGAACAACTGTGTAAATTTTCAAGAAAATCGGTTCAGCCGTTTCGGAGTCTATAGGTAACGGACACACACACACACACACACACACACACACACAGACATACACACACACAGACAAAGTTCCATTTATAAATAATTTTAGATTAAAAACGGAAAAACGTAATAATTAGACTATAGCATTACGTGATGTTGAAAATCTTTTCACTAAAGTTCCTGTTAGAGAAACCATTGACATTATTAAAAAACTTATTTGTAATAATAATTCTCTCTCCCCACAAAAAATTAAACGTAACATTCTAAAAAAATAACTATATTTAACTATAAGTCCTATGCTATGATCACAGAAATAAAATATACGTGTAACGGGAGGGTGTTTTAATGGACTCACTTCTAGCTCCAACCTTTAGTAGCTTTTATATGGGCAACCTAAAAAATAATATATTTAACACCACTAACAACCCTCCATCTACCTACGATATGTTGATGATATTCTTATATTAGTTAGAAATATAGAAGAAATAATAGAGCCCCGCAAAAATTTCAAAAATCTGTCCCCAAATTCACATACGAACTTAATAAAAATAAAATCTCTTTCCTTGATATTCTAATAGACACAAACAATAACACTTTTACTACCTCCCCATAAAAAAAAAAACGATCCAGCAAAACTCTTGCACTCTCAACTATAAGATTGAATGCCCCATCTATTACAAAATAGTATAATAATCAACTGAGCACAAATCAACTCCACCACAAAAAAAAGGTATTTTACTCTGAACTAAAAAAATATTAAGCAGACTCTAATTAGTAATGGTTTCCCAAATCACATTGTAGATAAAAATGATATTTCAAAAAAAAAAAAAAATCAGCACACATCAAAGAGAATATGGTAATTCTACAAAAGACCCTAAACATATCAAACTCTTTTATTGCAACCAGATGCACGATCACTACAAACAGGATGAAAAAATCATTAAAAATCTCATTCGTACTAATATATCTCCCGTTGATGCCAATAAAAAATTAAAATTAATAATATATTATAAAAAATACAATCTGTAATAACTCTTCCCCATCCAACTGATGTGTTACGTAAAACCAACATTATATATATATATATATATATATATATATATATATATATATATATATATATCATGTCAAATATCCCTTGAAAGAATGCATCTCCAATAAAAAAAACAAAAAACAAAACAAAAAACAAACAAAAAAATCCCAGAAAAAAATGAAAAAACAAATATATATATGTTGGATTTATAACTACATTAACAGACGTCTTACATTACACATGTCTGAACATTCGTCTACTTTAGACATCTACAACAACATCCCTGTCTACATTCACAATATAAAAAAATAATGATCGATAACAACTAGCCTACACCAAGAAAACAACAAAAGCAAACTACACATTCTTGTGGCAATATTCATTAAAAAACTTACGCAGTCAATTAACAGAATTAGCTATGAATACTGTAGTAATGTTCTAAAATGTTTATAAAAAGAACAGTTTTTCCTGCTTTAACACATGCATGACCATGACATTACAACATAAAAAAAAATCTATTTTGGATACTTTTCACGTTCTGATGAACGCTAAGCAATTTGTCAACCATTATATTTGAAGCAAGAAGAAAATTTATAGTAATTTTTAGCAACACAGTTTTGCAGTCATTTTTTGTTCCCACAACTCACACTCCTGAAGATAATCTCGGAATGAGGTAGAAAGTACTTTGGAACATCAAAAAAGGAATAATAAAATCAACTGTCAAAATTCCAAATAATTTCTTACATCTTTCAATTATAAGACTCTAAAGATTATCCGTGAGTATGCACAGATTTTGTTAAAAATAAGTAGACACAAAGTTTGCAATTTATTTAATATTTAACACACACACACATATATATATATATATACTGTTAAATATGTCAGACAATGAATGTCTGTTATGTTTAATCATGAGTTCTTAACATCGCATTTTGGCTTTTATTTCAGATGAAAATAAAGAGAAAAAATTTGGATAATTTGGATAATTTTTTATTATGTTGGTTCTAAGCTTTCGACTCACATGAGCCATCTTCAGAGAGGTTACAGGGACATCAACATAAAGACATCCAATACCAAAGATGATTTTATTTTGTGTTGACATAAAACACTACTATGCAACGATAACACACACACACACACACACACACACACACACATATATATATATATATATATATATATATATATATATGAGCTGTGATACAGCGAAACAGATCTGTCTGGGGATGACTATAGTATATATATATATATATATATATATATATATATATATATATATATATATATAGATATGGAAATTAACTGTAAAATTAAATGTTTATATATTTTACTCTATTTATACTGATCGTCAATCGTGGTCGAGAAGTCTAAGCCGCGCCAGATCACATGGTGGCTTCCCCTATGGGGATAGGGGTCGCAGGTTCAAATCCTGCGGAATGACTCACATTCTCGTAAAAAGATTTATTGCAAATAATCTGACCAGTAGATATAAATATTAATACTATTTGATTAAAATCAGAATATCGACTTAAATACGAGTATCGATAAAAATAATGTTCAAACAAATCATTTCAAATTGTCGGTTGTTTATAACCAAGTTTCGTTAATCTTCGTTGATTTCCGTAACATGTTTACATTTGTTGACATAACAATACACTTCAAAGCAGAGATGTTTATTACGAGGGATTCGAACATTGTGTTATTGGCTTAATTTGATTTCGTTTGGACCGATCGTCATTCGTGGTCGAGAGGTCTAAGACGCGCCAGATCACATGTTAGCTTCCCTTATGTAGATAGGTGTTGCAGGTTCGAATCTTGCCAAATTTTAGTAATAAAAGCTTATCGAAAATAATCAGGCCGGTAGAAATAAATATAGAATACTGTTTGATTATAAACAGAATATCTACTTAAATACGAGTATCGATCAAACATTATCATTTAATATATATATATATATATATACACTCCTGATCAAAAATTTAAGACCACTTAAAAATCTTTAAAAAGAAATTTGTTTTTTTATGGATAGATTTTAAACTCCTCCCACTTAAGGTTACTAATACTACAATCTAAAAGGTTATGGAAACAAAAAGCTACATTCCAAACATTTTATTTAGAAATTTACATTTTTATAAAATGAGGTGGTTTACACATGATCAACATTATAAGACCAGGGGTATAAATTGTTAGATCTATGGCAATTCCAATGTTTTTAGTTCAGTTAGAGATTAGCAATCACTGCATAAAGGTGTTACCATGCCTAAAGCAAGCAAACTTAGCAAAGTTGAGCGTTCTCGAATTCTAGAATTCCATAAGCAAGATTTGTCACAGTGGGCGATCGCAGCTAAATCGCAGTAAATCTTCTAGTAGGCCCCCAAAAATAAGACGGGTTGTTATGAAAGAGGCGGGACTTTCTTCTAGTTAAATTAAGGCAGTCACAGATGCTGATTGCAGTCCCGTAATCATCAGACTCTCTACCACGATGACTTGTGGAGAAAATTTCAGGAGGTATGTTTGTCAAACAGCGGCTGGTTATGTTAGCATGCTACAAAAAGCATCATTGATGATGGAGGGCAATCGTTTGTGTGTGGATGGATGGTTATTCCAACAGAATAATGCTGCAATCCACGCTGCAAGACGGACCTTGACCTTTCTACAAGTAAATAGGGTCCATCTCTTGGGACATCCTGCATGCTCACCAGACTTGAACCCAATTGACGACAAAAAGGCATAGTAAATAAAAAGCGTAAACAAATTTCTCAGCTGCTTCCACGTCACAAGGTGGACTACTTAAAGTTTGATTGTGAATACCAAACATGGGACGTTGAGAAGTGGAAGAAAGTCCTGTTTTCTGATGAGAAAAAATCAATCTAGATGGTCCTGATGGCTTCCAACGATATTGGCATAACAAAAACATGCCTCTTGAAATTTTCTCCACACGTCATAGTGGTAGAGAGTCCCTAATGGTATGAGGTGCCTTTTCTTACAGAGGGACGATGAAGCTCCACGTGGTGCAGGGTTGTCAAACAGCGGCTGGTTATGTTAGCATGCTACAAAAAGCATCATTGATGATGGAGGGCCATCGTTTGTGTGTGGATGGATGGTTATTCCAACAGAATAATGCTGCAATCCACGCTGCAAGACGGACCTTGACCTTTCTACAAGAAAATAGGGTCCATCTCTTGGGACATCCTGCATGCTCACCAGACTTGAACCCAATTGAAAATGTTTGAGGATGGATGACAAGAGATGTTTACCGAAATGGCAAACAATATTCAACAAAAAATGAACTTCGTGAAGCCATCATCAGAAGCTGGAGCAACATCACCCGCACCTTAATGGAAACGCTTATTTCTAGCATGTCCGACAGAATTTTTGAAGTCATCAAAAGCAGTGGAGGTAAACTCACTATTAAATTTGGTTGTTGAATGTTTTCATACACTTTTGTATAATTTCGTAGAATTTTTGTCTCTGGTCTTATAATTTTGATCATGTGTAAATCGCCTCATTTTATAAAAATGTAAATTTCTAAATAAAATGTTTGGAATATAGCTTTTTTTCGATAACCTTTTAGATTGTAGTATTGGTAACCTTAAGTGGGAGGAGTTTAAAATCTATTTTTTTTAAAGATTTTTAAGTGGTCTTAACCCTCTAGGGCCATTCGTATCATATGTGATACAGTATGAAAACAAACCTTGAAAGAAATATTTTCCTGAAAAATTTTTAAGAGAAATATTTTATAAATTTCAAATGAAAGCAGTACTGACTGCTCAGTCAATGAATACCAAATGTTTCCTTATAGGGAAATACCAAATGTTTCCTTATAGGGAAATACTGTATCAAATATGATACGAATGGCCCTAGAGGGTTAAAATTTTGATCAGGAGTGTATATTGATTGTTTAATACTTTTTTTTGTTCTAATAGGATTAGACCAGTACACATTTGTATTAAAAAGTGTTCTATACAATTATATTGTAGAACTTTTGAATATTTTTCATTTTTAAACGAGTTATTTCGCTACCTTCGTTTCCGCCATTAGTGGATTCTTCAGGCGATTTTTTTTAAAGTTATTAAAAATCGCCTGAAAAAAACATTCAAATATATATATATAGTTAAAAAGCAATCAGAATCTAACCGTACTGATGAGCTGTGATACAAAAAAAAGTACATTTTTAAATTCAAAAAAGTACATTTTTAAATTCAAAACTTTTTATTAATATTCTTTCATATATATATATATATATATATATATAACATAGTGATGATCCACGTATACTGTCTTAATATGTATAGGAAAGAATATTTAATAAAAAAAAGTTTTGAATTTAAAAATGTACTTTTTTTGGACAGTATTTGTTTATTTTTATTATTGTATTTTATATTTCAGACCGCCCTCGGTCCTTCATCAGAAACGAGTGATTTTTAAATTTGAATTAGAAACGTATTTCACGATAGCGTCCGAATATTTTTTTGTGTTTACATCACGTGGTGTGTTTGTTCACAACATGCGGCACGTCCGTAGAGAAAGTTTGTTTGTTTTAGATAAAAATTTCTTCTTTTTTTCCATAACCTTTTAGATTGTAGTATTATTAACCTTAAGTGGGAGGAGTTTAAAATCTATTTCTTTTTAAAGATTTTTAAGTGGTCTTAACCCTCTAGGGCCATTCGTATCATATTTGAGCAGTCAGTACTGTTTGGTGGGTGTAATTTTATTTTGGTGTTGGGTACAGAGAATGTTTTTTTTTTCAGATATTCCAATAAATTTTTATCTAAATATAAAATAAACAAAATAAAATAAACAAATACTGAAATATAAAATAAACAAATACTGTCCAAAAAAAGTACATTTTTAAATTCAAAACTTTTTTTATTAAATATTCTTTCCTATATATATATATATATATGTGTGTGTGTGTGTGTGTGTGTGTGTGTGTGTGTGTGTGTGTGTGTGTGTGTGTTTCATTAAAAATATGTTCTTTGTTTATATTAATATTTCTAATTACTCGTCTAATTTGTTTATCAAAAATGTAATTCGGAAAGTCATTATTAATGAAGGTTTGTTGAATGTTTTAATTAATTACAGAACATTTTTCCGTAGAGGAATTAACTTTCGTACGGTTTATTAAATTTTGTATAATATATATTTTGTAATAAGTCATTCTTTTTATGATTTAAAGGGCGCGTATTTATGCTAGTTTATTTTTTCTTTTCAGTCGTAGTAGATTTAATATCATTAGTGCCTGTTAATATATCAAGAAAAGGGATTTTATTATCATTTTAAGTTCATGTGCGAAGTTCAGAGTGGATGTTTTTTTTATAGTTTCTTGTTGTTCATGTATTTCAGTTATGTTTTTAACTAATATGGGAACATCATCTTCATATCCAAGGTAGATGAATGGTTTTTTAGTTCTCTTAAACATTTTATTTTCAACGTTAACCATGCAGAAGTTCTAAAATTTTGGTCCCAAAACTGAATCAACTGAAACGCCATCACGTTGTCCATACGTAGATATTATTTTGATGGTCATAGAAGAGTTCTTCAATGGTATAAGTCCAAAGTACTTGTAACGCATTTAAGAGGATTGTTGTAAATATTCTTTATAAATATATCAATCGCTTCTCTAACTGGGACATTACATTTTCAACTACAAGTGACGCTATAGCTTCTTTATAGCAAGTGGATGTGTCTAACCACACTGATGAGCTGCGATACAGCGAAACAGACTTGTATGTGGATGACTAAAATATTATGTTCACATTACGATTGAGCTCTCTAGAGAAGAAAATTTTAAAAACAGTTTCCGCTTCTGCGATATATGCGTTACCCTTCAGAAATGAATTGAGTTCTTTCGGTGATTGGCGTGTGTATACACTGCTTAAATACAACACGTTAAAATTTCCCTTCTCTGATTCCATACGCCTATGGTTTAAGGGGTAGCGACTCTGACTAACACCAATACGGTCAAGTTTCGATCTCGGGCAGAAGCAAGTGGATGTGTCTAGCTGTGATACAGCGAAACAGGCTTGTATATATATATATTAGTCATCCACATACAAGCATGTTGAGAGAAAATCAAATAATAAATTAAGAAACGTGTTCTAAATCTAACATAAAAATAATCATCCATTGATTTAGAACACGTGACACATATCTGAATAATAAGAATCAACCCCAAACAACATTCTAGTATGGTGTCTCTTTATCAACATTTTTAATTTTTAATTCGATCTTTGAAGAAGCTTAAATAAAATTGAAACACGTTAGATTGGGACACGTTTCCTGTCATGTTCTTTATTTATTCTATTGTCTTGTCAGATTCCTATCCATATATTAAAATTATATATATATATATATATATATATATATATATATATGTGTGTGTGTGAGCGCGCATGCACGCCTGTGTGTGTGTCCAGCAGTTTCATATTAGTTTATTCTGACGGTAACTTCGTCATCACAGTCGAGTAATTCTTGACAACCCTGATACCTTGAAACAGAGATTGAAAAAAATTGTTCGGACAATTCAAACTTCCATATAACTGAATACGTAGTCAGTCAGTTAAGTGCTATAGGTGATACACACTTGGCCGATCATGTCTCTTTCGAAACATGACTGACTTGGCAGTAAGTTGCCATTACTTCTGCGGTAGACTGGTTGCCAACGTATGGCAATTAACTGACTGACTTATCATTAAATAACATTTTCAAACACTTCGTTCAAGATTTTGTTTAGTTTTTTTTTTTTTTTTTTTTTGATAAAACAAATGTATCAGTTTTAGTCTGTTTCCAGTTGGCCTTGGATTTTTTCTGCCGATAACTGCCGTTACTGGTTTCAGGGTAGATGTACCCGTGAGGGTGGCTTCCAATACCTCTTTATTTCTCGATGCAGTTTCAAGTTCAATAATGTCCTGGTCGTTCTGTTAATTCAAAAGTATTATTGTTATTATTATTGTATAATTAGAAAAAAAAAAAAAAAAAAAGAAACAAGTAGTAATTGAATTGGTTTTATCAGCGTTTATCTTGATTGGTTGAGTGATTGATTCGTTTGCTACTGCTTATCATCCCGTCGCAGGTTATTTAAAGCCATGGAACATCTTTAGATTGAAAGAATTGTTTTTTGAGATAATTGGAGATTATTGAATTGAAATCATTGGAGTAGATAGACTAAACTGTCGCCCGGTTCACACTCCACCCACATCTATTGAACAGGTGAAGAAGCTCATCCCTTGTTTCCTGTTTAGGATGAGATTTCCGGTTTTCTCTTTTCCAATCTCTCCACTCTTATGTAGCCCCCTGCACATCAGTGGCGTTACCGCCTTGCTCGGGGTGATATGTTTAAAAAAATATAAAAAAATAATAATCATTTAGTGTAGGTATCTTTATTTTTCGCTGACCCCACTCCGAAAAAAACCCCATACAAAACAGCATAGCATGTTTAAAAAAAAGCCCCAAAACTAATAAAAACACTTTTATCGTCAAATGTTTATGTTATTATCAAAACGAAAGATTAAAGCATTTTTAATTAGTGTCAAAACTTTTTTTATTCCATTCTAACACGTTAGAAATTCTGGTTAAAAATCCTGAATTTATTCATTTTTTGTTTTGTTTTCTTTACGTTACCTGTCGACTTTACGATTCGTGTTGTAGCGCCTTTTCTTCTGGTGAAAAACAAATGAAATCGTAAAATCTTCTAAAAATCAAGTAATTATCCGCTTTTAATGAAACTTTCAAGAATTATTTACAAATGAAAGAAGTTATTTTAGAAATATGTCGTTTTTAAAAAATCTCTGTATTTTTTTTTTTACATCTTATGCCCCCCACCCACGTGATGTGCGTTGTGGTGCAGTGGATATCGACTCGGAACGACAAATCAGGGTGCCGAGTTCGAGATCCAGTTGAATTTCTTATATTCGCTTACGCACAAATATCATTGGGAAAGGAATTAATTCGTCTCTTTCCTCCAGTTATGGGTTAAATAATAGGAGAGATTGGGTTCTATAACCTTGGCTGGCAACCAGTCTACCGCAGAAAGTAATGGCAACCAGTCAGTCATGTCTCTTCCGAGACATGATCGCTCAAAGTGTGTATCACGTATGGCACTTAACTGACTGATACACACCCCACTTACTAAATTTTATGAAATCTTGAAAATTTGTAAATCAATTACATAATTTTGGAGAATTATTTTTTAGAAAATTTTGATAAAAAAATATTTTTTAATATATTTTTATGTATGTTCATCCCTCTACTAACTTAATTTGTGGAAATTTCGAGAAATTTTAATCGCAATTTTTTTAGTAGATAAAAGCAAAATTCTTTGGAAAATATGAATCACCAATCACCATTTTTTATTTTCAAACTGTTACTCGGATGTGCGTTGTGGATATCGGCTCGGAACGAAAAATTGGGAGCCGAGTTCGAATTCCAGTTGAGTTCGTTGAAGTCACTTAATCTTCTGCTCAGTCAGTCATGTCTCTTTTGAGACATGATCGCCCAAAGCGTGTATCACGTATAGCACTTAATTGTCTGACTCATTTACCGAAATTCTGCACGGAATCGTAAAAAAAAAAAAAAAAAATCGCAACAAGCCGATACGATTATACGATTACGACGTTGTAGGTCATAATTCTTGGGATTTTATAATCTTCAGTTCGCACTTTAGAGTTTAAGACTTATCTAAATCTGCAGAAAAGCGAAAATAATTGTAACAAGCCGACACGGCTATGGTTACGATGCTGTAGGTCATAATTCTTGGGATCTTATTATTATTCTTTATTTATACTGCCCATGTGGTTATATCTATGCTAGGTTTACTAAAGAGGTTGCCACAGACTGGCATATGTGCTGGTTCCTTCAGGCGTCTGATTACCCAATGATATTCTCTGTCTAGTATTATTACATCATTCCACGCGGATTGATAAGAAAAACTTTCCCATTATACATGATCAGCTATACCTGATTTCATTCTCTCACACCAAAATAATTTAATATAGTAACAAAATAAAAAAAATGAAGAAATAACTGTAAAAAAACAACTCCTTTGTTTCTATGTTGATCGTTATTTCTGAGGAAGGTTTGTCGAAACATTCCATTGACAAGAAAAGCAATATAAGCGTAAATACAAACCGTGTGAACTTCTACTATGACCATTAGTCTCAAATGTGTGGAATTTATAGAAGAAATAAACAGCAGAAGAAAAAGCAAAATAGAGGAAAAGACTGAAAGAAAAACGGAGCTGTTATCAAAAGAATATGGAACATCAGATTTTGACCCAGAACTTTGTACCTACCCGTAATATTTTTTTTTTGTTTTACCCCGTGGCCGAGAAACCGAATTAGATGACGTAAATATTATTGATTAAACTTTAATAAGAACGCACCGGCTAACATAATGACTAATCATTATTCAAGTGCATTTCGTATATGATAAGAATTATTTATCTATTCTTTTTTTACTTAATTTTAAATTTTGTCAGTCAATCAGTTAATTGCTCTACACGACACACGCTTGGGCGATCATGTATCTTTCGATCCATAACTGATCAGGTAAAAGGTTTTCCTGGAGTAGGTTGCCATTTTTCTGATGTATATTGCTTGCCAACCAGAGGTACAGAATACTATTTGTTCTGCTATTTAATCCAGATCAGTCAGTTAATTGACATCGTTGTCCTGCGGCCTTGGCCGAGATAGAACTCACTACACTCCTACAGTATTCCGTGTGCATTTGAAACCCTGCCGCAGTCTAAAGCGAAATTCATAATCTTGTCAAATAGCTGAATACTTGATGCTTCGCCAGGACTACCAAGGGTGTTTTTATTGTGACACCAACAATGGATGGGCTGCCTCCAGGCTCCATCCCGTTATTTAACTCATAACTGGAGGGAAGTGACGGATTAATACCTTTCCCAAGGGCACAAGTGCTTAAGTGAATGCAGGGTACTCAACTGGAATTTGAACTCGGCTCACCGATTTCTCTTTCCAAGCCGATATCCACTGCACTACAACTCACATCCGTCACTGAATGCTTACAGCGCCTGGTATTCCCAAGTGGTTACACATCCAAGTACTGACTAGGCTCACGTTGCTTAACTTCGGTGATCGGACGAGAACCGGTGTATTCAACGCGATATACCGTAATTGATATACGTGATACACGTTTGGGCAATAATGTCTTTTTTGATTCATGACTTACAAGCAGAACATTTTTCCGCATTAGGTTGCCATTTCTTTCTGCGGTAGGCTGCTTGCCAAACAAGTCGATTTAATCCAGTCTGTCCTGCTATTTAATCCATAGCTGGAGGAAGAAGAGAATGATTAATTCCTTTTCCAATGATATTTGTGTGTAAATGAACGACACAAATTCGACTGGGATTCGACAGGTCTCTCCGAATTCTCATTCCGAGACTATATCTGTTGCATGACAACGCCAATTACATTTAGTACAATTGCATATTCGCAACAGCGTACCCAGGGCGATGCGAAAATTTGACGTCTCTTTAAACAATTATCTAAAATAATTTAGATGAGGCTTTGCCGCTGATGAATTTCTACCATTGCTTGACTGAAAGTGTGCTGTTGTACTCTTCGATATGCACGTTCCTTGGCAGCGGACAAGGGAACCCCACAAAGGATTATATATGTCGACTAGAAAAAAAATCGGTCATTCGATAACCCTCCTCGGAAACTTTGCGAAACTTATTTAGACTGTTCTATAAGTACTAATAAATTCTCTATTTCAGGTTGCTCTTTGTGCAAAAGATACTAAACCATTGTTTAAATTAATTTAAAGACCTGTTTTAGTTTCCTTTATTATCAGTTTTAGACCCACTGAAGTGACAGAGTGTAATCGATTTCTATTTTTCCTCAGATTAATACATTTGCAGTCGATCTACTTTCGATATGTAAGATGGAATTTGTTCGGCCTTGAGAAATATTGTCATTCGATTGCATCATTTTTTTATCATGCTAAGACACTATTGTCTCGAGTGTTGTTTAGTTATCCTACAGCCATTGTCTGCGATGGACGTTACTCCAAGGAAGCGTAATAAATTGTAGCACTGCACAAAATCATTGGCAAGCCTTACAGAGGCATTGCGGATATTGTTGATGTCAGCCTTTCAATTGTCAGGCGTGTCATCAAGGCTGGATCGATTATTCCAAAACACAAAGGAAAATATCGATCAGAAGAGAAATACAACGCTAAGAGACGACGTATACATGATCAGGGAAAGTGTGAAAGATCCTAGGAAGACATTATTTGTTTAATTTTCTCTTAATTTTCAAAAGGGTGTAGATGTTGCGATCACTTGATGCTCTTCCTCGGAAAACATTTCTAATTCTTGCTCTCGCAGCAGCGCCGAAAAACTTAATGAAAAAAATGCAGCATGCATCCCGGGTTGAATTCTTATCCCTAGGATGACATTTTAGCAATCTTTTTTCGTAAAATTTGATTCACTTGATCTTATTTCGGAAACAGAAAACGAATACTGGACTGTTACGTGATATCTATCTTCCTATACGACAGTGAATGCTGGAAATTAACATCAACGACGAAGGGAAGACTCGAAGCAACAGAAATGTGTATCTTAGGATATCATGGACCGAGCATGTAAGCAACAAGTATTAAGGAAGGAAAATTGAATTACACTTAACATAAGGAAGAAGCAATTGGCATTTCTAGTGAACATAATGAGAGATGGTATAGAAAATGTGATACTCAAATGACGGGTTGAAGGCAAGAGCAGTTCTAAACATCGTATTTTGGCTTTAATTTCAGGTGAAAATAAAGACAAAAACTGTCCAATATTTGGATATTTTTTTGTTATGTTGGTTCTAAGCTTTCGGCTCATATGGGCCATCATCAGAAAGGTTACAGGGACGATGACATAAAAACATCCACCACCAAATATGATTTTATCTTGTGCTGGCAAAACATTGCTAAGCAACGATAACAGATCTCTCTCTCTCTCTCTCTCTCTCTCTCTCTATATATATATATATATATATATATATATATATATTGTTACGAGGATGTATTTATATAAAAAATGATATTATTAATGTCTAAAAAGTTATAGTAAGTGATTCTAGTGAGTCTTATATGTTATTACAAAAAAGTTTTAATTCATGAAGTAGTTGTTAAATAGAGAAATTAGAAATAGAACGTTTTGGAAGATTCTAGAAACTTCCAGTATATTCCAGGCCCTCGGTATTGAAGAGGCCACAGATTATGAAAAAATAAAAAATGCCCATACTGAATTGGTACTAGAGGCAGATAGGCAGAAATTTCGGAATTCTAAAGGAGTCTTTAAATATGCAAATTAGGTGCTAGCCCCAATAAAAAACGGTTTTCGGAAGAGAATAGTTAGTTGTTAAAAGGATTTGCTGACATTATCAACTCCAGCCCGATTCAGGATTGATTTTTTATATCTAGCTCAAAGAATCTCTAAGAAAAGTTGCCGACCAACTAAAACCTGAAAGAGAACCTCATGGAATTAAATGGGTAAATATTTGTTAGCTTAACTGGGTAAAGATTCTTCACTCCTTATATTCCTCTTCTCTCCTCGTAATACTCGCCAGTAGTAAACTCTATGTTTCTTGTTTTGAAATTTTTTTTTTAATCATGTCACCCCAAGCAAGGCATTTCACTGCCACTATAGCGCAGGGGGTTACATAGAGAGATTGGGTATAGGAAATGTCAGAAGGAGGGTGATAGACGACTTAGGATGTACATAGGGAGAGAGTTGGAGAGAGTGGGTGTGAGTTAGTGTGTTAGGAGGTGTCTATTGACCTTACATTTAAACTCCTGGAGGTTGTAGCCGTCGGGGAAGCAAGCATGCGGTAGGGAATTCCACAGGTGGGAAGTGCGAGAAAAGAAGCTGTTGGAGTAGAAATTGCGGTTACATTTCATCGGTTTCATTGTAAAAGGGAGGGACCTAGTTGCCAATCTAGTATCTCGTGCAAATTCACATCTAGGGGGCACCAGTGATTTAAGTTCGTCAGAGCAGAAGCCATGAAAGTATTTATAGAAGAGGCACAGGGAAGCCACGTCACGCCGGTGAGAGAGACACTGCAGGGGATCAGCCAAGTCGGTATCAATCACATGCAACAAAAATTGTATATTTGTAAATATTTTATTTGTTTTTTTTTGTTTTTTTTGTAAATTAAAAATTTGTCTGTGATTTAGCTCTGAGTTTTGGTCAATCATTATTTTTTCTTTTGTTACAACTTAATACGTCACAATATATATATATATATAGGTTTCATTAAAAATGACAGAAAAGATATAAAACAAATTTTTCCGAAATAAATTATCTGTCTTATGTATTATGTTCATTTTGATTTATAATATTTCAAATTTCTTGTCTATTTGTAATTAGGAAAGTAATTATTAATGAAAGTTTGTTTAATGTTTTAATTCATAGCAGAACATTTTTCCGTAGAGGAATTAACTTTCGTACGGTCTATTAAATTTTGTATGATATATATTTTGTAATAAGTCATTCTTTTTATAATTTAAAGGGCGCGTATTTATGCTAGTTTAATTTTTCTTTTCAGTCGTAGTAGATTTCATATCATTAGTGCCTGTTAATATATCAAGAAAAGGGATTTTATTATCATTTTAAGTTCATGTGCGAAGTTCAGAGTGGATTTTTTTTTTATAGTTTCTTGTTGTTCATGTATTTCAGTTCTGTTTTTAACTAATATGGGAACATCATCTTCATATCCAAGGTAGATGAATGGTTTTTAGTGCTTTTAAATATTTTATTTTCAACGTTAACCATGTAGAAGTTACTAAAGTTTGGCTCCAAAACTGAACCAGCAGAAACGCGATCACGTTGTATATATGTAGATATTTTTTTGATGGTCATAAAAGAGAACCTCAGTGGTACAAGTTCAAAGTATTTGTTATATATTTTATTTTTAATAGAGAGTGAGATGGATTGTAAATATTCTTTGTAAATATATCAATTGCTTTTCTAACTGGGACTTTACACTTTCAACTACAAGTGACGTTATGGTTTTATTATATATATATATATATATATATATATATATATATGTGTGTGGATGTGCATATTTGTATATATATGTATATATTTGTATTTATGTATGTGGGCTATATGTAATTTTGAAAAATTTTTTAAGCTATTTAAATGCTCCTTTTCATAATATTCATTAATATGTATGTGTGAGTGCATATGGAATATATATATATATATATATATATATATATATGTGTGTGTGTGTGTGTCTGTGTGCGTGTGTGTGTGTATATATGTGTGCATGTATGTGTACACAAGTATATTATGTGTATATGAATTTTTTGTATATAGGTGTGTACACACATATATATGTGTGTATGCGCATGTATATGTATATAAGTGTGTAATAAATTGAATGTATGTGTGTGTATGTGTATGTATATATGTATTCTTATTCGTTAAATTGTGTGTGTATATATATGTATGTATGTGTGTACTTGTATAGGTATGTATATATAATAATTGTAATTCATTTTTTTTTTTACCTAGTGTTGTCTTTATTTAGTTTAATTTCAAATGACCTAATTTTTTTAAAAATAATTTTATTTTAAATCCTATATCTTTTTATTCCCTTTTATTAATAATTATGCCTTTTTAAGTTTTTTTTAAAAAAAAAATTTTTTCTTTAGTTTCTTTCTTTTTCCCTCCCTTCCTTCTTTTATCTCTCTTACCACCTTTTTTCCGTGTTGCTTTAACTGACGTCGATTTAACACGGCTGTCTGTTAATTTTTAGTTACATTCTCCCCTTTTTTTTGCGAACCCAGACGATGTCAATTTTTTTTCTTTTCTTATTTATTTGATTTTATTCTATCTTTTTCTTTTTCTTTTTCCTTTTCTTTTTCTTTCCCTTTATTTTTATTTTTATTTTATTTTATTATTTATTTTTTAATTTCTTTGCAATCTATTTAAAAAGGAAAAGTAGACTAATTTTTTTTTTAGGTTTTTTTCTGTTGCTGAGGTGATGTGTCGTTCCCCGTGGGGATCTTCATATCGAAATGGCCATTCAACATCTTTGAATTAATCTTTTTTTAATATATATATATATATATATAATAAAACCATAACGTCACTTGTAGTTGAAAGTGTTTCAGTTTTATTGAAGTTTCTTCAGATATCGAGTTTAAGATAAAAAAAAAACTATCTAAAGTTATGCATATAAATATAATCATCTATTGATTCAGTACACGTGACACATGTCTGAATAATAAGAATCAATCCGAAACAACATTCCAGTCTACTGTCTCTGTCAAAATTTTTAATTTTTAATTCGATCTCTGAAGAAGCTTAAATAAAATTGAAACACGTTAGATTGGGACACGTTTCCTGACTTGTTCTTTATTTATTCTATCGTCTCGTCGGATTCCTATCCATATCTTCAGCTTTATATATATATATATATATATATATATATATATATATATATATATATATTATAAATTATATTTTAGAACATGTACAAATTTTTCATATATCCACTACAAATCGTACATTTGTTTCGACATTGAAACTACAATGTCTCAGTTTCAATGCCGAAACAAATGTACGATTTGTAGTGGATATATAAAAAAAATTTGTCCATGTTCTCAAATATAATTTATAATAAATATTCACAGTTCTATATATTATACATTGAGCACTGTTTTAAATTAATACTTTGGACTTTGTAAAAAAATTTTTTCCTTCGTTCCTTATTCACTCGGATATATATATATATATATATATATATATATATGTGTGTGTGTCCAGCAGTTTTATATAAGTTTATTCTGACAGTAACTTCGTCATAACAGTCGAGTAATTCTTGATAACCCTGATACCTTGGGACAGAGATTGAAAAAAATTGTTCGGACAATTCAAACTTCCATATAACTGAATACGTAGTCAGTCAGTCAAGTGCTATAGGTGATACACGCTTGGGCGATCATGTCTCGAAAGAGACATGACTGACTGGGCAGAAGATTATCCCGCAGCTCGTTGCCATTGCTTTCTGTGGTAGACTGGTTGCGAGCCAATGCTATAGAACCCAATCGTCCTTGTTATTTAACCCATAACTGGAGGGAACAGACGGATAATACCTTTTCCAATGTAACTTCGCGTAAGTGAATGTAAGAAATTCAACTGGAATTCGAACTCGGCTCCCCGATTTTTCGTTCCTAGTCGATATTCACTGCACCACAACACACATGAATAGGTAAATTATCACAAAAAGAAAAAAAAATGGAGAAAAAATTCTTATTTGAAAGGTGTTATGGTGTCATGGATATAGGCTCGCAATGTGAAATCGGAGAGCCGAGTTCGAATTCCAGTTGAATTCTTTTCATTTATTTATGCAAAAAAAATAAAAAAAACAACCAAAAAACTTGGAAAAGCTATGAGTCCATTTGTTCTTCCTTCAACTATGGGTTAAATAGCAGGACGGATTGGGTTCTATATCTTTGGTTGGCAACCAGTCTAACACAGAAAGAAATGGCAGCCTACTGCGGAAAATTTTCTGCTTAGAAATTCATGGATCGAAAAAGCCATGATCGCCGAAGCGTTTATCACGTATGGCAATTAACTGATTGACTGATCAGGAAACAACATTTTCAAACTCTTCGTTCAAGGTTTTGTTCATTTTTTTTTATTTGTTAAAACAAATGTATGAGTTGTAGTATGTTTCCGGTTGGTCTCGTTTTTTTTTTTTTTTTTTTTTTTTTTTGCCGTTAACTGGATTAAGGGGTAGATGTATCCGTAAGGGTGGCTTCCGCTGCCTCTTCATTTTCCGATGCAGTTTCAAGTTCAATAATGTCCTGGTCAGTGTGTTATTATGCTTTTTTTTTGTTTAAATACAAAAAAAAAAAAAAAAAATGACACGAATTAATTGAATTGATTTTATCAGCGTTTATAATGATTGATTGACTCGTTTTCTACTGCTTATCAACCTGTCGCAGGTTATTTAAAGCCATGGAACATCTTTAGATTGAAAGAATTGTTTTTTGTAATAATAATGATTTAGTGTAGGTATCCACTTCTTCGCTTAAAAAACAAAAAAGAAACCAAAAAACAAAAAAAAAGCGACTTAGTATGGATAAAAAAAATGACTCAAACCTAATAAAAAGCACCTTTATCTTCAAATGTTTATGTTATTAAAAGGAAAGATTAAAGCATTTTTAATTAGTGTCAAAAATTTTCTATTCCTTTCTAACACGTTAGAAATTCTGTTTAAAATCTAGAGTTTATTTATTTTTTGTTTTGTTTTCTTTACATTACCTGCCGACTTTACGATTCGTGTTGTAGCGCCTTTTCTTCTGGTGAAAAAACAAATGAATTCGTAAGATCTTCTAAAAATCAAGTAATTATCGGGTTTTAATGAAACTTTCAAAAATTATTTACAAATGGGTAAAGTTATTTTAGAAATGTGCCTCTTTTTAGAAATTCTCTGTATTTTTTTTTACATGTCATACCCCCCCCACCACGACCACTTATTTAATTTTATGAAATTTCGAGAATTCGTAAATCAATGAAATAATATTTGAGAATAGTTTTTTAGAAAGTTTTGGTAAAAAAAAGTATATTTTTTATATATTTTTATACAGGTTACTCCCACCCGACTAAACTTAATTTGTGAAAATTTCAAGAAATTTTAATCGCAATATTTTTATTAGATAAATGCAGGACTCTTTGGAGAGTGTAAATCATCATTATATTTATCAAACTGCTACACATTTACTGAAATTCTGCAAAGAATCGTCAAATAAAAATGAATCGAAAGAAGCCGATACGATTATACGATTACGACGTTGTAGGTCATAATTCTTGGGATCTTATTATTATTATTATTTATTTATACTGCCAATGTGATGTTGTATCTATGCTAGATCTACTAGGGAGGTTGCCACAGACTGGCATATGTGCTGGTTCCTTCAGGCGTCTGATTACCCAATGATATTCTCTGTCTAGTATTATTACATCATTCCACGCGGATTGATAAGAAAAACTTTCCCATTATACATGATCAGCTATACTTGATTTCATTCTCTCACACCGAAATAAATTAATATTGTAACAAAATAAAAAAAAATGAAGAAATAACTGTAAAAAAACAACTCCTTTGTTTCTATCGTTATTTCTGAGGAAGGTTTATCGAAACGTTCCATTGACAAGAAAAGCAATATAAGAGTAAAAACAAACTGTGTGAACTTCTATTACCATTAATTTAAAATGTGTGGAATTTATAGAAGAAATAAACAGCAGAAGAAAAAGCAAAATAGAGGAAAAAACTGAAAGAAAAACGGAGCTGTTATCAAAAGAATATGGAATATCAGATTTTGACCCAGAACTTTGTACCTACCCGGAATATTTTTTTTTGTTTTACCCCGTGGCCGAGAAACCGAATTAGATGACGTAAATATTATTGATTAAACTTTAATAAGAACGCACCGGCTAACATAATGACTAATCATTATTCAAGTGCATTTCGTATATGATAAGAATTATTTATCTATTCTTTTTTTACTTAATTTTAAATTTTGTCAGTCAATCAGTTAATTGCTCTACATGACACACGCTTGGGCGATCATGTCTCTTTCGATCTATAACTGATCAGGTAGAGGATTTTTCCAGAGTAAGTTGCCATTTTTCTGCTGTATACTGGGTGCTAACCAAGGCTCAGTCAGTTAAGGGCCATGCGCGATACACGCTTGGGCGATCATGTCTCGAAAAAGACATGACTGACTGGGCAGAAGATCATCCCGCAGTAGGTGCCAAGGCTTCATAACTCTATTATTCTGTTATTTAATCCTTTTATCCAGATTAGTCAGTTAATTGACATCGTCGTCCTGCGGCCACAGCCGAGATAGAACTCACTACACCCCTCCAGTATTCCATGTGCATTTGGAACCCTGGCGTAGTTTATAGCGAAATTCATAATCTTGTCAAATAGCTGAATACTTGATGCTTCGTCAGAGCTACCATGGGTGTTTTTATTGTGACACCAACACTGGATGGGTTGCCTCTTGGCCTCATCCCGTTATTTAACCCATAACTGGAGTGAAGTGACGGATTAATACCTTTTCCAAGGTTACCAGTGCTTAAGTGAATGCAGGGAACTCAACTGGAATTCAAACACGGCTCGCCGATTTCTCTTTCCAAGCCGACATCCACTGCACCACTACTCACATCCGTCACTGAATGTTTACAGCGCCTGCAATTCCCCAAGCGGTCACACATCTAAGTACTGACTAGGCTTACGTTGCTTCACTTCGGTGATCGGACGAGAACCGGCGTATTCAACGCGATATGCCGTAATTGACATACGTGATACACGTTTGGGCAATAATGTCTTTTTTGATTCATGACTTACAAGCAGAACATTTTTCCGCATTAGGTTGCCATTTCTTTCTGCGGTAGACTGGTTGCCAAACAAGACGATTTAATCCAATCTCTCCTGCTATTTAACCCATAGCTGGAGGAAGAAGAGAATGATTAATTCCTTTTCCAATGGTATTTGTGTGTAAATGAACGACATAAATTCGACTGGGATTCGACAGGTCTCTCCGAATTCTCATTCTGTGACGAAATCCGTTGCACCACAACGCAAATTAAAGTTAGCACAATTATATATACTCGCAAGAGCGTACATAGCGTTTGTGTCGTCCATGGTGATGCAAAAATTTGACGTCTCTCTAAACAATTATCTATCTAATCTAAACTTATTTATAAATGGAACTTTGTGTGTGTGTGTGTGTGTGTGTGTGTGTCTGTGTGTGTCTGTGTCTGTGTATGTCCGTTACCTATAAACTCCAAAACGTCTGAACCGATTTTCTTGAAAATTTACGCAGTTGTGCTATAAGCGTCTGCGAGTGTTCTTACATAGGTTTTGTGTCGAGGTATCTCCGATAAATCTCGAAAATCGATAATCGAAAAAATCGGCTTATAGAAGGAGTGGTTTCGATTTTAATCAAATTTGATACACTCATAGACAAAGACATAATAACCGATATTCAGAAGTTTCATGTTTGCAATTCTTGCAATAGTTCAGAAAATCGATAATATATATATATATATATATATATATATATATATAAAAGGCAAGATGCTTGTGTGTGTGTCTATTTATCTGCCTGTATGTCTGTATTTTTTTTTTAATCGTATCACCCCGAGCAAGGCGGTAACGCCACTGATGTGCAGGGGCTACGTAATAGTGAAAAGATTGGAAAAGCGAAAGCCGGAAACCACATCCTAAACAGGGAACAAAGGATGAGCCTCTTAACCTGTTCAATAGCCGTGGGTGGAGTGTGAACCGGGCGATAGATAGATCTATATACTCAAATTTTAGCCCTTTTACTTTAGTTTTTGCTTCGGGTTTGGCTCTAAGTAGGTATAATTGTAGTTCTTAGTCTCAGCCATGATACCATTTACTCAGAAGACTTATTTAGCCTTCAAAATTCAGTTTACGATGAAAAAAACTTATTTGATATCGATAGTAGGAAATCAAAATTTGACTTACATCCATTCAATTTTTTTTTCAGTCTACGGTTTCGCTTTAACTGACAACAACTATTGCTTTTTAGTCTTTCGTGCCAACGTCCAAAGAGTCTGAGCTCCAGGACCATGGATTAGTTTAAAGTTTTCATTACACCCGAGCAACGCCGGGCTATACTGCTAGTCAAACATAAAACGTTAGTTTCTGTTCCAAACTTTGTTTGACAGCAGATTCTAAAGCCTGGCCAAAACAAGGTCACTGATTTCTCTTACGAAATTCACCCATTTTTGCGAGATCTGTTTTACATAGAAAACAGATCTCTTCTTCATTCCTAGTTACAATTCGACCCCAAAAGCTTGAATCTAAAGGATTTGCCAACATTTGTTTGCAATGGTTCACAAGACACGTTTCACAAGGCCGAGTTAAAGGAGGGATAAATTGATGAGGCTTTTGAAGTTCTGCCAATGAATGCTTACACTTGGTTGTTTATCAAACATTTCAAGAAAGGTATCATCTTCCAAACGGAATGTTTCTCTAACATTGGTTTCTCTTCGAGGCTAGTTTCACCTTCTTAAAACAACTGAACCAGTTTTGTGGGACACGCGCGTTGACTGTTCTTGGCCCTTCCACAACATTAATTTCTTTTTGCCGTTATACATGCCCTGTATTTTATCACAAGTAGCGTAAAATGGTTCTCATGGTAATGTTCCATTGTTCATTATCAAATATGTAAAACAAAGAGTAAACAATATATATATATATATATATATATATATATATGTTGCTTAATCTTTGTTTTATAGATTTTATTGCAAATCGCCTGAAGACATCACTGATATGATTATAACAAAAAAAAATTCTATACTATTCTAATGTAGGTATAAAGTAAGTGGGGGATCGATTCTACATTACAAACAATATATGAACTGATCTCTCACTTTATGGCCACATTCATTTTTCTCTTACCCACTTCCTGACACCCCCTGTAACCTGTCACTTTTTCTCATATCGCCCCAAGCAAAGCAACTGTGTAAATTTTCAAGAAAATCGGTTCAGCTGTTTCGGAGTCTATAGGTAACGGACATACACACACACACAGACACATACACAGACAGACAAAGTTCTATTTCTAAATAAGTTGAAATTTAATTTAGAGGACATGTCGCATTTTGAACTTCTTCCAGGTTATCCTGCTTTGAACGCTGACCTTCATACTCAGCAACTGTGACACTCTGAGAGCCCCACTATCCAGCATTGATCAATAAAAAAAAACAACTCCATCCTACGACATGACAATGCCACAGCACGCACTATCAATGCGACCGAGCGTAAACTTAAGGAATCTTAGGCGCTGGAAATGCTGATTCAAATCGGCCTACATTCTAGACAGATTGCCACCTATTTCAAGCCACGACTTATTTCCTAACCAGGCAGAGATTCAACATTGTCGATGAGCTTGAAAACGGTCAGTTTGTCCCAAACATATCCGCGTCCTTGTAGGTGACGAATTATTTTCTACCCTGCAACGCCATTTTCACAGACAAGTCATCTCAAGTCACTCACTTCACAGTCGCTTTTTAATGGAGAGTGGTCAGATGAACTTCTATTCTTCGTGTCACCATTCCTAAACTTTACGTCTTAGACCTACCATGCCACCCACACTGTAGCGAACCAGTCTTGTTCACTTCGTACGCCCCTGGTGAGATATATTTTCCAGCCTTGCAGATTATTCCCACGAACATCTACCTTGTAGAATCGACTCCCAAGTGGACACTTATCGGATCACTACAATCTTAACTTGTTCATACCCAGGGTTAACCATTATCTTCCACACATATCCGCATAAGCTTCTACAAGCGAGCCTTGTACAAGGTGAATCAGTCAGTTACGTGATAAACGCTTGAGCGATCATGTCTTAAAAATGACATGATTGACTTGGCAGAAGATTATCCCGCAATAGGCTGCCATTACTTTTTGCGGTAGACTGGTTGCTAACCAAGGCTATAGAACCCAATCTGTCCTGTTATTTGACTCATAGCTAGAGAGGGAAGAAATGTATTATATTATTAAGTAGAAATTAGTGGGGGATCAGTTTATTACTTCATAACAATATAAAACGGATCCCCCACTTTATGACCAGTAGAAGCCTTAATCATGTTTCCAACTATTAAGTGCCATATATCATACACGCTTGAGCGATCATGTCTCGAAAGAGACATGACTGACTAGGAAGAAGATTATCTCGCAGTAGGTTGCCATTACTTTTTGTGGTAGACTGGTTGCCAACCAAGGCTATAGAACGCAATCTGCCCTGTTATTTAACCCATAGCTGGAGGAAGAAGAGCCGGATTAATACCGCGTGATGAAATGCAACGAATTCGACTCGAATTTGAACTCGATGATACAATTATCAATGAGACAATAATCAAAATAAAAATAAATTAACTCGCCAGGATCGAACCCATAAAACGCTTTATCACAGCTATCTCACTTGGGTAATTGCCTGAAGTTTTAGCTAGTAATAACATGACGTTTAAACCAAACAAACAAACAAACTCTTGTATTTTTGTAAAAATATTTGTACAATATAGGACAATACAACAGCCGAAAATGACCCTGTCATCAGCGGTCAATCAACTAATGCGATATGCTATCCAATATTTAAGACATCTCGGGCAGATAACCTAATATATATTTTCCTGATAAGGTGCTGTCATTAAGAAGGACATCACGTGAACACTTCGTGTATAATATTTTTTTCTTTTTTTTTTTCAGGCGTGAAGTCACTTTGTTCGTTATCGGGTTTTCTTTGAATATGGCATAATCTAAATGTTTATCATTCCTATAGGATTAAAGTCACACCTGCCCGAGCACGTATAAACAAAGTGCGTTGAATTTGCAGACGATCTGTTTTTGTTTTGTTCTCAAAATATTTTTGCCAGCATTCCTCTGCATAAATGATTTTTATTCAAGCCAATAGAGCGTTAATATAATTTCAATGCTTCTTCATTTTATTCCACAATACGCTTAATTAGGATTTTAATTTCATTTAATAAAGCAGGTAATCTCTATATTTGTCATTGTGTCTGAAGAATTTGAAAATCCAAACATCATGTAAACGCATCGTGCCGATATTACAGCCATTATATATATATATATATATATATATATATATATATATATATATATATAAAAGAAACAAAAATGTAGTGTCGTGTGTGAGTAAAGAAAAAAACTGAAAACTGCTTCTTATAAATCATCTAAGAGATCACTTTTTGGTTTGGTTTGATTTGTTTTGTTTTACGGCATATCAACACCTCAATGGGTTATTTAATGCCGACGAGATTTTTACAATAGATTTGTATGAATAGAATATATATTCTTTGTAAGAAATAAGTTTGTAGATCAGTGTTTGATTTGTTTTGTTTTACGGCATATCAACACCTCAATGGGTTATTTAATGCCGACAAGATTTTTACAATAGATTTGTATGAATAGAATATATATTCTTTGTAGGAAATAAGTTTGTAGATCAGTGTTTGATTTGTTTTGTTTTACGGCATATCAACACCTCAATGGGTTATTTAATGCCGACGAGATTTTTACAATAGATTTGTATGAATAGAATATATATTCTTTGTAGGAAATAAGTTTGTAGATCAGTGTTTGATTTGTTTTGTTTTACGGCATATCAACACCTCAATGGGTTATTTAATGCCGACGAGATTTTTACAATAGATTTGTATGAATAGAATATATATTCTTTGTAGGAAATAAGTTTGTAGATCAGTGTTTGATTTGTTTTGTTTTACGGCATATCAACACCTCAATGGGTTATTTAATGCCGACGAGATTTTTACAATAGATTTGTATGAATAGAATATATATTCTTTGTAAGAAATAAGTTTGTAGATCAGTGTTTGATTTGTTTTGTTTTACGGCATATCAACACCTCAATGGGTTATTTAATGCCGACGAGATTTTTACAATAGATTTGTATGAATAGAATATATATTCTTTGTAAGAAATAAGTTTGTAGATCAGTGTTTGATTTGTTTTGTTTTACGGCATATCAACACCTCAATGGGTTATTTAATGCCGACGAGATTTTTACAACAGATTTGTATGAATAGAATATATATTCTTTGTAAGAAATAAGTTTGTAGATCAGTGTTTGATTTGTTTTGTTTTACGGCATATCAACACCTCAATGGGTTATTTAATGCCGACGAGATTTTACAATAGATTTGTATGAATAGAATATATATTCTTTGTAAGAAATAAGTTTGTAGATCAGTGTTTGATTTGTTTTGTTTTACGGCATATCAACACCTCAATGGGTTATTTAATGCCGACGAGATTTTTACAACAGATTTGTATGAATAGAATATATATGCTTTGTAAGAAATAAGTTTGTAGATCAGTGTTTGATTTGTTTTGTTTTACGGCATATCAACACCTCAATGGGTTATTTAATGCCGACGAGATTTTTACAATAGATTTGTATGAATAGAATATATATTCTTTGTAGGAAATAAGTTTGTAGATCAGTGTTTGATTTGTTTTGTTTTACGGCATATCAACACCTCAATGGGTTATTTAATGCCGACGAGATTTTTACAATAGATTTGTATGAATAGAATATATATTCTTTGTAAGAAATAAGTTTGTAGATCAGTGTTTGATTTGTTTTGTTTTACGGCATATCAACACCTCAATGGGTTATTTAATGCCAACAAGATTTTACAATAGATTTGTATGAATAGAATATACTTTCTTTGTGAAGTGGATTTCGTTGAGACTCAGATGTATTACTGGTAATATTTTTTTCTTTCACGTATTTTCGTTGGTAACATTTTTCCTTGAAAAACGTATTTTCGTTGGTAACATCTTTCCTTCAAAAACGTTTTGTTGGTAATATTTTTCATTGAAAAAAAGTTTTGTTGGTAAATACTTTCATAGCATTTGGATATACTCGGATTGGGGGTTAACTATGTACCCATAGCTGGGACCCTAACAGGTGCTACCACTCCGGGTCAGAAATTGGACCTGGGAACAACAGCGATTAAGAGGTAGTTCCATGCTCCTCACAACCTCTCAATCAGAAGCCTTGCTGCCGGATGCAGTTTATTGTCATACCCAGGACCATCACATTTTGGATAGAGCGTATGTAAACATAAAAGTGGTCACAGATGTCAACACCGACTGGCGACAGTCTGTTTCTTGCTTAAACGCTACCTCAAGGCCATCTCTCTCTCACACACACACACACACTCTCTCTTTCTCTCTCTCTCTCTCTCTATATATATATATATATATATATATTAAACATGTCAGATTAAATAAATTGCAAACAATATGTTTGCTTATTTTTAATAAGAAAATGTACAGTAATTTTTGGCAACGCAGTTTTCCAGTTACGTTTGTTACCATAACTCACACCCCTGAAGATGACCTCGCAAATAGGTTGAAAGTACTTGGGTACCTTAAGAAATGAATTAAAATAACATCTGCCAACGTTACAGTTAATTTCTGTCATCTTTTGATTGTAATACACGAAAGATTTTCCGTGAGTATGAACGGATTTTATTAAAAATAAGCAAACATATTGTTTGCAATTTATTTAATCTGATATGTTTGAAAGAAAATTTGCTGCTTAAATAAACAAATTTTATAGATATATTAGTCATCCACATACAAGCCTGTTTCGCAGTATTATAGCTCATCAGCGTGGATAGATACATCTACTTGCTTCCAACCGGGATCGAAACTCGAGCGATTTGGTGTCAGTAGGAATCCCTACTCCCTAAGCCATAGGTGCATAGAATTAGAGAAGGGAATTTTAGCATGTTAATATATGCGGTGTATATACACGCCAGTCACTGAGAGAACTCAATTCATTACTGAAGAGTAATGCATAATTCGCAAAAGTGTTAACTGTTTTTAAAATTTTCTTCTCCAGAGAGCTCAATCGTAATGAGGGCATAATATATTTGTCATCCACATACAAGCCTGTTTCGCTATATCACAGCTCATCAGTGTGACTAGACACATCTACCTGCTTCCAGCCGGGATCGAAACTCGATTTGATGTCAGTCGGAGTCCCTAAGCCATAGGCGCATCGAATATACTATATATGTATATATATAAAATAAAATAAATTTTGATGTTCAAAACTGTTGAATGATCATTTCAAAATGAAATCCCGAACAGAGATTTCACATCTCATTGGCAACTACCACATTTCAAAATGAAATAAAAAAGAAATAAAAAGATATTCCAACGGAAATAAGAAATTTACGTGACAAAAAATTCGGTTAGCAATCAATGTCTATTTTTAGATTTTGGATAATTTTACTTTTAGATAGAGTTGTAAGTCAAAAAAATTGAAACTTTGGTTTGTCTAGCTTTACAAAGGGAAAGAGGTTAACGGATGGAATAGGAAGTTGTGTTTGATTGAGAAGTGGGTTTAACAAAACAGAAAGAGAGGGAGGGAAAGGGAGAGAAGAAGAAGGAAAAAAAACAGAAAAAAGAAAACAGAAAAATGTCCATATTGTAGAGACGCTCGATACGTATCAAACAAAACTAGCGTTTATAAATGGGTTAAAGTATTAGAATAGAGATTGTTAGAAAAAACATATTTAGGGGAAAAAATCTGATATATGATTTAATAAATTATGTATATATATATATATATATATATTTAATTATATATATATATATAGTGGTGCAAATGCCTGGATTCCTAGAGAATTTACGATTAAATTTTTTCTTGTTTTTAACATGATTTTCAAAGTTTAAATATCATATCTAACAAAGAATATTCAGTCAGTAAAGTGCCATACATGATACACGCTTGGGCGATCATGTCGCAAAAGAAACATGACAGACTGGGCAGAAAATTTTAGTAGGTTGCTATTACTTTCTCCGGTAGACTGGCTGCCAACCAAGGCTAGAGAACCTAATCTTTACTGCTATTTAACCCATAGCTAGAGAGAGAAGCGACGGATTAATTCCTTTCTCAAGGGTATTAGCGCGTAAGTGAATCCAACGAAATCAACTGGAATTCGAACTCGGCTGTCTAATTACTCGTTCCGGGCCGCTATGCACAGCACCAAAACGCACATCCATATATATATATATATATATATATATATATATATATATATATATATATATATTATGTTTTAGAACATGTACATAATTTCTTCTATATATGTCCTCTTCCCTACAATCATATGTTTGTTTCAGTGTTTGGATTTAAAGACTTCTTCAGGGGAAATAAAGGTTTGGAATCATTCTCTGTTTATATTTGGTTCGTTGTTGTCGTGGGGGTTGGTTGGGGTTATTGGTAATTAAGTGAAAATCAACAATTTCACACTTACACACCAAATTCCTCAAAAGTCTAACGATCAAAACGAGACATTCGCTTAATTGATAGCACTATCAAGCTTATCAGACTATATGAAAGGATCCTGCATATATATATATATATATATATATATATATATATATATATATATATATATATATATATTAATGCATGCTTCATTAAATAATGAAACATGCTGAGGCCCTTACCAACAAATTCAGGTGTTCTGTTCTGTATATATATTAATGCATGTTTCATTAAATAATATAGACAAGTTTTGTCAATTTTATGTAAAATGTTTCATATTCTCTGTTAAGCTTAATAGCATTATTATTTGATGAAAAAAGAAAATTACAATATTGATGCATCATTTTTTAATAATCCAATCTAAGGTTTTGGATTACATAAGCCATTTTCAAAGATGTCAAATTACATTACATATTATAACAATATATATATATATATATTAAGTTTTATTCGACCACAGCAGAAAGCATTGGACGGTCGTTTCGCCCTATTTGGAAATTATCAGCAGTGCACATCCACTACGAGGAGTTGAAACCCAGACAGGATCGTTATTAAGCGAACGTCATACCAACTGTACCATGGCCCCCGGTGATGAAGAGGTAACGAATTAAACTCGATATAGCGCCGCTCATTCACATTTTCCGTGGTGGAACTCTGCTAAGCTTCTTTTACCCATAGGACTGTGCCTCCTACAGTCGAATAAAACTCGATGAATTACTTACTTAATATTTCAAATCCTCCTACAATTTCTCATATATATATATATATATATATATATATATATATATATATATATATATATATATGGTTTGATGGATAAATTATCGCCATTTTGTATTTTTAATTTCACGCATGTGCATTGTGTTTTTGTATTATGAATTGCACAGTAGAGTTGGATGAGTCTAATATTGATTACGAATGTACCGCAGTCAAAATACTCACTGTGATCATTCTGATAAGGAAAGAACACCTGAATGTTTTGGTAAGGGCCTCAGACTCAACACGGAAACCTATATCAAGGACCTTGAGGAGGTAAGCTGCTCTGGGTCTGGCAACAAGGCTAGGAATCATGACACACAAGGTTGGTTGGATTGAGTGGTGAGAACTTTACATTTTTATCAAGGTCCCACTCACTGTTTCATCTAAAAGTGCTAAAGTCCATATACATCAGATTCCGAAATCTTTTTCTCTGTAAGCAGAGAGCATGCCTTTTGGGTCTGGGTAAGATTGGGCTCTAGTTTCCCTTGAAAATTTCTCCCCCTCAATTCTCATTTCATCTTTTAATCACGATTTAGAAAAATCCCAGAAATTAAAAACTTGATAATCTCTGGGCGAAACCGTTTTTTTTTTGTCTTAGTTTTTAGTATGTCATCGAAAATCCAATTATTTCTGGATATTATACAATTTTGCCTTGTGAAGAATCTTTGCAAATATTTAAAATGTAGATACAGGCCTGAAATTATCCAAAGTCTGGATAAGTTGCTACCATTGAAGGCACTAATCAGTCAGTCAGTTAAGTGCCATGAGCGATACACGCTTGGGCGATCATGTCTCGAAAGAGACATGACTGACTGGGCAGAAGATTATCCCGCAGTAGGTTGCCATTGCTTTCTGCGGTAGACTGGTTGCCGACCAAGGCTACAGAACCTAATCTGTCCTGTTATTTAATCCATAACTGGAAGGAATAGACGGATTAATACCTTTCCCAAGGGTATTTGTGCGTAAGTAAATGCAATGAATTCAACTGGAATTCGAACTCGGTTCCCCGATTTCTCGTTCCGAGCCGATATCCACTGCGGCACAATGCTAATACGGAGATTAAAATTTCACCGTCAATCTCTTAGATCGTGTATTGCAAGAGAACCAAGTCGTGGCTGTCAGATAATTTCTCCGACTGCATCCCCCCTTACATCACGTCACCTAACTCCCTAGATTGCAACCCTCTTGATTATTACGTGCAGGGGGTGCAGTTGAGCAAGAGACCAACAAAACTCTTTTTAACATTAAATATGAACTGAGGGCATTGATTATGACACCATTCACCAACTTAAACAAAGAGAACGTCAAGAAGATATTTAGTCGTCTGGTGAGCGCGGTTAAAGCCAATAGCGATTGTATCAAATAAATTTACTCTTTAGTATTTTTTTTTTAATCATATCACCCCGAGCAAGGCGGTAACGCCACTGATGTGCAGGGGGCTACGTAAGAGTGAAAAGATTGGAAAAGAGAAAGCCGGAAACCACATCCTAAATAGGGAACAAGGGATGAGCCTCTTAACCTGTTCAATAGACGTGGGTGGAGTGTGAACCGGGCGATAGATAAATCTATCTACTCCAATTGAAAAAAAACAAAAAAACAAGAAAACAAAGAGAGAAGATTGAAAAAGCGAAAGCCGGAAACCACATCCTAAACAGGGAACAAGGGATGAGCCTCTTAACCTGTTCAATAGACATGGGTGGAGTGTGAACCGGGCGATAAATAGATCTATCTACTTCAATTGAAAAAGTGAGAAGATTGGAAAAGAGAAAGCCGGAAACCACATCCTAAACAGGGAACAAGGGATGAGCCTCTTAACCTGTTCAATAGACGTGGGTGGAGTGTGAACCGGCCGATAGATAGATCTATCTACTCCAATTGAAAAAAAAATGGTAGTGAAATCCAGTCAAGAGATTTCTGCTAAAATCAAAAGATGGTGAAACACACCTATTCCTCAGATAATGAACTCTCCCACCTATGTTAATAAGAATTAACAGGAAGTTAACTCGACAAGTTCTTGGGAAGTTCATAGGAGCTCTTAGAAGTTCTAGAGAGTTCTTTAGAGTTCTTTTGGAGTTCAGTAGAACTCCTAGGCAGTTGATATTAGTCGGCAGTTAGCCGAATACTAAGGAGTTAGCTTACAGTGGAAGATTACCAAGTTCCTAACATTTTGGGTGCGTTAAGTCGCTTAACAACCGACATAGCACGATTCTAACCTTCAGTGCAAAAACTACTCCACAACATATTTCAAGATATTTTGTTTAATTTTAGTAAACATGTTTGTTAAATTGAGATGTCAGTGTTATTTTCATTTAGACGCACCCTGTATAAATATAAGTAGAGTAAAGCAAATGTCGATAAGGTAGAGTCACAAAATCATTTGGGGGTTGTGGGTAGTAGGCACCGGCCTTATATTTTTCGTTCTGCCCGGCCTTTTATGCAGGTATTAAATTAAAGATTAGGTTTCTACTTCTTTCTAAAATCTTCTCATTCTGTTTCTCTTCCAGTATCCCATTGTTTCTTAGTGGCATTATTGCCTTGCTTGGGGTGAATTGATTAAAAAATTGAAAAGCCTGTATTGTCATGTCGTGTCGACACTGTTTCCATATTTCTAATTCACATCTGTGTTCGTGTTGTACAACGGACGGTCACATCTGGTCGATACAGACCTGAATAAAAATACACAGTCTAGTCCCGTATTCACATGGATATATACACACAAAAGTGGCCGCCCACGCCCAGTAGGAATGAATGCACGCAAATCAAGATTATGAAAAAACAAAAAGGTAAAAACCACTTTAGCAGCGTTCGCCTGTGTTCGTCTTGGGTCAGGGACATCACAGCTGTTTGAAACATCTGTAGACCACGAATTATCCACGTGACAGTCACTCTTCTCTCAAATTATCTCTTTCACCTTTTAGAATGCATCAAAACCTCTTGCGTATTGCATTGTTATTTTAACGCAAGGTTAGATTGGTGTGATATTAGGTTTCTGCTGAAAGTAGCTAGGGGTTTCGCAGGAGGTCGCTAGATGCTCTGCAAGAAGTCACTAGGGGTTCCACAGGAGGTCGTTTGGGGTTCTGCAAGAAGTCATTAGGGTTTCCGCAGGAGATCGCTAGGAGTTCCGCATAAAGTCACTAGGGGTTCCGCAGGAAATCACGAGGGGTTATGCAAGAAGTCACTAGGGGTTCAGCAGGAGATCGCTAGGGATTCTGCATAAAGTCACTAGGGGTTCCGCAGGAGGTCGCTAGGGGTTCTGAAAGAAGTTACTAGGGTTTCCGCAGGAGGTCCCTATGTGTTCTGCAAGAAGTCACTAGGGGTCCAACAGGAGATCGCTAGGGGTTCCGCATAAAGTCACTAGGGGTTCCGCAGGAGATCACGAGGGGTTATGCAAGAAGTCACTAGGGGTTCAGCAGGAGATCGCTAGGGGTTCCGCATAAAATCACTAGGGGTCCCGCAGGAGATCGCTAGGGGTTCCGTATAAAGTCACTAGGGGTTCCGCAGGAGATCACGAGGGGTTATGCAAGAAGTCACTATAGGTTCAACAGGAGGTCGCTAGGGGTTCTGAAAGAAGTTACTAGGGCTTCCGCAGGAGGTCCCTATGTGTTTGCAAGAAGTCACTAGGGGTTCAACAGGAGGTCGCTAGGGGTTCTGGAGAAGGTCGCTAGGTGTTCAGCAGAAGGTCGCTAGATGTTCCGCAAGAAATCACTAGGGGTTCCACAAGAGCTCGTAGGGGTTCCGCAGAAGGTTGCTAGGGGTTCTGAAAGAAGTTACCACAGGAGGTCGCTAGGTGTTCTGTAAGAAGTCACTAGGGTTTCCGCAGGAGGTTACTAGGGATTCCGCAGGAGGTCGCTAGGGTTTCCGCACGAGGTCACTAGGGGTTCTACGAGAAGTCACTAAGGTTTCCGCTGGAGGTCGCTAGGGGATCTGCAGGAAGTCGCAAGATGTTCCGCAAGAAATCACTAGGGGTTCCACAGGAGCTCGCTAGGAGTTCCGCAGAAGGTCGCTAGGGGTTCTGAAAGATGTTACTAAGGTTTCCGTAGGAGGTCGCTAGGTGTTTTGCAAGAAGTCATTAGGGTTTCCGCAGGTGGTCGCTAGGGATTACGCAGGAGATCGCTAGGGGTTCTGCAAGAAATCACTATGGTTTCCGTAAGAGGTCACTAGAGGTTCTGCAGGAGATCGCTTGGGGTTCTGCAAGAAGTCATTAGAGGTTCCGCAAGAAATCATTAGGGGTTCCACAGAGCTTGCTAGGGGTTCCGCAGAAAGTCGCTAGGGGTTTTGAAAGAAGTTACTAGGATTTCCGCGGAAGGTCGCTAGGGGTTTTGCAAGAAGTCATTAGTGTTCCGCAGGTGGTCGCTAGGGGTTCTGCAAGAGGTCGCTTGGGGTTCTGCAAAAAGATAGTAGAGGTTTCGCTAGGGGTTCTGAAAGAAGTTACTAGGGTTTCCGCAGGAGGTCGCTAGGGCTTCTGCAAGAAGTTACTAGGGGTTCAACAGGAGGTCGCTAGGGGTTCTGCAGGAAGTCGCTAGGGGTTCCGCAGGAGGTCGCTAGAGGTTCCGCAAGAAATCACTAGGGGTTCCACAGGTTCAAAGTTATACTAATCATAAGGAATGCTTTTAGTGATGTCAGTAAGGCGTCAGTGTGAAAACACCTTCTGTTGATAGTGGACAGAATCTATTTATGGAGGGTTTGCATATCACTGATTTACTCAGCCGAGTACAGGACGAATACTTACATATGACCACTACGCAAACTGCGGGTGGTGCAGTGGATATCGGCTCGGAACGAGAAATCGGAGAATTGAGTTCGAATTCCAGTTGAATTGGTTGCATTCTCGCAAATACTCTTGGGAAAGGTATTAATCCTTCGTTTCTCTCCCCAGCTATGAGTTAAATATTGGGACATATTATTTTCTATCGCCTATATTGGCATCTAGTCTACAGCAGAAAGTAATAGCAATCTACTGCATGAAGATCTTCTGCCCAGTCTTACGAGACATGATCGCACAAGCGTGTATCACGTATAGCACTTAACTGACACACTGAATATAATAGTTGGACACATAAAGCTTCTACTGGGCATAAAATGGGGGACTGTTACCCATTGTCATAAAGTAATAAACTGATCTCTCGCTACTTACTATTTATTAGCATATTGATATAATATAATCTATCTCTTCTTGCTTTCTATAGCTTCGGTTGGCAATCAGTCTACCGCAGAAAGTAATGGCAACCTACTGCGGGAAAATCTTCTGCCGAGACGGTCATGTCTCGAAAGAGACATGATCACCCAAGCGTGTATCACTTATAGCACTTAACTTACTGACTTACGCGAACTATTACAAAAATTTAAGATAGAGATAGAATATAATATTTTTTATGCAATGTTTTCCTGAGACATGAAACTTATTTCATGAGCAACAACGTTCAGAAATGTTGCTCTAACGACTACATCTGCTATTGTTAGTGTTGACATCTTGTGGTATAGAGAGCAAATACGAATGGGAGACAGAGAGAAAGAGAGAGAGAGGGGGAGAGAATGATGGACTGAAGGACATTAAAATCCCAGATCTGTGCTTTTTATTACAGTCTCCCGGTTTGTATCTTGCATTCTATCGGTTAAATGTCAATCTTCTGCCAATTCAGCTAAATTTTCTCAGTTTCACCCCCGGCTAAAATTTAGTAAAATGCTCGGAGGCTTAATAAGAAATAACACGACCTGCAGAAAATTTAATTACTTTTTGAACACCTAAATCCGAAAATTCTCCCGCGAATAAGATTGTTGGTTGGTTGTTTTTGTTTTATGGCATATCAAACTCGGCGGGTCATTTACCGCGAGGTTGTAAAAATACCAGGTGGGGAAACTGGCGCGGGATATCCTTCTCTCAATGAGGGTGAATGAGGCTCTCTTAAACCGTGGTAGGCAACTCATCTAGTGATGGTATCACAATAAAAACATCCTTGGTAGCTCTTGCGAAGCATCAAGTATTCAGTTACTGACAAGATTTTGAATTACACTACAATAAATTTACAGGAGTTATGACAAATAGGGAATACTGGAAGAATGTAGTGAATTCTATCTTGACCGAGGCCGCAGAATGATGATGATGACTGCCAACTAAATTTTATGTATTTATTGCTGGTAATACCTTTTTCGTTCAACAATTTGTTGTTGTTTTGTGTCTAGTAATACTTTTTCTTTTTTGAGAACCAAGATTCATTGGGATTTGTTTTTAAGAGCAGGGTCCCCAAATCCTACCCTGTTATTTAACCCCTAACTGGAGGGAAGGGACGGATTAATAACTTTCCCAAGGGTACCAGTGCTTACGTGAATGCAGGGTATTCAACTGGAATTCGAACTCGGCTCACCGATTTCTCTTTCCGAGCCGATATCCACTGCACCACAACGCACATCCGTCAGTAAACGCTGACAGCACCTGGTATTCCCAAGCGGTCACCCATCGAAGTACTGACCAGGCTCAACGTTGCTTAACTTCGGTGATCGAGCAAAAACCGGTGTATTCAACGTGATATTGCCGTAAGCCAGCGAATAAGAAAACTTAAAACTAAATAACAGACATAACATGCCTTTTACCATTTTTTTTTTAATCATATCACCCCGAGCAAGGCGGTAATGCCACTGATGTGCATGGGGCTACGTAAGAGGGAATAGATTGGAAAAGAGAAAGCCGGAAACCACATCCTAAACAGGGAACAAGGGATGATCCTCTTCACCTGTTCAATAGACGTGCATATAAAATAAACATTTTTAATAAACATTTTTGCAATATTTATCTATACTTCTGATTTTGTGTGGAGTAGTTTTCGCACTGAAGGTTATAATCGTGCTATGTTGGTTGCTAATCGACTTAACGCACCCAAAATGTTAGGAACTTGGTAATCTTTCACTGAAAGCTAACTCCTTAGTATTCGGTTAACTGCCGACTAATATCAACTGCCTAGGAGTTCTACTGAACTCCAAAAGAACTCTCTAGAACTTCTAAGAACTCCTGTGAACTTCCCAAGAACTTGTCGAGTTAACTTCCTGTTAATTCTTATTAATATAGGAGGGAGAGTCCATTATCTCAGGAATAGGTGTGTTTCAGCATAACAGATTTGAGGTAGTATTTACATTATTAACATTGTTTGAACTTTTGTACTCATCTTAAATGCCATATTAACGACGTTTTAGCCTTTAACAAAAGATAACTAAGATATCCGGAAGCGGTATGATTCATGGAATGAGAACAATATTAACACTGATTGAAATAAAGGGTTCGGTTCGAAATTTCAATCGCTTAATAAAAGGCTGAGGTGAACAACGGCCGAAAAGTCGTGAATATGGCAAAGTGATGGGGACAACAGTCAGAACAATGTGAATAGTGTAAACATTTTTGCCTATCAGTTAAGTAGCATACATGATACACGGTTTGGACGATCATGTCTCTTTCGAGATATGACTGACTGGGCAGAAGGTTATCTCGCAGTAGGTTATCATTGCTTTCTGCAGTAGATTGATTGCCGACCGAGGCTATAGAAAACAATATGTCCTATTATTTGACACATAGCTAGAGGGAGGAAGACATGTATTATATTATGAAGTAGTAATTAGTGGGGGATTGGTTTATTACTTCACAACAATATAAAACCGACCCCTCACTTTATGCCCAGTTGAAGTTTTAATTATATTTCCAACTATTATATTCAGTCAGTTAAGTGCCATACATGATACACGCTTGGGCGATCATGTCTCGAAAGAGACATGACTGACTGGGCAGACGATTATCCCGCAGTAGGTTGCCATTGCTTTCTGTGGTAGACTGGTTGCCGACCAAGGCTATAGAACCCAATCTGTCCTGTTATTTAACCCATAACTGGAGGGAAGAGACGGATCAATACATTTCGCAAGAGTATTTGTGCGTAAAGGACTGCAAGAAATTCAACTGGAATTCGAACTCGGCTCCCCGATTTGTCATTCCGAGTCGATATCCACTTCACCACAACGCATATTCTCCCATAAATATATACATACATATAGTAATTAATAAACTGGTCCACCAAAAATTAGTACAGATAAATATAATCAAAAACAAATTCAAATAAAACATCTATTGGACTTAAGTGGGGGATCTGCTTTCTATTGTTATGAAGTAAGAAACTAGTTACCCAAGATTTAGTAGAAATTAAGGTTATCGGAAACGAATGTAATTAATGTTTTGTTGGATCGAAAGTGGGGGATCTGTTTTCTATTGTTATGAAGTAATAAACTGGTTACCCTGGAATTAGTACAAATTATTATAATCGGAAACGAATACAGTGAAAGCTTCTGTAGAACTTAAAGTGGGGGATCTGTTTTCTATTGTTATTAAGTAATAAACTGGTTGCCCTAGAATTAGTACAAATTAATATAATAAAAAACGAATACAGTTAAAGCTACTGTTAGACTTAAAGTGGGGGATCTGTTTTCTATTGTTATGAAGTAATAAACTGGTTACCCTAGAATTAGTACAAATTAATGTAATAGGAATCGAATGCAGTTAAAGCTTCTATAAGGACGTAAATTGGGGGATTTGTTTTCCATTGTTATGAAGTAATAAACTGGTTACCCTAGAATTAGTAGAAATTAATATAATCGGGAAAGAATGCAGTTAAAGCTTCTGTTGAACCTGAAGTGGGGATGGGGCTATTCTTTTTTGTTATGATATAAAAAAGTGATCCCCCACTAATTACTACTTATTAATATAATAATATAATATAAGCTACCTTTTTTCTCTTCAGCTATGTGTTGAATAGCAGGATAGATTGGGTTCTATTGCCTTGGTTGGCAACAAGTCTGCCGCATAAATTATTGACAAGCTATTGCAGAAAAATCTTCTGCCCAGTCAGTCATGTCTAAAAAGAGACATAATCGCCCAACTGTGTGTCACATATGGCACTTAACTGACCGACTGAGACACGGTCTGCTGGGCGGATGTTGCAGGGTCACTATGGCGTTCACTGCGCTAAAATGTGGTGCGGTGTCTGAAGCTGGTTCTTAAGCCGAATTTCAGCTCTCTCGCAGTCACCATTAGGCTCTTCCAATTCTTTCCGAATCCGCTACACTCTTCGGAGATTGACACAAAAGCACTATGAAATGTTCGTATTGAATCTTCCGGTGCGAATGCCAAGCAGTACAGCATGCCGTTTTCAAATTTCTAGCGTCGTCAAATGCATCATGGTGATACTTCTTCTTCTTCTTCTTCTTTTTCTTCTTGTATGTGCCCTGTCCCTTCAGGACGTAGGCGATTATGGCTTTCCACGTCTCCCTATACCTGGTGGCTCTGAGCACGCCTTCTCCTGTTACACCGTGCAATCCTCATTCTGTCATCCACCTGATCAGGTCCTTCAAATATGTTATCCGTTGCTTTTCCCCTGTCTCTTTTCCCCTCTATCTGGCCTGTTAATATCAGGTTCTCCAAGCCCTCTTTCCTCATTGCATGTCCCAGGAACTTCAGCTGTCTCTTCCTGATGCTCAGTATTAATTTCCTTTTTGTTTCCATCATTTCCAAGACCTCATCATTGCTCACATACTCTATCCATGATATTCGCAGCATCCTTCTGTAGAACCACATTTCAGTTGCTTCAAGTTTTCCCTTCATCTTTGATGGTATTATCCAGCATTCACTGCCATATTGAAGGTGGGACAGCACGTAGCAACCCAGTACACTTTTCTCTGTTTCTAGCGAAATTGTCCTGTTTCTTAATACTTTACTCAACTTCTGGAATACTTCCTTCGCCATACCAATTCGCCTTCGGATCTCTGTGCCGCACTTTTCGTCTTCTGTTAGAACACTTCCCAGGTATTTAAATTTTTGTACCTGCTTGATTCTGCTATCCTCGACCTGTATTTGGCATTCAAGGCTGCCCTTTTTACTGATGACCATACATTCAGTTTTCGTGCAGTTTATTTCTAGTCCTCTCTTGTTACTTTCCTCTGCTACCTCCGCTAACAGACGATAATGCCCAACTGACCCTACTACAGCTTTTGAGATTTCACTTGTCCGATCGACTCAGACGATTAAAAACTTAATTGGGCGATTCAATTTTATTGATTTACTCACCCGCGGTCGATTAAAAATCTCGCAATGAAAAAGGAAATTTGATTCTTTTACAACCCAAAAGTATGTCATTGAAGATTCACAAGTCACTTTACCTAACAATGAAATTATTGAACTCTTGGCTTTTATTGTTCCGTTATACATTCGTTTAATTAACGCTTCCAGAGTGAAACCAAAATGTCTCCGTCGCCCAGATTAAAGCCGCTCACAGAGTTTTAGAAACTCATTTGGAAAAATAGTATCCTATATTTCCTCCCTGTTTACAAAAAGTAAAAACGAATATCTGAAAAAAAGAAAAAAAAATACGCATACTTCTTTCAACCAAGCACCGAAAAACAAATTATACAAGTAATTTTTTATAGAAAAAACAAAACAAAACAAAACAAAAACAGCATACCATGATTTTAAAATGGTTTAAACTTAATAAAAACAAAATTTTTATCATCAAAATGTTTATGTTATTATTAAGAAGAAAGATCAAATTTTAATCTAATTATTGTTTTTTACTTTTAAACCCTTTCTAAAACGTTCGAAATTTTAATTAAAATTTCATCTTTTGTTTTCCGTCAGCGATTCACGCTATGTTTACGTAAGGAGACTATTAAGAAAATGGAGTCGGTTGAGTAAAATGAGTTTGGGACGAGAAAATTTTCCCTCGCTCTCGACCGCCGGTCGAGTGATTTCTTTTTAAAATCTCAAAGCTGCCCTACTACAGTGGTCAATCAGCAAAATCAAAACACCTGTACAATATATGAAACATTTCAGAGGATGCTGTATCCCCAAATGATGTACCGAGAGTGACGAGTACTAAATACTCAGTTACCACCATCGTGTTTGGAGCGATCAATAATGATGGCGAAATAATGCCTCCATTGTTTTTCCTACAGAACTTCAGAATATTCCGAAGTTGTCTGGAGTCCGTGGTTGAAGTCAATGGTGATTTTACTGAATAAATTTACTCTTTAGCATTTCAGGATATTTTTGTTCAATTAACAGTCTTATTACTTTTGCGTCCCTTAGACGACTGTCACGCCATGTAGAGATGTAAGGAGAGAAAATAAAACTGTGAGAAGTTATAAAGTATTAATTGTTCATGATTTGTGCATTAAGACTTGTATAAATACCAAAACAATAAACATATATTTTAAAGAAAACGTTCACGGCTTCTCACACTTTTTATTTTATACTAATTACTCTCGTTGGAACAACCCTATTCCTTTATTCGATATATATATATATATATATATATATATATATATATATATATATATATATATATATATATTGGGTTTCTCTGAGTATCTGATCATTCTGTTTGATGATCAGATACTCAGAGAAAACCCAAACGTAAAACGACGAATTTGTTCGCCTGAAGAGAGTCAATTTTAGACTCGAAACACGTGTAGCGCAAATCATGACAAATTAATACTCCATAACTTGCATGAATACCAAACAATAAATATATATTTTAAAGAAAACGTTCGCGGCTTCTCACACTTTTTATTTTATACTAATTACTCTCGTTAGAACAACCCTATTCTTTATTCGAGATTATATATATATATATTAGTTAGGTTTTGAAGGTTTTCACAATGCGGTTTTGTAAAATAAAGGAAGGTAAATAAGTTTTTGGATATGATCTATTTATTATACATTGATATTTCGAAATTAAAATCTCATTTTTAGAATGTTAGAATGATTGTGTTTGAACTTGCGACTTTCAACAAATGGTCCTTCCTGGCTGCTGCTGCTGTTGTTAATTGTAATGTGTGTGTGTGTGTGTGTGTGTGTGTGTGTGTGTGTGTGTGTTTATGGTGTGTGTATATGTGTGATTGATAGTTGAGGTTTTTATGGTCTGATGGTATCAGTATGTTTTGATATGTCCTTCATCTAAGTATGTGTTGACCTGACCGTTAGCTTAACCCATGCCAAAGGTGGAAGAGAGCCTTTTTTGTGACTATTATTGCGTGTATGTATGCGTGTTTATGTGCGTATACTACTAGTATTTCATTTTACTTCATTTTGTGTTTGTGATCTCCAAAGTATTTTTTTAATTATACATATATATATATATATATATATATATATATATATATATATATATATATATATATACACCATAGTGATGATCCACGTATACTGTCTTAATATGTATAGGAAAGAATATTAAAACGTTTTGAGTTTGAAAATGTGTTTAAACAAATACTGTCAAAAAAACACATTTTCAAACTCAAAACGTTTTAATATTCTTTCCTATATATATATATATTGTCTTACGTTTATGGCACAACTGGTAGTTTCATGCGTTATGCAATCATCAAGTGCATATTTCAAACGGACAATTTACTCGATGTTCATGGGAATTAAATCTTATAAAGTTAAGTTACTGCTTTTTGAATAACAAGATAAAAATATTTAGATATTCTAAGATTACATGTAGGTAAAATATCTACATTTCATCTTTATGTAATCTTAGAATATTTAAATTTTTAATATTGTTGTTAAAAAAAGCAGTAAATTACGAGTGGACTTAAAGTAAAAATCTCTCAGTTTGAAATGTGCACTTGATTATTGCATAACGCATGGAACTACCACATATATATATATATATATATATATATATATATATATATATATATATATATATATATATATATATATATATATATATATATATATATATATATATTCTACCTCTGAGCCCGTAGCTCAGAGGTAGAATCGCCAAGTGACGCCAATTCGGTTGGGTTTCAATCCTGCGTAAAAGGCAATCGGCTGTCTAACCGTATTGATGAGCTGTGATACAGTGAAACAGATCTATCTGCGGATGACTATATATATATATATATATATATATATATATATATATATAAAATTCTGTTCATAGATGAACCACTTTTATTAACAGCTGAATAATACTATATATATGTGCACCCTCATATATAAATTAATAATTTCACGTCACTGTATATAAGACACTAGCAAGACTAAACAGCCATATCTACGCTATTTATATTTGAAACTGTATGAAGTGATAAAATTGCGTAACTGTCATATATATATATATATATATATATATATATATATATATATGCGTGCGTGTGTGTCTGTATTTAGGCAGAAATGTTTTCTGTTAGGCATGTTAGATTAAATAATTTGCAAACATTGTGTCTGTTAATTTTAATAAAAATCTGTTTTGCAGTTATTTTCTGTTGCCACAACTTAAAAACCTGAAGATGATTTCGGAAGTAGATTGAAAGTACTTGGGAACATCGAGAAATGAATAATAAAATTCACTGTAAAATTTACAGCGCATTTCTTAAAATCTTAAAGATTATCCGTGAGTACGAACGGATTTTATTAAAAATCAACTGAAACAATGTTTGCAATTTGTCTTTTATATATATATATATATATATAAATACACACACACACACACACACACACACACACACACACACACACACACACACAGAGTAGAACCCGCCGTATGCGACCCTTACGGCAGATGTAACCTGTTGTTAACGACCGTTTTATGCAGGACGATTTGTTAATATTAACTGACTTGTAGTGAGCGACCACCTTCAGAACGCGACCAGTGACTAACATCAACGAATGAAAATCACTGATCAAGCGAGCGCTTAAAAAAAAGTCCATTTTGGTCGTACACTGCGAACTTCTAAATTAGGAGAAACTAAATGAGTAATCTATTTAATGTTGATTTGATTTAAGCCAGGAACACTTCTTAATTGTTTTGTTATTTTAGTGTTGTATCAGCCTGATAATTCTTGTTGAAATGTATATTGCCTGAGGTTTTGTACGACATGTATTGCATTTGACATGTTGAAGGGATTTATCGCAGTTTCTGGACTGATGAAATCTACATATTTTCCTAAAAATCGTAAGTCTTCTTTAAAAAACGTGCTTCTCGACAGAAACTGGTCTATATTTGTATTTAGTTATAGAAATCAAAATCAGGTTACGAGAAACCATTACCAAATAAGAAAGGACTCAATTAAAAAATTTCATAAATCGGACCTATCCCTAGTTCAATAAATAGTAATTTCACTAATTGAAATATATAATAATATAATAGAGGGTTTTTCGTCCGGCAGTCTTTGGTTCTAGCCAATAAATTCAGCTTGAAAATGCTCCAGTTTTGCTATTGTGTAGGCTGTAGCCACAAACTCTCCACTTGGTTGGGTAATCAGTATCATTTGAATGATAGCATTTATCAATACTAAATTTTTATCACGAAAACGTGACCATAAGAAAAGAAACAGTAACCGTGAGAGGAAACGACGAGGTTACTGATCTGATAAAGGCTTTTGTTTCTCCTTTTTTATTTTCCATAAGTGTAGGTTGGGATATTTGCCATGTCATAGCACGACTTGTTTACAAGAATGTATTTTGGTTTCTCTCATCTTTTTACCAGGTTACACTGTCTTTCTTAAACATCTGGTCTTTGGCTACACACGATAAAAAACGTCTCTATTATCTGGACATTTAAACCGTCAAACAGCACCATCTTTTTAATTTATTTGTTTGAACATTAGTTTTAATAGATACTCGTTTTTGAGTAGATAGTCTGTTTTAATTAAACAGTATATTTATTTATATTTACCAGCCTAAATGTTTTTGAGCAATTTTTTTAAAGAAAATATGTGTTATTCGGCAGGATTCGAACCTGCAACCCCTAGCAACACAGGGAAATACGTCAATTGATCTGACGCATCTTAGACCGCTCATGCAGGAATGATTTCACCGTCTAAACGAAGCCGAAACAAGCCTTATAAACACAATTTATAACATTTCATAAAATTGTTTGCATTTGTTTACATAAAGACACGTTTTTAGAGCAAATATGAATATTTCGATGAATCAGAAGTTTGTGTTTTATAAGGCTTGATTCGGTTTCGTTCAGACTGTTAAAACATTTGCGGTCGAGTGCTCTAAGACAGGCATATCAATCTGAGTTGATAGGGTCGCAGGTTTGAATCTTGCCGAAGGACACATTTTCCTAACAAAATTTATCAAAAATATTCAGGCCGATATATATATATATATATATATATATATATATATATATATATTGTGTGTATTTGGGCAGCATTTTTTCAACACGGTTATCAACGCACACTTCTGAGAAAAACGCTTGTTGATAACACGTACATACTTAAACAAGAAAATAACAAACAGAAACTAAAAATCCTCGAAGCAATCTGCATTAAACAATTTAAACCTGGTTTGAATACAATCAATTTTGATATTTCCAATAACGTACCCAAATGTCTGTAATCAGACCAGGGACCACAACGCCACTATTTTGTCACTGTCTTCGGCCATCCGCCACGGTAGGGATGGACTTATATTTTCAATTCAATTCTCTTTATTGTTAATAACTTAAATGTTCTATGTTTACTGTGTGTTAATATTTACTCTTTGATAATGGCTTATGTGAACCGAAAGCTTAGACCCGATAAAAAATTCATCAAATACTGTGATTTTTTGTTGTCTTTCAACGACATCACCATCAAGTATATCAGACGGTATGAACGGATCCTACACAAAATTAATAGACAAAACTTGTCTATATTATTCAATGAAACCTGCATTAATATATATATATATATATATATATATATATAATTATATATACTGCTTAATTAAAAACAGAGTATCCACTTAAATATGAGAGTATCTATTAAAAATAATGTACAAACAAATAAATTGAATATGTCGGTTTTTAATCCATTTTGTAAATGTCCGGAGATTTCCGTAACATTATTAAAATATCAATGTTTATATAGAGTTAAATACTGCTTTAAAAATTGCTATATAATAATATCTGGAAGAGGCATGGCACAGGGAACTAGAACAATCTACCTTAGTAGTATAAATAAAAAAGTTTGGTCCAAAATTCCAACGTATACGAGGTGAAAAAGGCCAGAGCGAACATCGGCCGAAATGACGTGAATATGACAACAAAGATGAGGACAACAGTCTAAACAATGTAAATAGTGTAAATAGTTACAATACTTCATCTCAGAAATGTAGACAGATATTGAAGGTGAATATGGCAACAGAGATGAGGACAACAGTCCAAACAATTTAAATAGTGTAAATAATTACAATACCTCATCTCAGAAATATAGACACAGCCTGCAAAAGGTTTATAAGCCATAAAAATGAATTAATTTAAAGAGTGATTGAAAAGTAACTCCCTATCTTTTGTATGAATGGCGAGGCATGAGTCCTGATTTAACCTCTGTGATTTTTTGGCGGGGTGAGTTGGTTAAAGGAGCAAGTTTGTTATAGCAAATTAAAAGTTTGGAAGAAATTGAAGGACGAATACAGGAAGTTATGTCATCCTTGCCACAAGAGTTCCACGCAATTCCTGAGCGGCTAGAAAAGCTGATAGGGAAATCTTGTGGCCATATCGAATTTTAAGTAAAATTTCTTCGCATTTCTATTTTTTGTAAAAAAAATATACTTAATTAATAAATTATAAGTACTTTATTAATGCGACAGATTTTCATCAATTTAAGTTCTTTTTAGTAGATGCCTGTATAGGAGTAGACGATTCGTTTAATTATTAAACAGTAGAATTATTTATTTTCGTTTATCGGCTTGAATATTTGAGAAATCTTATTAAAAAGCACATCAGTCAATCAGTTAAGTGCTATACGTGATACATGCTTGGGCGATCATGTCTCCAGAGATACATGACTGACTGGACAGAAGATTATCCCGCAGTAGGTATACTGTTGATATATATATATATATATAGGTAGATAGATAGATAGATAGATAGATAGATAGATAGATAGTGTATCGAGGTAGTAGATAATTTTCTAAACATATACTGTTAAATATAAGAAACAATGAATGTCTGCTATGTTTAATCCTGAGCACTTCTAAACATCGTATTTTGGCTTTAATTTCGGGTGAAAATAAAGACAAAGATTCTCTAACATTCGGATGATTTTTTTGAAGTTGGTTCTAAGCTTTCAACTCAAAATAAAATCGTCTTTGATGGTGGATGTTTTTATATTAACGTCCTTGTAACCTCTTTGAAGATGGCTCATGTGAGCCGAAAGCTTAGAATCAACTTTAAAAAAAATTATCCAAATGTTGTAGAATTTTTTCTTTATTTTTACCTGAAATTAAAGCCAAAATACGATGTTTAGAACGGCTCATGATTAAACATAATAGACATTCATTGTCTACATATATTTAACAGTATATGTTTAGAAAAAATATACATATATGATAATTGAAAAAGAACTCTATTTTATCTATTAGGAATCCTGACTTAACACTCTGTGATTTTTTTTCTTTGGAATTGATTACAAGAACAAGTCTGCTATAGCAAACCAAAGATTTTGGAAGAACTTTAAAGGCGAATACAAGAAGTTATGTCTTCCATACCACAAGAGTTTCCCGGTCAAATCATTTAAACGCGATTCCTAGGTGGTTTGAGAAGCCGGTAGCAAAATCTGGTGCCCATTTCGAATCTAAACTTATTTATAAATGGAACTTTGTGTGTGTGTGTGTGTGTGTGTGTGTGTTCGTTACCTATAGACTCCGAAACGGCTGAACCGATTTTCTTGAAAATTTACACAGTTGTACTTTAAGCGTCTGCGAGTGTTCTTAGCTAGGTTTTGTCTTGGAGGGACCCCCGATAAATATCGAAAATCGATTATCGAAAAAATCGGGTTATAGAAGGAGTGGTCCGATTTTAATCAAATTTGATACACTCTTAGACAAAGACATAAGAAACGATATTCAGAAGTTTTAAGGTTGCAGTTCTTACAATAGTGCAGAAAATCGATAATATATATATATATAAAAGGCAAGATGTTTGTGTGTGTATCTGTTTATCTGCCTGTTTGTATATTTTTCAGCCCTTTTATTTTAGTTTTTGCTTCGGGTTTGGCTCTAAGTAGGCATAATTGTAGTTCTTAGTCTCAGCCATGATACCATTTACTCAGAGGACTTATTTAGCCTTCAAAATTCAGTTTACGACGTAAAAGACTTATTTGATATCGATAGCAGGAAATCAAAATTTGACTTACATCCATTCATTTTTCTTTCAGTCTACGGTTTCGCTTTAACTGGAAATGTAATATAACAATCTCGCCCCACCCGAGGAAAGGCTGATGCAAGCGGGGGTGTTTTCCGGTCGTTGAAAGGAACGGATGTTTGTTTGACCTTATTTCCGGCAGTAGCGGAAATGGCTACAAGAAGCAGACAGAACAGGTGTCTCTGAGAATTACGTGGGCGTGCGTGGGCGAGGCAAAATCCGGAAGTACCGGTTTGGAGATTATAAAAGACCTCGGCGCACGGATTTCAGAAGCAGGCAGAGAGACAGAGACAGTCCGGACAGACAGACCAGAGGAGCAACAGACGACCCCCCCGTCAACCCGTCAACCCTTAGAAGCGCGCTCTCTCACTCTCTGTTCCCTAGGCTACACGGTTCATCGACATTAATAAAATATCACTTGATATTTTTATATATATGTTTGTTGTTCGTCGATATAACTGGAACCAGCATTCTCTAGGCGTAACACACGTTTATTTGGTGCCTAAGTGACTTGCTGTTTTGAGACAACAAAACAGATAGATACGAGCTGGTTACCACGGCAACGATTGAAAATTCAACGGACTTAAAACTACCAGATAGAAAGAAAAAAAGAAGACGAAAATATATAGCAGCCGCACGACTGTAAACGTCAGCCAAGGTAGGTGACTCTTTGATTTGATAGTGTGTGTGTTTTCTGCTCGTGTTTATAAGTCCAGTTAGAAATAAAAATGGAACAGCGTGCTTTTGCCGATCTGGCCCTAGAGCTGAAAAATGGATTGTTCGGTAGAACGGAGGGGGTTAGGACTACATGTAGAGAGTAGCGCATAGGTTTGGGGTTGACGGGGATGTTAAAGTTGGCGGGAGGAATGGAGTGTTAAAGTTGACGGGAGGAAGAAGTTGAAATATTTACCTATCTGTAAGTACAAAACATCTGAGTTAATGATTTATTTTTGTTGTTAATATTTTACCATATATGTGAAGTGAGTTTACTGGTATGTTGCTTAATTAATCTGACTTTTATTGAGTAAGTGAGATGTAAAATCATGTAAAGGAAGTTTCTTCTACTCTTTAAAGTGGATAATTGGATTAACTTGTTGATAACAATGTTTTCGTTGGGTTGTGCAGTGTTAGGTTGTTTTTTTTTTTTAATTCTTTTCAATGACTGTACACTACAAAATGATTTACATTTCTATGGTTGTGAATTATGCTTTTGTGCAGGTTCCCATCAATTCAACATCCTCTGTGAATTTTCATTTATGTGACTTGGGAAATATCTTTTGAAGATATATTAATTTCTGAAAACTAGTAAATACCTTGGAACAGATAGATATGGAGAGATTTAGTGAAGGATATGAAGAACTCCCGAAGAAGTTGACGATATGAGTCATTGCTGTCGTGGTCGGCGTAATAATAATCCTGGGAATAATAGCCAGGAAGCGGATTTTTAAGTGTAAAAGAAGCAACAGTGCTTCGGAAAAGGAAATTGAGTTATCCGTTGTGAATAGTACTCCGGGGTCGACGGGTGTTCAACACTCAAATGTCTCTGCGTTAAACAGAGAGATATCAACAAATCAGATATACTTGGTTTCGAATCCAGAGGAAGTAGTTCAGGGAATAGAAAACATTGTACAAACTAAGGGACTACGAGTCACGGGTCCATTTTTTTTAGACTAAATTAATATCCTCCACAAGTAAATTGCATGCGGATTAACGTTGGAATCAGGGTAATTTTCTTCATTTTCTATTGAACATTTCTCGGTCAGACTATGAATGATATGTACGGCAGATAATGACCATTTTTCTGTGTTCAAACATAGTATGTTTGAAATTAAATTAAATTAAATGAAGTTACATGTGTAACAATAAACTCGAGCAGAAGCACGCATGGTGTTGGTCAAAGGTCATTTACTCGATGTTAGTTTGGAAACTGGGGCGCGATTACCGCCTATAATCACGTGGTTATACATCGGGGTGTCTACGCTTATGGACAGAGTCGAGAAAGAAAATGAACATTTTTAAGAACTTTGCCCAATTCTGTGAAAATGGATATTAAAAAAAAAAAAAAGAAAAAAAAAAAGAGGAGGAAAAAAGAAAGAAAGAAAAAAAAGAACAATGAAACATCGAGCTGGTAGAACAATTTTCAAGATGGATACGAACATTGTTGGGTTGCCGATGTAGGCTCCACTATTTTTTTTTTTTTTGTTGTTGTTTTGTTTGTTTCGACACATGTTTTATACAATTGTCGGGCTTGTGTGGCATGGGGAGGAGAGTGAGGGTGTTGCGCTTAAAATGTTCTTAGGTGAACATTTTGGAAAATGGGTGGGCGAGGAATGTAATATAACAATCTCGCCCCACCCGAGGAAAGGCTGATGCAAGCGGGGGTGTTTTCCGGTCGTTGAAAGGAACGGATGTTTGTTTGACCTTATTTCCGGCAGTAGCGGAAATGGCTACAAGAGGCAGACAGAACAGGTGTCTCTAAGAATTACGTGGGCGTGCGTGGGCGAGGCAAAATCCGGAAGTACCGGTTTGGAGATTATAAAAGACCTCGGCGCACGGATTTCAGACACAGAGAGACAGAGGCAGACGAGAGAGCCAGACCAGACCAGAGGAGCAACAGATACGACCCCCCCGTCAGCCCCAGTAGAAGCGCGCTCTCTCACTCTCTGTTCACTAGGCTACACGGTTCATCGTCATCAATAAAAATATAACTCATATTTTTATATATATGCGTGTTTGTTGTATATTGCTATATAACAGAAACAACTATTGCTTTTTAGGATGAATGTGGACATAAAGTGAGGGATCAATTTATATATTGATTGTAATGTAGAATTGATCCCCATTTTATATCCACATTAGAATAGTATAGAATTTTTTTTATAATCATATCGCCCCAATCAAGGCATTTTACTGCCACTGTTTTGCAGGGGTTTACAGAGGAGGAAAGTTATGAGAAAGAGTGACTGGTTTTAGGGGTGTCAGGAAGTGGGTAAAAGAAGGATGAGAATACCGATGAGAGTGGAGTGGACGGAGAAAGGAGCATGAGAAAGAGGATGCAGGTTAGTGAGATAGGAGATGACTATTGACTTTACGTTTAAATTCTTGGAGATTGTAGCTATTGGGGAAGCAAGTACATTAAAGGGAATTCCACAGGCGGGAAGTGCGTGAGAAATGCAGTTACATTTTACCGGTTTCACTGTAAACGGGTGGGACCTAGTTGCTAATCTAGTAGCTCGTGTAAATTCATACCTCGGGGGCACCAGTGATCTAAGTTCATCGGAGCAGGAGCCGTGAAAGTATTTATAGAAGAGGCACAGGGAAGTCCCGTCACGCCGGTGAAAGAGCAACTGCAGCCGAGCTGTCAAGTCGGTATCGATCATATTAGATTCTCCGTTGGATTTTGTCAAGAACCCCGAGGTCAATAGCAGGGGCACCCAACCAGATGTGGCAGCAGTATTCAATACACGGGCGGATGGTAGATTTATATATATGCAGGATGGATTCAGACGGGAAAAACTTCCTGGCCCTGCACAGTGAACCGACCTTCTTAGCAGCGGATTTAGCAACGGATTCGATATGGTCATCCCACTCGAGGTTCGCTGAGAGTGTAAGGCCAAGGAGGCGTAGTGTTTTACTCACAGAGAGGCTAGCCTGTTCCATGCTAATGAGGAGCAGAAGTGATTGTCTATGGTGGTTAATAGATAGCAGCTTCGTTTTGGAAGCATTAAAATTTACGAGCCATTTCTTATCCCAGTCCACCACGGATCGGAGGTCCTTCTCGAGCTCGGCAGCGAGGTTCGCTTTGTCAACCTCAGCAGATTTTTGATCGAGGCGAGAGTAAATTATAAGTATTCTAAAATGTGGAGGTACTTTTCAATCACTGTATATATTTGCTTTTTTTTTTAGTTTTTTTTTTAATTTTTTTTTTTAGTTTTTTGAAATCGCTATTTAAGTCTACATACGCTTTATTTTTGGTAAAAGAAAAAGATAGATTTATTAACATTTACAGCTACATTTAATATTTAAACTTTTACATAATGCCATCAATCAAGGTTGTTCTAAGAATATCGGTATGACCTTAACTTATTCTTGTGGAGTAGTTTTCGCACTGAAGGTTATAATCGTACTATATCGGTTGATAATCGACTTAACGCACCTAAAATTTTAGGAATTTGGTAATCCTCCATTGAAAGCTGACTCCTTAGTATTCGGCTAACTGCCGACTAATATCAACTGCCTAGTAGTTTTACTGAACTCTAATAGAAGTCTAAAGAACTTTCTAGAACTTCTAAGAAATCCTATGGACTTCCCAAGAACTCCCTGTTAACTCTTATTAATATAGGAGGGAGAGTCTATTATCTGAGGAATAGATGTGTTTCTCCATAACGGAGGGAGAGTTCATTATCTGAGGAATAGATGTGTTTCTCCATAACACTTCTATATTTTCTTTACATTAGAAATTGTTATATACGGCTTCTTCGCCTCGTTTTACTTATTTCTTCAATCAGTCTTTGAGCTTTTTTTAAAAAAAATTGACCACATTTTCCCTCCTCCATGAATATCGATGTCCAACAAACATTCATCAGAAAATAAAATAACAAAAAATCAACATTGGAAATGAATGTGTTAAAACTCATATATGTCGTTTTGCTATCAAGAAGATAAGTGACTGATTTTAATACATACGGTTTTCATTTAATTTTTCTTCTTAATTTTCTAATCTAACCTTGGATCAGAGACACCGTTACCTAAAAATGACCAATGAGAAACCAGTACGCTCTATAGATGTTCACCTACTTTCACATTGTCAATAATTGCCCGACAAGCAACCATTATGTAGAAGATAATATGCATATATTCCGTGAGCAGGGCATGTGGTCGTTTTGTGTGGAGTGCGACAGTGTCGTCAGCTGTAGAGAGCTTGCCCAGTGTTCTCATATCAGACTTTGCCTCCTGGCGGGCCTTGGACGCTAAAGTGCTTATTTGATAATGATAAGAGCTGTTTCCCTCTAAGGAAACTTTCGGCATTCATTGGTCGAGCAGCCAGTATAGTTTTCGATTGAAATTTATAAAATGTTTCTCTCAAAACACTTTTTTGTCGCATGTGTGATATTACTATGGATGTGCGTTGTGGTGAAGTGGATATCGACTCGGAACGAGAAATCGGGGAGCCGAGTTCGAATTCCAGTTTAATTCTTTGCATTCACTTACGCGCAAATACCCTTGGGAAATGTATTAATCCGTCTCTTCTCTCCAGTTATGGGTTAAATAACAGGACAGATTGGGTTCTATAGCTTTGGCTAGCAAACAGTCTGCCGCAGAAAGTAATGGCTACTGCGGGATAATCTTCTGCCCAGTCAGTCATGTCTCTTTTGAGACATGATCGCCCAAAGCATGTATCACGTATGGCACTTAACTGACTGACTGAATATAATAGTTGAAAAGATGATTAAGGCTTCTACTGGACATGAAATGGGGGATCATTTTATTACTGCATAACAATATAAAACTGATCCCCCACTTATTACTACTTAATAATATAATACATCTCTTCCCACTCTAGTTATCGGTTAAATAACAGGACAAATTAGATTCTATACCCTTGGCTGGCAACCAGTCTACTGCAGAAAGCAATAGCAACCTAGAAGGAGGCAGACTTTTTTGCGTGTATATTATCACTATACACCCCCAATAGCTGAGAGTGTTCTAATTCATTGATGAATGAACGATGCGTAGATGCCAGAGTAGCTACTTTTTTCAAAGTCTACCATTCTTCCAGAGTTTTCAATCAGGGTGTCAGGGCGTAAATATATATTTAAATAAATTGTGTTAAACGAGAGAGACAACATAGTTTTATATATTTTCTTTCGGATTTTTTCATATTTTCTGATTAGACTTTTTATTTCAGAATTATATTTGTATAAAAATTGTTCAAAGGTTGTCCTAGTTCTTACGAACGTCATCGTTCATCATCAGGGACTATATTACAGTTTAAAAATCAAATATTGCTTTGCAGCAGGAAAAGTGCTACAACATTTTAAAAGAAAATAAATAAACGTTATGAAACATTTTTAAATTCAAAGGCAGTAATAATGTAAACAACCTGCACACGTGAAGATCTGTGCTCACGTAGATGCGTGAATTTTATGGGATACTTGGTTGTTAAAGATTTTAAATGCCGTGAAAATACATTAGAGAATTTGAACTTCGAAGGAATTAATTATGTAAATAATCAAAGTACTCAGAGGTAAATAATTATTTACCTTAATTATATTTCAAAGTATAGCCCGACGTTGCTCGCGTGTAATGAAAGCTTTAAAATTAATTCATGATCCTGGAGCTCAGACACATTGGACGTTGACACGAAAGACTAAAAAGCAATAGTTGTTTCCAGTTAAAGTGAAACCGTAGACTGCAAGAAAAATGAATGGATGTAAGTCAAATTTTGATTTCCTGCTATCGATATCAAATAAGTTTTTTTTGTCGGAAACTGAATTTTGAAGGCTAAATAAGTCTTCTGAGTAAATGGTATCATGGCTGAGACTAAGAACTACAACTATACCTACTTAGAGCCAAACACAAAGCAAAAACTAAAATAAAAGGGCTGAAAAAAATACAGGCAGATAAACAGACACACACACAAACATCTTGCCTTTTATATATATATATATATATATATATATATATATATATTATCAATTATCTGCTCTATTGTCAGAACTGCAACCTTGAAACCTCTGAATATCGTTTCTTATGTCTTTGTCTGTGAGTGTATCAAATTTGATTAAAATCGGACCAATCCTTCTATAATCCGATTTTTTCGATTTTTGATTTTCGATATTTATCGGGGGTACCTCGACACAAAACCTAACTAAGAACACTCGCAGACGCTTATAGTATAACTGTGTAAATTTTCAAGAAAATCGGTTCAGCTGTTTCGGTGTCTGTAGGTAACGGACACACAGACACAGACACACGCACACATTCAAAGTTCCATTTATAAATAGGTTTAGATATATACTAAAATATGTAAAATGTTGACTAGTATATGACGAATATATATATATATATATATATATATATATATATATATATATATATATATATATTTTAATCGTATCACCCCAAGCAAGGCGGTAACGCCACTGATGTGCAGGGGTCTACATAATAGTGAGAAGATTGGGAAAGAGAAAGCCGGAAACCACATCCTAAACAGGGAACAAGGGATGAGCCTCTTAACCTGTTGAATAGACGTGGGTGGAGTGTGAACCGGGCGATAGATAGATCTATCTACTCCAATTGAAAAAAAAAAACAATATTTGCTGAGCTTTACCAAAAAGTGCTGTGTCAGTTTCTGTCCCACCAATCTTTTAAGAAAGAAAGATGGCCACGGAGGTCATGAAAATCAACATTTACAATCCTAATTTCAGTGAGTAATTGTAGAACAAAATAGGCTGGGGAACTCCAAGGTTTCGTCCCTGGAATAAAACTCTCTAAAAGTCAAATCAAAGGCTACATAAAAGGCCAACTCAGTAATGCGTTCAGATACACCAGCTATCAACATTTTTAAAAAAATATTTAATTTAAAATTAAGTGTCCTTCTATCTTTAATGCTGCGATGTAAAATTTAGCAGAATGTGACGAATAAGATCACCGATGATACGCTGCATATATATATATATATATATTGTAAATTATATTTTAGAACATGTACAGAATTTGTTGATATAACAGAATTTTTTATTTTATATTTTTTATTATTTTATTTTTTTACATATTTTATATATTTTTATATATAAAAAAATAATATAAAAAATAATGTAAAAAAACTTCTGTTGATGTTCTAAAATATAATTTATAATAAATATTCACAGCTCTATATATTATATATCGAGCACTGTTTTAAATTAATATTCTGGGCGTTGTAAAAAAATTTCTTCTTCGTTCACTCGGATATATATATATATATATATATATATATATATATATATATATATATTGTATTGTAATAGTTGTTACAATGGTTTATAAATTCATATTATCACTACACAAAAATATTCGCGTTTCGAAGCTGCTATGTGCGCTTCTCATCGGGTGAATAAGTTGAAATAAAAATTAAATGGTGAAAACGGTTTATTTATGGTGATAGGATGTTTAAGTGAATGTGGGGGGGAGTTTATTCTGATTTAGTCGGCCGTATTGTAACCTTAGAGATATAGCTTTGAGTTGTATCGTGCACTCTTTATAAAAGTAAATGCATGAACATCAGGTAAAAAAAACTACGAGTTTAAAAACTTTGTTACAATATATATATATATATATATATATATATATACTACCGGGCATAATTATTAGACTACACCAGTTTTTTAAAAGAAATGATGTATTTTATACTATATGTAAGTGGATAATTCTAAATGAAATAGAATGGTTCTTTTGTTATTATTACTTTGCAAAATTTTACAAAGCAGAGAAGCAAAGATGAACTCGTCCGAATCACCCTAAATTTTCTTCATTCTTTCATTAATGAAACTGCAATATAGGTAATTATTAAATATTTATAAATTCATTTGATGCACATGTTATTGTGCAGTATTAACAAAAGAACCATTCTATTTTCATTTACGATTATTCACTTGGCAAAAAATATTAAAAATAGGATGAAATACTTCATTTTTTTTAAATTACTGGGGTGGCATAATAATTATGGCCGGTAGTATTTCATATATATATATATATATATATATATATATATATATATATATATATATATATATATGTAATGAACTATTCTGAACATTATTTTTACCGATACCCGTATTTAAGTAGATATTCTGTTTTTAATTAAACAGTATTTTATATTTATATCTACCGGCCTGGTTATTTTACGATAAATTTTTATTGCGAAAATGTGTGCGAAAAATTTATCGTGAAATAACCAGGCCGGTAGATATAAATATAAAATCCTATTTAATTAAAAACAGAATATCTACTTAAATACGAGTATCGGTAAAAATAATGTTCAGAATAGTTCATTACAAATTGTCGGTTGCTTATAGCCAGGTTTCGTTGGAATTCATATATATATATATATATATATATATATATATATATATATACAACATAGTGATGATCCACGTATACTGTTTTAATATGTATAGGAAACACTACTAAAAAGTTGTAACTTTAAAAATGTATTTTTTTGACAGTATTTGTTTATTTCTATTATTTTAATCCCTAGGGTTGAACAGGGCCTTAGGTGTTTTGAATCTTTATAAATATTTCAATAGCTAAACATTTTTTAGATACAATTAAAAAATTTTCTCTAAAACAAAATTTATAAGTATTATTGAAGATAGGTTTACGTTTACAAATATTTAAAAAAAAATCTGTTGCTTTCTGCGTCACGTGATGTCAAGAAACTCTCTCCACTGACGCTCTCGTGAAATACGTTTCTAATTTAAATTTTAAAATCATTTGTTTCTGATGAAGGACCGAAGACGGTCTGAAATATCAAATATAATAATAGAAATAAACAAATACTGTCAAAAAAATAAATTTTTAAACTTACAACGTTTTAGTAGTTTTTCCTATATATATATATATATATATATATATATATATATATATATATATATATATATATATAGGAAAGAATATTAATAAAAAAAAGTTTTGAATTTTAAAAATGTACTTTTTTTGGACAGTATTTGTTTATTTTTATTAAAAATAATAAATAATAAAAATAAACAAATACTGTCCAAAAAAAGTACATTTTTAAAATTCAAAACTTTTTTTTTATTAATATTCTTTCCTATACATATTTAGACAGTATACGTGGATCATCACTATGTATATATATATATATATATATATATATATATATATATATATATATATATATAACCCCATCTCTGGTCTCTAACAATTTCTCAGCTTGAGGTAATGAAATTCCAGCCATCATCCTAAAGAAATATGCCCACTGTCCTCTCCAAACTCTGTGATTGTTGCCTCACTTCTTCCTGCTTGTTGGAAGTTCTCCTTTGTAGTCCCTGTTTTTAAGGACTCTGGGGGGGAGCGCTCTGGCCCCTCTAATTATTTCCCTATTAGGCTTTTATCTCTTTTCAGCAAGGTATTCAAGGCTATTATCAATGCTGAAATAGTTAGGCATCTCACATCTCACAACCTTCTCTCTGACAAACAATATGGCTTCCATTTCACCAGGTCTACTGCTGATGTATCACTAAATATATATATATATATATATATATATATATATATATATATATATATATATATATTATCCCTCAGTGACAGCACGATTCCGAAACGCAAAACTCAGATAATTAACTAATTCTTTTTTTGTCGTCCATTACGGAATTTGAATCTTAATCAAAATTTCTGGTTATCGCAACGTTGGCGCAGTTATATATTATACTAAGATTCAGTCAATTAAGTGTCATACGTGCTAAACGCTTTGGCGATCATGTCTCTTTTGAGACATGACTGACTGGGCAGAAGATTTTCTCGCACTAGGTTACCATTACTTTCTGGAGTAGACTGGTTTCCAACCAAGGCTATAAAACGCAATCTGTTATTTAACCCATAGCTGGAAGGAACAGACGGATTAATACCGTTCCCAAGTCTATTTACACATAAGTGAATGTAACGAATTCAAGTGGAATTCGAACTCGGCTCTCATTTGTTTTATTTAAGAAAATATATATTTTGCATTCAAAATAAACGAGATTTATATATATATATATATATATATATATATATATATATATATAGTGTATCGAGGCAGCAAATAATTTTCTAAACATATACTGTTAAATATTTAAATATCAGAAAAAATAAATATAAAAATAAAAACAAAAATTCTCCAACATTTGGATAATTTTTTATTAAGTTGGTCCTTAATCTCAGATCAGAATATGAGCCGAAAGCTTAGAACGAACTTAATAAAAAATTACAATAATAAATTATTATAATTTTTATTAATTTCAATATAAATGTTGGAGAATTTTTTCTTTATTTTCAACTGAAATTAAAGCCAAAATACGACGTTTAGAACGGCTCATGATTAAACATAATAGACATTCATTGTCTCTTATATTTAACAGTATATGTTTAGAATATATATATATATATATATATATATATATATATATATATGTGTGTGTGTGTGTGTGTGTGTGTGTGTGTGTGTGTGTGTGTGTGTGTGTGTGTAAAAATATATTTTAGAGTTGTGAATATTAATTTTTTATATTCAGCGGAAAGAGATTATTATTTTTCATTGGTTTAGAATTAGCGGGGATCACAACTGAAATACGTGTAACCACCAAAAATAAGGTTCATAGCAATAAAGAAAAAATATTGGATAATTAATCCATTTTAAAATGAATGTATACGCGTGTGTATGTATGCATATGTATACATGTGTGTGCATATGTATGTCCGTATGCATTGGACTCACTGCAACGTAGAATTTCTCATCTAAACAATTGTCAACAAAACTTTTGTATTGCTGCAATGCCTTGCCATGAAGGATGCATCTTAGTGTGCATAGTACCCATTAGAAGGTTCCAGTATACAGCAGAGTCGAATATTCATATATATATATATATATATACATACACTAAATTATACCATTTTTTAGAAATGCTTGCATTCATTCCTGACCACTGACAATCCCTTTCTTCCTGATTCTCAATCCATTCTTATAGTAAAATCATTTGCAATGCCTTTATATTATACATATAATAGCCCTATTTTATCAGTAATGCTTGCTTTCATTCCTGACCACTGACAATCCCTTTCTTCCTGATTTTCAATCCATTCTTACAGTAAAATTATTTGCAATGCCTTTATATTATACATATAATATATATTTTATGAGTATTGCTTGTAATATTTCCTGACCACTGACAATCCCTTTCTTCCTGATTTTCAATCCATTCTTATAGTAAAATCATTAGCAATGCATATAATAACCATATTTTATCAGTGTTGATAGTGACGTGATTTCCCTCTCTGTTTCCTATAAATATTTGCCTGGCAATTGTTCTAATGATCTCTCCCCCTTAATATCCCGACTGCATGAAGTTAAGCTTGCTGTTAGATTGGCAATTAGGTCGCATTGTTTTACTGTTGAAATAGCTAGATGGTACCGCAAGTTCTATTTTAATAGTTTTTTTGTCTCAAATTTTCTGTATATGAAATTTTCTTCCCGTTTCTTGCCGCAATCGTCAACATTTTAAATCAACGTCAGTCGCCATCTTAGGTCTTCCTGAAACTTGTTCTTTTCTTACCTTTTCTCTTGCCCAAAGTTTTATTGCTGTCTTCCATTTCTTGTTATCCCCTTGTGTCTTAGTGGCATTATTGCCTTGCTTCATGTGAAATGATACAAATAAAGGAGACTATGTCTGTCACATATGAACAGTTATTGTCAACATCCTTCCGTAGAAACACATCTCTGTTTCATCAAGTCCTTTTTACATGTGCGAGGAAATAATGACATGCTAATCCCATTTCACTTTGCCAGAAGTTCCCCTAGGGAACTTGCGGCCTCTAGAGAACTTGCGCCCACCCTCTCCCGCAATTGCGAGGTCTGCGGGTACCCTCAGCACGGCCCTGACTAAAAAAAATCAAGAACTTTCAAATGATCTACTGCTCTGGATCGAAAACGAGTTGATTGTCCAGCAACCATCAACTATGAAATGACACAAAATGACATCCCAATGACATGCCGACCCCAATTCACGCTGTCAGAAATTTGGAAACGGCATGCTGTTCTGCTAGGCTTTCGCACCGGAAGCATCAATACGAACGTTTTTGAATGTTCAGATGTCAATCCCAGGGAAGTGTAGAGGATTCGAAAAGAGTTGAAAGAGTCTAATGGTGATTACGAAGTTATCGAAACTCGGGAAAAGATCATTCTGAGTCCTAGATTCAACATGGAGGACTACATCAAGTGTATTGAGAAAGTAAGGCTGATTCTAAGTATAGGTGTCTCCGATTTCCAGTTATCCGCTACACCAACCAGATACCCAAACTTACAGCACCTGTTATTCCAAAGCAGTCACCCATCTACGTACTGACCAGGTTCGATGTTGTTTAACTGCGGCGATTGTACGAGAACCAGTGTTTTAATGTGATATAGCAGGATGTTTTTTGGATTATAAAAATTTTTAATTTTTCTTGCGAGTGAATATTGCATCAAAATCTTTTTGGAAAAAACAAATCAGTTAGTTAAGTGCCATACGTGAAACACGCTTGGGCGATCATGTCTAGAAAGAGACATGACTGACTGGACAGAGAATTATCATGGAGTAGGTTGCCATTGCTTTCTGCAGTAGATTGATGCCGACCAAGGCTATAGAATCCAATCTCTCCTGTTATTTAACCCATAACTGGAGGGAAGAGACGGATTAATACCTTTCTCAAGATATCTGTGCGTAAGTAAATGCAAAGAATTCAACTGGAATTCGAACTCGGCTCTCCGATTTCTCATTCCGAGCCGATATCCATTGCGCCACAACGCACATCCATAAATACAAGTACTTTTTCCAAATACAACACTTAATATTTAACCCATAGATGGGAGAAGTAATTTATGCCTTTTTTTTTTCGCTTACGACTAGTAATTGTTCTTTAAAAGCACAGCTCTTCTAGTGGCGTTGCTTGTACAAAATAATGACTGCGCATTATTCATTTCCCCAAAGATGAAAACAAGTCTGGGAGGAACAGAAATGTGGTTCTACAGAAGGATGCTGAGGATATTATGGACTGAACATGCGAGCAACTACGAAATTTTGGAAAAAACAAACACGAAAAGGAAACTTATACATAACACCAGGAAGGGACAACTGAAGCTTCTGGGACACGAAATGAGGAAGAAGAGCTTGGAGAATCTGATACTCACAGGACTTAAACAAATGGATGTTAAAGCAGGCTTGGGAAGAAATAACAGGACAACAAGGAATGGGTGGAGGTAGAGGACCATGATCGCCTATGTCCTGAAGGAACACGACACATGAAATAAGAAAAGGGCCTGTGCATGAGGCTTTTAAAGTAAAGAAAGGCTTCGCACGAGAGCGATAACAGTCACTGAAATTGAGAAAATTATTTTCTTAAAATCATCTTTTTTGTATCATTTCACCCCAAGAAGGGTGGTAAAGCCACTAACACACAAGCGGTTAATGGGTGTAAAAGAATTAAAAAATAGAAACTGTGTTTCCGGTTCTTTCTAAAGTCTATTTTAACGCTATACATCCAAAGCTTTTCCTTTCCTATGCGACTATAACTCTTCAGAGTAAACAACTAGCTTGAGCGACTCCTGGGCCTTGTATTGGGTGAATATTAGTAAAAAAAAAAAAAAAGAAGATAAATAGAAATTATTATGAAGGAGAGAGAAAAATAAAAGAGTAATCAGGAAAACAGGAGATAACGATTCACCAATTGCATTTACATTTTTGAGAACTTGGAGATTTAATAGGCATTTGATATCGGTACCCTCACTTATTTTTATTGGTATATTTAATGACATTATTTTTCGTCTTCGCCTTGTATCAGCATCTTTATGATAGTTTATTTACTAAGCGCCGCTTACATGTGGCACAAAGCCGAAGGTATGGTGCACCCAGTGAGGATCGAACTCAATACTCAGTTATAGTAGGTTCTAACGAGACAAGCTTGGTGAGCATTACACCACGTCAAGGTGACCAGCATCTTTACGATAAACATACTAGTCAAGCTAGAATTTTGACGGGTTTTATGCTTAAAAAGGCGCCTTATATGCCCACATAATAGGCCGTTACAATGCGATGTTATGTGTGTATGGCTTTTGTCATTTCATAACCTCCTTCCGTAAGCATGATGACGTAAAGGGTTTGACCTGTACTGAATAAAACTATGTCTGTCACATAAGAACAGTTACATTTAATGTAACCACGTTACATTTGTCCATGTTTTTCTCAGCAGCTTTCAATAGTAACAAATCTCTGTTTCATCAAGACTCTTTCTTCTATATGTGCGAGGAATTTGTGCGACATTCACTGCTATATACTAAGATTGCGAGCAAGAATTCAAAATAATTCTTTGCAATATGAGTATTGCTAAATTTTCCAGCGGATGATGTTGTATGCAACTTGTTTTTTGTAAACCGAGGACCTGAATAAATGCCAATCAAAACATGTAATAAAGATTAAAAAATATATCCTTGGTATGCATGGAAAAGTTTATAAGACATAGTTTGTTTCTGTAGTCACGTGATTTACTTGTCTTATTCAAAACAAACAAATAAACCAATTGTAGAAATATGTAAAAACTAAAGGCCGTTAGAGGCAAAAGAAAATGGCGGATATTCTGATAACAGAAAGACGAGTACAGGTCAAACCCTTTACGTCATCATGCTTACGGAAGGAGGTTATGATATTACAAAAACTATACACACATAACATCGCATGACGATAGGCGTTCATTGTAACGGCCTATTTTGTGGGCATATAAGGCGCCTTTTTAAGCATTGGTGTAATGGTCAGCAAGCTTGTCTCGCTAGAATCTACTATCATTGAGTAGTGAGTTCGATCCTCACTGGGTACGCCATACCTTCGACCTTGTGCCACATGTAAGCGGCGCTTAGTAAATGAGCTATCATAAAGAGGCTGATACAAGGCGAAGACGAAAAATAATGTCATTAAATATACCAATAAAATTAAATGACAGTACCGATAGGTCTATCAAACGCCTACTAAATCTTCAAGCTCTCAAAAATTTAAATGCAATTGGTCAATCGTTATCTACTGTTTTCCTGATTACTCTTTTATTTTTCTCTCTCCTTCATAAAGGTTTCTATTCATCTTTTTATGGCTAATATTCACCCAAAACAAAGCCCAGTAATCGCTCAAGCTAGGGGGTTACTCTGTGGAGTTATAGTAGCGTAGGAAAGGAAAAGCTTTAGGTGTATAGCGCTGAAATAGACTTTAGAAAGAACCGGAAACACAGTTTCTATTTTTTAATTCTTTTACACCCATTAACCGCTTGTGTGTTAGTGGCTTTACCACCCTTCTTGGGGTGAAATGATACAAAAAAGATGATTTTAAGAAAATAATTTTCTCAATTTCAGTGACTGTTATCGCTCTCGTGCGAAGCCTTTCTTTACTTTAAAAGCCTCATGCACAGGCCCTTTTCTTATTTGTCGTGTTCCTTCAGGACATAGGCGATCATGGTCCTCTACCTCCGCCCGTTCCTTGTTGTCCTGTTATTTCTTCCAAAGCCTGCTCTAACATCCATTTGTTTAAGTCCTGTGAGTATCAGATTCTCCAAGCTCTTGTTCCTCATTTCGTGTCCCAGAAGCTTCAGTTGTCCCTTCCTGGTGTTATGTATAAGTTACCTTTTCGTTTTTATTTTTCCCAAAATTTCGTAGTTGCTCGCATGTTCAGTCCATAATATCCTCAGCATCCTTCTGTAGAACCACAGTTCTGTTGCTTCGAGACTTTCTTTCATTTTTGGGGAAATGAATAATGCTCAAGCATTATTTGGTAAAAGCAACGTCACTAGAAGAGCTGTGTTTTAAGGCACAATTTCTAGTAGTAAGCGAAAAAAAGGCATGAATCTCTTCTCCCACCTATGGGTTAAATATCAAGTATCGTATTTAGAAAAATACTTGTTATTTCCAAAGACATGTTCATACAATATTCACTTGCAAAAAAAAAAAAATCAAAAATTCTTATTATCCAAAAGAAATACTGCTATATCGCGTTGAAATACTTGTCCTCGTACAATCGCCGAAGTTAAGTGTTACGAGGATGCCCTTATATAAAAATAATATTAATAATATCTCAAAAGTTATAGTAAGGGATTCTATTGAGTCCTATTTGTTATTACAAAAATGTTTTAATTCATGAAGTAGTTGTTAAATAGAGAAATTAGGACTAGGTTTTGGAAGATTGTAGAATATTCCAGTAAAACCTAGAAAATTCTAAGGGATTCTAGAAATATGCAAATTAGATGCTAGCCCCTATAAAAATAGGTCTTCGGAAGAGAGTGGTTAGTTGTCAAAAAGATTTGCTGACATTACCAACTCCGGCCCGATTCGGGATTTGCATATCCAGTCGAAAGAATCTCTACGAGAAGTTGTCGACCAACTAAAACCTGAAAGAGAATTTCATGGAACTAAATAGGTAAATAGAAATTTTCGACTCTTTCATTGACCAAATTAATACTTATTCTTTATATACACATTTGTGGATTTCCAAAAAAGTATGGCACTTAAACTACTTTGCTAGCTTAACTGGGTAAAGTTACTTGACACCTTACCTTCCCCTTCTCTCCTCGTAACACTCGCTAGTAGTAAACTCTATGTTTCTTGTTTTGAATGCGACAAAAATTGGGTATTTGTAAATATCTTATTTGGTGTTTTTTGTAAATTAAATATTTATTTGTGATTTAGCTCGGAGTTTTGCCATTCATTTTTTTCTTTGGTTACAACTTAACACCTAACATAAGCAACATCGAACCTGGTTTGTACCTAGATGGGTGACTGCTTTGGAATAACTGGTGCTGTAAGTTTGGTAATCACCATGAGACTCTTTCAACTCTTTTGGAATTCTCTACACTCCTCTGAGATTGACATCCGAACACTCGGAAATGTTCGTATTGATGCTTTGGGTGCGAATGCCTAGAGGTACAGCATGCCGTTTTCAAATTTCTGACAGCGTGAATTGGGGTCGGCATGTCATTAGGATGCCATTTTGTGTCATTTCATAGTTGATGGTTGCTGGACAATCAACTCGTTTTCGATCCAGAGCAGTAGAATATTTGAAAGTTCTTGTTTTTCACTCCAGTAGTCAGGGCCGTGCTGAGGGCCCCTGCAGACCCCGCAATTGTGTGGAGGGGGCGCAAGTTCTCTAGAGGCCGCAAGTTCCCTAGGGATCGCAAGTTCCCTAGGGGCCACAAGGCTCCTGGAAGCCGGAAGGCTCCTTGGCTTCGCAGATCTATTTTAATGAAAAAAAAAAATTAACAAAATAATTATTAGGATTAAATGGAAAATTATTTTCATACTTGTATGTTGAAATAGACATCTATCAGCCCATCTCGCTCACTTTCTTTATACATACATATATATATATATATATATATATATATATATATATATATATATATAATCTTTCATCGAAGCCTTCCGACCCCGAAGAGGTAGAAAATCATGTGTAATTTTAAAAAAATAAACTTGTGAGAGAAATAGATTATACATATGTTTTGTTCAATATACATAAAAAGTAGCTAAAAGTTGTGAAAAAGTTCGTAATGTATCGATTCAAAACGCCAATTCCTCGATTTCTTCCGTTTTTTCTTGATCACAGAATATCTGCTGTTCCGAGAGTATGTTATTTTGTTTAAAGTACCATTTATTGTGGATTCAGTATGTTCGTGGGGAGGGTGCAAGCTGCATTCTGCGTGTAGAGGGACCGCAATGCACATTCTGCTGGGGGTCACTATGTTGCTAAGCCCGGCACTGCCAGTAGTGCCCTGAAAAGTCATTCTGCTTTCGCGTAAGATTGTAGAAATAACAAGGAGGAGACCATAGACCTGTGATTTAATTGTTTCCAAGAGATGTTGCGTATAGTTCTCAGCATCCGAGTGTAGGTTCCATCAAGTTTAGACTCTAGGGTTTTAGTTAATCTCCAAGCAGTGGAATCATACATTAAAAACCAACTCTACAGCCGCATGAACAAATCTCAGTTCGAGTTTTTTCTGGTAAAACAGATTTCTCGTTTAAATTCATATTATTCAAGGCGGTCCAGATTTTAACCATGCGAATTTTCACATCCTTTTCAATAGAATTTATTTTGCTTCCAAGGTAATTCGACAGATTTCATTGATTTACCTGAAACAGTTTTTATTCAGCCTTTCTGATTGAATGAAGTCGGTTTTTGTTGGCAGCATTTTGTAGATGATGTAGGAATGATGCGATATTGGTAATTGTTTCTGCAGTGATAGCAAGGTCAACGGCATAGTAAAAATCGGTCAACTTCTTTTACTGAAGAATATTGGTCGTCAAGTAAAAACTAGATGATGATGATGTTTCTGGAGGAAAGTTCTGGAAACATAGTGAGGCGTGATAATATAGAGAAAATCCCCAAGGGTGTCCTGAAAATTTCTTTTGAAGTGAATAGTTTTCTGATTGTTTTAATTTTTTTTTAAATTGTAGTTGGCGAGGTTTTGCTTTCATTTCTGAAAAAAAAAGCCCAACCATTTTTATGGTTCCTACTGTATTTATTCTCATGAGACTTAAATACTTAAAGACTTTAAACCTCGCTACAGGGCTTTGGAAAAGACCTCCAATCCGTGGCAGACTGGAGTAAGAAATAGCTCGTGAATTTTAATGCTTCCAAAACGAAGCTGCTATCTATTAACTATCACAGACAATCGCCCCCACTCCATTAGCATTAATCAGGCTACTCTCCCCGAAAGTAAATCACTGCGCCGCCTCGGGTTAACTCTCACAACAGACCTCAAGTGGAAGGACTATATAGAATCCTTAGCTCAATTAGCTGCTAAGAAAGTCGGTTCTCTGTGTAGGGCCAGGAAGTTTTTTTCCGTTTGAAACAATCTTGCACATATATAAATCTACCATCCGCCCGTGCATTGAATACTGCTGCCATATCTAGTCGGGTGCGCCTGCTATCCACTTAGGTGTCCTTGACGAAATCAAACGCAGAATCTGTAATGGGATCGATCCCGACTTGGCAGCTCAGGTACAGTCACTTCACTTTCACGGCTTCTGCTCTGATGAACTTAGTTTACTGGTGCCCCCTATATATGAGTTTACGTGAGCCACAAGATTAGCAACTAGGTCCCACCGTTTTACTGTGAAACTAATAAAATTTAAACGCAAATTCTACTCCAACAGCTTCTTTTCTCGCACTTCCCTGTTGTGGAATTCCCTTCCATTTACTTGTTTTCCCGACAGCTACAATCTCCAAGCATTTAAATGTAAAGTCAATAGTCATCTCCTATCTCACTAACCTGCATCCTCTCTCTCATGCTTCTTTCTCCGTCCACTCCACTCCACTCTCATCGGTATTCTCATCCTTCCTTTACCCACTTCCAGACACCCCCTATAACCAGTCACTCTTTCTCATAACTTTCCTCCTATGTAACCCCCTGCAAAACAGTGGCAGTAAAATGCCTTGTTTAGGGCGATATGATTATAAAAAAAATTCTATCCTATTCTAATGTGGCTATAAAATGGGGGATCAATTCTACATTACAATCAATATATAAATTGATCCCTCACTTTATGTCCACATTCATCCTAAAAAGCAATAGTTGTTTCTGTTATATAGCAATATACAACAAACACTTTATGTCCACATTCATCCTTCTCTTACACACTTCCTGACACCCCTATAACCTGTCACTCTTTCTCATAACTTTTCTCCTATGTAACCTACTGCAAAACAGTGGCAGTAAAATGCCTTGCTTGGGGCGATATGATAAAAAAAAGTCTTTTAAAATGTCTTCAAAACACTCTGCGTCCTTTCAATCGAAGGTCGCTGACGGGAGTTTGAGGTGAGCAGGGAATGTCAGCTTCCCAGTTGCATTTGATTCAAAGCCCTTGAAAGCAAAACACACCCAGTTTTTCAAAATTAAATTAACAACGTTATCAGAGAAGCTTATGATGCAGTTGGGATACTGGGACATTGAAAGGAAACGAAAATACTGCAAAAGTAAAAGATGGTGAAATAGCACCTTTCATTCTTCCTCATCTTTTTATACTTGTCACAAGACAAAATCATTTATGGTAGACACTTCTAGAATAATACACTGGTAGTCAGTAGATAACATTGGTGATAGTGGCGAAAACTATAAAGAACAAAAAAATTCCGATTTTGTCCTCAAACATTCAACGAGGATGTCATATGCATTAAGGCGGCTTATATGCAGTCAAATACAGTAGTTCATATCTGTTTTAGCCTGTTAATATCTATCTATCTATCTATCTATCTATCTATCTATCTATCTATCTATCTATCTATCTATTTCAGTCTGTTCATATCTATCTATCTATCTATCTATCTATCTATCTATCTATCTATCTATCTATATTTCAGTCTGTTCATATCTATCTATCCTATCCTATCTATCTATCTATATATATATATATATATATATATATATATATATATTTCAGTCTGTTCATATCTATCTATCTATCTATCTATCTATCTATCTATCTATCTATCTATATATATATATATATTAATGCAGGTTTCATTGAATAATATAGACAAGTTTTGTCTATTAATTTTGTGTAGGATCCGTTCATACCGTCTGATATACTTGATGGTGATGTCGTTGAAAGACAACAAAAAATCACAGTATTTGTTGAATTTTTTATCGGGTCTAAAATATATATATATATATATTTCAGTCTGTTCATATCTATCTATCTATCTATCTATCTATCTATCTATCTATCTATCTATCTATCTATCTATCTATCTAAAGCTCTTCATAAATATATATCTAAAGCTTTTAATATGCATGTATCCATCTACAGGGTGTTCCAATAACTTGGAATTATTTTAAATGTGAATTAAGTTTGAACGTCCAATGACTTTTTTCATTTTTTTTTTCAGATTTAACAACTTCAGTCTTTGACAGTTTTAACCATGGAAAGATTAACAATCGAACAACGTTATCGAAGCCTGTTACAAAAATCGACGTTCAAACAAGACAAGTTTTCAAGTCACATCATTTCTCGAAACGCTGATGTTAATTACCCGCCACAATTATGGAACTTGAAGCTTTTAGATTTCTTCGTTTGGGGTCATTTTAAAAGTAAGGTCTATGCCAACAAGCCAACAAGCCAACAAGCTAACAAGCCAACTGCAATTCAACAGCTGAAGAATGAGATAATCAGGCACAATGGTAAGATCAATGGACAACTATGCAGAAACGTCATCAAAAATTTTGACCATCGAGTGGAGGTTTGCCGCCGAAATCTTGGCGAATATTCGGGAGATGTAACTTTTCACACATAATTGCCACGACTCAAATAACAGGATCCAATAGTGAAATCAGTAACATTTCGCAAATAATACTGTTTTATTTCCTGCTAACCTTCTTATATATATATATATATATATATATATATATATATATATTAATCATCTCACCCCAAGCAAGGCATTCCACTGCCACTATTGCGCATGGGGCTACATAGGGGAAGGTAAAGAGAAGGAGTGGTTAGACATAGGGAATGTCAGGAGGAAGGTGACAGATGAGTAAGTATACCGAGGATGAGGGTTGGGCAGATGGGAAGAGTGTTTGATAGTATTTGAGCAGGTTAGTGTGTTAGGAGGTGTTTATTGACCCTACATTTAAACTCCTGGAGATTGTAGCCGTCGGGGAAGCAATCGTGTGGAAGAGAATTCCACAGTCGGGAATATATATATATATATCTGCACGTAGGTCCACGTGTGCAATTAAAACGTGTCTTTATAAGAGCACGTGGGAATAACTAACAAAGAAACAAAGGTGTGGCGCGATGGAGGGTGGGAGTCGGTCATGTCGTATCCCTTCCGCTGTTTCTCTTTCTCTTGTTTTCATGTTTATCTTTGCAACAACGATTCCCTCTTGAGCATTACCGAAATTCCTCGACGCAAACCACTGACAAAACTCTCTGTCCATTGTATTCTTGCGACATGTACGGGGCCACAGATCTTTACAGCCAGAACGAATTACACGTGGAATTCGCGGTTCTTAACCGACCCTTCTAGGAGGAACTTGTTGGCCTCATTCGCTTCATTTTATTTTTGTTTACGTCTTCTTAGGCATTCCATGTAAATAAGACTTATGTAAAAATAAGTTTAAAAAGAAATTAAATAAATTAAAAATATATAGAGAGATATGAACGGCATTGCCTTCAGTAAATCGACCACACCTTTGCTGTTGGAAGGCGGACAAAAAACTTACAGTTCCATCCGCAACGAGCTTGCACTGACTCTGTTTGGGTCTATTCTTTAGGGTCAATGATCGTATCGCCCGAGCAAGGCGTCTGGGATTCTTGCTTTGAAAACAAGAAAAAGCTCTTTGAATTAAGGCCAGTTTTACATAAATAAAAAAACACAGATGCTTTCTCTCTCTCTCTCTCTCTCTCTCTCTCTCTCTCTCTGTTTCTATCTTTCTTCATGGAGTTACTATTGATGGTTCTCCACATCTTCCTATATTTCGTTTCTTTCAACAATACTCGCTCCTTTGTCTTTACGGTTCTTTGTCTCTAGGCTATTCTTCCTTCAGAACATGACCTCCACAGCTTTCTATTTTATTATTTTCAGCAATACTTGCTCATTTGTGACCGTTTTGTCTTTGTCGAACTCTATCTAGAGGATCTTCGTCTTTGATAGTGTGAGCAATCATGACCCTCCACAGCTTTCGTTTTTATTGCTTTCAACGATACTCGCTCCGTGGTGACAGGCCTTAGTATTTATGGTTTTGTTATGGAAGATCTTGGTCGCCAAGCTATTGTAGGGCCAGGAAGAAAGACACGGAAACAAGAAGGTAGGTGCAAAAAAGTGTATTAGAATAACAGAACATATATACAAGTAAGAGTGTCAGTAATCAGCAGATAGAAGTGGACGTCCGAACTGTATAGTAACACTGCGTCTTGACTGCCTCACGACTGTCTCTTGACTGTCACTAAACTGTCCCCTGACTGCCGCCCCGGAAGTCACTCAGGTTAGTATTTATTGACGGAAGAAGAGTCCATTCCTTCAGATAGATTGTTCTTTCAGAACAAGGCAAACATGACCTACACAGCGTTTTTCTTTTTTTTTGTTATTTTCAGCAATGATTACTCATTTGTAAACGTTTGCTTTTATTGAGGCACCGTTGCCACGCCAAAGTACAACTCACACTCTTTTGGCACGGCACAATGAACTAAGCTTTCTAGCAGCAGACCTAGCAAATGATTTAATGAAATTGGTGCAATACTTTTCTATTATAATTGTTCTTGACACCTTTTCCGTAGCTTGTACGAACTTTGTGTGCTGTCAATTCCTTAGAAGTAATGGACTAACCCATTTTGATCGCGTGAATAGAGAGAAAAATACATTACTCAGTTTCATTGAAAAAAATAAAATTAAAATAAAAGAAACAATGGCATATAGGAGTGTTTAATATGTCATACGGGGGTATTGTATTCGGTTGCATTTGTCTGTCTGTACGTGGTCAAGAGATCTTAAGATCCGCTGTAGAACTCCCTTCTTCGTGATTGCTTCGCTGTTACGATCTCCAAAAATTTAAATGCAACGTCAATTGCCATCTTCTACCTCCTTGACTCCCACCTTACTCTTACACTTTCTTTAATATGCTCTGTACCATTTTTTTCTTTTTTGTCTTACCTCTCCTCTCACTGTGACCCCCTGCGCACTAGAGGCAGTCCTGCCTTGCTTGGGGTGAAATGATTAAAATATATATGCTTCCCTTATATATTTAATCTCCAAAAAGTTAAATGGAACGCCAATTGCCATCATTGCTATCTTCATAAATCCCGTTCATCTTTTATCCTTTCTTCAATACCCACTGTACCCGGTCTTTTCTCTCATCGTAACTCCCTGCGCACTAGTGGCTGCCCTGCGTTGTTTGGGGTGAAATGATTAAAATATATATGCTTCCCTTATGGCTACAATCTCCAAAAAGTTCAATTCAACGTCAATTGCCATCATTGCTATCTTCTTAAATCTCATTCATCTTTTATCCTTTCTTCAATACCCACTGTACCCAGTCTTTTCTCTCATCGTAACCCCCTGCGCACTAGTGGCAGTCCTGCCTGCTTGGGGTGAAATGATTCATATATATATGATTTCCTTATAGCTACAATCTCTAAAAATTAAAATACAATATCAATTGCAACCTTCTATCTTCTTGAATCCCGTTCATCTTTTATCCTTTCTTCAATACCCATTGTACCCAGTCTTTTCTCTCACTGTAACTCCATGCGCACTCGTGACAGTTCTGCCTTTCTTGGGGTGAAATGATTCAAATATATATGCTTTCCTTATAAGTACAATCTCCAAAATTTTAATTGAAACGTCAATTGCCATCATTGCTATCTTCTTAAATCCCATTCATCTTTTATCCTTTCTTCAATACCCACTGTACCCGGTTTTTCTCTCATCGTAACCCCCTGCGCACTAGTGGCAGTCCTGCTTGGGGTGAAATGATTATTAAAAAAAATAAAAAAAATAAAAAAATAAGGACATCAATAATCCCACATGGAGTTGGAGCCACTGACTGATGGCTAAAAGTTCCGATAAACTTATTCAAGGAATTCCTGGTAGTCCATATCTTAGAGTTTTGAGACTGATTTTTGTTTAACAGTATATCAACCACTGTGGGTTATTTAATGCCAAAAATGAGGTGTTTTAAGGTATCTTTTTTTATGTTCGCTTATGGTGAGAAGATTGATTGAATTAGACTTTAATGAACATTTTTTCTTTTTATTCTTTTTTTTTATTTTAGAAAACTGAAAATGTCTTCTAGATTTGTATTGAAAAATGTTTTGCTGAGAATAATTTTTTTCCCTGAAAATGTTTTATTGCAACAATTTTATTTTCAAAAACGTATTGTTGGTAATATTTTTCCTTCAAAATTTTTTCAATAAAAGTCTATTTTTATGTATATATTTCTATAAAAGTGTATTTTTATACCTTCATAGAGTTTTGACACTAGTTTGGGAGTGGGAGTTGACTATTTGTCAGTAGCTGGGACAGGAGCTACCACTCCTGGTAGACCTGAGAACAATGGCAATTAAGAGGTGGTTACATGCTCTTCACAACCTCTCAATCAGAGGCCTTGCTGCTGGATGCAGGTTTACCGTCAGGCCAAGGGCCACCCATATCTTAGAGAAATACAAAAGAATTTTACTCATAGGTAGACCGCACACATTGCAAAGAGCTTTATTTTTATAAAATGTTTTTTTTTTTAGATTTTGTAATTACTTTTTTTTTTTATAATGATCATCAGTGGAAAATGTCATCAATCCATTTCTGGCTCTGGAAGTAAGCGTGAATGCATCAGAAACCAATAGAAATAATAATAATAATAATAATAATAATAATAATAATAATAATAATAATAATAAAGGAATTTGAAAAACTGTCAAATAATAATAATAAAGGAATTTGAAAAACTGTCAAAATTTGAAAAACTGTCAAAAAAAACTGTCAAAATTTGAAAAACTGTCAAAATTTGAAAAACTGTCAAAATATAAAGACCTGGAAATTGAAATAGAAAAAATGTGGAAATTGAAAACAAGAGTTGTGCCAGTGATAGTAGGTGCACTTGGACAACACATTGAAAGAATCCCTGGAAACCCCAGCTTAAGAGACATACAAAAAATTGTCTTATTAAGTACAGCCCACACACTAAGGAAAACTTTATCTATGTAATGCTGAGGATGATAGGGAAGATAGAAAAACATGAAATGGAGCCATAACAACACGCCACTACCTGCCTTAGGTCTCCCCGCAGACTTGGTTGGTAGTGAGACCAAAGCAGAAATCGAAATATGATGAAAAAAGACATAATAATAATAATTACATGTCTTCCGACAACATGTCTTCCGACAACATATAAAACTATTAACATCTATTTTTTTTGTCTTCCGACAACATATAAACTATTAACATCTATTTTAACAAAACAGACATATTTATACTTAGAAAGAAATGACATGATACCGCTTGAACAAAAAGGGTGCAAACGTGGCTGTTATGGTTGTAAAGACCAATTGCTAATTAACAAAATGATCCTGGAAAACTGCTACAGTACAAAGAAAAATCTTAGTACTGCCTGGATAGATTATGGAAAGGCATTCGATAGTGTGCCACATTCCTGGATTTTAAAGACTTTAAATATATACAAGATATCGTCCGTCATCATCAATTTCATCAAACAGTGCATGTCTATATGGAAAACAACCCTTTACCTCAATCATATAAATGGAACCTATAAGTCTGATGAAATAAACATCAAAAGAGGTATATTTCAAGGTGATTCTTTATCTCCCTTACTATTCTGCATATCATTAATAGCACTAACCAGTCAACTTAATAAGACAGAATGTGGTTATAAAATAGGCCAAAAGAAAATAAGCCATCTATTTTAAATGGATGACTTGAAGTTATATGCTAAGAATGATAATGAGCTTGAAGGTCTTCTGCAAACTGTAAAATGCTTCAGCGAAGACATTGGAATGAAATTTAATTTGAATAAATGTGCTAAAGCTACAGTTTTACGTGGATCAATACAAGAAACATCCTCAATTAGCTTAGACCCTGCTGTAACAATAAAAGAATTGAAACCAGAAGAAGCTTATAAATACCTAGGTGTAAATGAGAGCGAAAACATTCACCATAAAAAAATGAAAGAAATAGTGCGTAAAGAGTACTATAGAAGGCTACGAATGATATTAAAAACTGAATTAAATTCACAGAACAGAGTTATGGCCATTAATAGCCTTGCAATCCCAGTTGTCCAATATAGCTTTAACATCTTAAACTGGACTCTAAACGACATCAGGCGAATGGATGCTAAAACAAGAAAGCTTCTTTCTATGCATAAAATGTATCATCCAAAGGCTGATGTAGACCGTCTATACATACCCCGTAAAGAAGGTGGAAGAGGTCTTATTCAGCTGGAATTGTCATACAAGACAACAACTATTGGCTTACTAAAATACATAGAAACAACAAAGGATTGGATGATACAATTAGTAAGGCAACATGAAGAAAGAAAGAAAAAATATTCAATAATAAAAGAAGGCAGTAAATACAAACAAGATTTACAGTTAGTAGATTCTGTAGAAAAGCAAAACAGAAGCCAAGAACCAACTATTGCGGCAAAAAATATGAAAATAAAAGCCAAAGATAAAGCTCTTGAACAGATGAAACAGCGCTGGCAAGACAAACCTCTGCATGGCCAATATCCAGAACGTGCCAATAAATCCAATGTTGACAAAGTTAATATTCATCGATGGTTACGTGCATCTGGATTAAAGTCTGAAACTGAAGGCTTTATTTCTTGCAAAGTCTTTTCACTAGAAACTTTCAGGCAAATATTATGCATAATAATATGGATCCAAAATGCAGGTTTTGTGATAAGCACCAAGAAACAATAGACCACCTGATCTCAGGCTGTTCTGTGCTTGCTCCAAATGAATATAAAAATCGCCACGATAGAGTTGGGCAATATTTACATTGGGCAATGTGCAAACATTATAGAAAAGCTGTAAACAAACACTGGTATGAACATCACCCAGCACCGGTTACAGAAATAGAAGATGTAACCATTCTATGGGATTACACCATCTACACAGACAGAAAAATTGAAGCAAATAGGCCAGACATTATTGTTAAAAACCAGAAGGAGAAAACTTGTCTATTAATTGATATGGCTTGTCCAGCGGATTGTAACATAGCAATCAAGGAATTTGAAAAACTGTCAAAATATAAAGACCTGGAAATTGAAAAAGAAAAAATGTGGAAATTGAAAACAAGAGTTGTGCCAGTGATAGTAGGTGCACTTGGAATGATAAAAAATGGAAGAAAATAACACATTGAAAGAATCCCTGGAAACCCCAGATTAAGAGATATACAAAAAATTGTCTTATTAAGTACAGCCCACACACTAAAGAAAACGTTATCTATGTAATGCTGGAGATGATAGGGAAGATAGAAAAACATGAAATGGAGCCATAACAACACGCCACGACCTGCCTTATGTTTCCCCGCAGAATTGGTTGGTAGTGAGACCAAAGCAGAAATCGAAATATGATGAAAACTGATATAATAATAATAATAATAATAATAATAATAATAATAATAATAATAATAATAATAATAATAATGACCCTGTTTGTAAAAGACCGTTACCCAACGTGCCAGGCAACTTTGGGTGGACATTTGAACCCGTGCGTCACTCGTGGGAAAAACATGAGAAATACAAATAGAAATAAAAAGTCCAGTATGGCTCTTCCAGTGGATAAACAGGGAGCCCGTCCTTCAGGAGGGAACCTACCTGAGGTCGAAAAATCTGCCATAGGAACAAACTCCTACACAAAGAATGAATCTTCAGGTCCCCACAACCAGGATAATCCTAATGATGGTCCTGAAAATTCTCCAGCTAGATCTACAACCGTATATTTAAAGAAAGAAAAAATAAAATGGTCTCGTGAGGAGTACAAAGTCGTTATGACTGCATTTCATGAAGCGTTACTCAAACCTCAAAAAAACATGACTCGCCAAACATATGACATTTGGCGTGAAAAAGTTGGTCAAGCAAATAGAAAGTATATTGACGAAAATAAATTAGCCAATGTACGAAGGTACATTATTCGTAATAACCGACTGACAGAGGCTGAAATTAATGAAATTAAAAGAATTGTCACAAGAAGAGGAATCAACAAAATACGAAAAGGAACCGGAATCAGAATCAGAAATAAAAAGTAATAACATCAAACAAGCCACAGGTCATAATGTAGAAACCGTGAAACACGCAAATCACTGCGAAGATAATGCTGTAAGTTTAAAAGTGCTGGAAAGGTGTGATCTGAGTCAGTTAAAAGACAAAAATAAAACGAGTTCAGAACACATCGAAGATAATTATTTGACGGAAAATAAGAACAATATACAGGAAGCCAAGATAGAAATAAAAAACCATCTAAGTCAAATACAAAATATTACAATGGAGGAACGTGAACAGCTCCCAAAATTCCAACCAACAAAACAAAACCTCCGAACTATTAAACTCTACAATGCAGCACTGAAATTAATCTTGGATGAAGACACTCATACAAATCTCAATGAAGCAATATATGTATCAGCATTAGCAGCAAAAAAAAAATTGAATATCAAAATAAAAACAAGGCAGTCTCGCAGACATGAAGATCCACCTTGGAAAAGAAAAATAGAAAAAGAAATCGAACAACTTAGAAGTGAACTATCAGTACTGGATGAACTGAGTAGAGGAATAAATGTAAGAACTAGGAAAAGCAGAAGAGCCGAAAGAAAATATAACATTAGAAATGAAAATGAAGTCTTATCAAATAAAGAAAAAATAAAGCAAAAAATCCAACTGAAGGCTCAAAGAATAAGGCGCTATGAGAAAAGAGCAAGATTTTACAGACAAAACAAGATTTTACAGACAAAACAAGATTTTACAGACAAAACAAGATTTTTCAAACCGATACAAAGAGATTTTACAGGGAAATAGGTAAAAAAAGAATTGAAGTGACAGTCCCCCCCCCCCCAGAATGGAAGAAGTCACACAGTTCTGGGAAAAGATATGGGCTTGCCCTAAAGAACATAGCGAGAAAGTACATTGGATTGCGCAAGAGATAGAACGAATGAAAAATAAACCAGAACAGACATGTTCTGGAATTACAGAAGAGGATGTTAAATTTGCACTAAAAAAAGCACACAATTGGAAATTCCCAGGTATAGATAAAATTCCTAACTTTTGGCTATATTATTTAAATACAGCACATAAAAAACTAGCCAAAGACCTTCAAGAAATGGTTGAGGATCCCACTAAAATTCCTGCATGGATGACCAAAGGAATTACATTTCTTCTACCCAAGAATGGTGACACAAACAACCCGAAAAACTACAGACCAATTATATGTCTTCCGACAACATATAAACTATTAACATCTATTTTAACAAAACAGACATATTTATTCTTAGAAAGAAATGACATGATACCGCTTGAACAAAAAGTGTGCAAACGTAGCTGTTATGGATGTAAAAACCAATTGCTTATTAACAAAATGACCCTGGAAAACTGCTACAGTTAAAAAAAAATCTTAGTACTGCCTGGATAGATTATCGTAAGGCATTCGATAGTGTGCCACATTCCTGGATTTTAAAGACTTTAAGTATATACAAGATATCACCCGTCATCATCAATTTCATCAAACAGTGCATGTCTATATGGAAAACAACCCTTTACCTCAATCATATAAATGGAACCTATAAGTCTGATGAAATAAACATCAAAAGAGGTATATTTCAAGGTGATTCTTTGTCTCCATTACTATTCTGCATATCATTAATAGCACTAACCAGTCAACTTAACAAGACAGAATGTGGTTATAAAATAGGCCAAAAGAAAATAAGCCATCTATTTTACTTGGATGACTTAAAGTTATATGCTAAGAATGATAATGAGTTGGAAGGTCTTCTGCAAACTGTAAAATGCTTCAGTGAAGACATTAGAATGAAATTCAATTTGAATAAATGTGCTAAAGCTACAGTTTTACGAGGATCGCTACAACAAACCTCCTCAATTAGCTTAGACCCTGATTTAACAATAAAAGATTTAGAGCCAGAAGAAGCTTATAAATACCTAGGTGTAAATGAGAGTTAAAAAGTTCACCATAAAAAAATGAAAGAAATAGTGCGTAAAGAGTACTATAGAAGGCTACGAATGATATTAAAAACTGAATTGAATTCTCATGACAGAATTATGGCCATTAATAGCCTTGCCATCCTAGTGGTCCAATATAGTTTCAACATCTTAAACTGGACTCTAAACGACATCAGATGAATGGATTCTAAAACAAGAAAGCTTCTTTCTATGCATAAAATGCATCATCCAAAGGCTGATGTAGACCGTCTATACATACCCCGTAAAGAAGGTATTATTCAGCTAGAATTGTCATAGAAGATAACAACTATTGGCTTACTAACATACAGAGAAGCAAAATAGGACTGGATAATGCAATTAGTCAAACAACAAGAAAACAGAAAAAATATTCGATAATGAAAGAAGACAGTAAATACAAACAAGATTTACATTTAGTAGATTCTGTAGAAAAGCAAAACAAGACCAAGAACTAACTATTGTGGCAAAAAATATGAAAAAGAAAGCCAAGGATAAAGCTCTTGAACAGATGAAACAGCGCTGGCAAGACAAACCTCTGCATGGCCAATATCTAGAACATGCTAATAAATCCAATGTTGATAAAGTTAATACTCATCGATGGTTACGTTCATCTGGATTAAAGGCTGAGACTGAAGGTTTTATTCTTGCAGCGCAAAACCAAAGTCTTTTCACTAGGAACTTTCAGGCAAACATTATACATAATAATGTGGATCCAAAATGCAGGTTCTCTAATAAATACCAAGAAACAATAGACCATGTAATCTCGGGATGTTCTGTACTTGCCCCAAATGAATATAAAAATCGTCACGATAGAGTGGGGCAATATTTACATTAAACAATGTGCAATAAACTGGTATGAACATCTCCCAGCACCGGTTACAGAAATAGAAGATGTCACCATTCTATGGGATTACACCATCTACACAGACAGAAAAATTGAAGCAAATAGGCCAGACATTATTGTTAAAATCCAGAAAGAGAAAACTTGTCTATTAATTGATATGGCTTGTTCAGCGGATTGTAACATAGCAACCAAGGAATTTGAAAAACTGTCAAAATATAAAGACCTGGAAATTGAAATAGAAAAAAATGTGGAAATCGAAAACAAGAATCGTGCCAATGATAGTAGGTGCACTTGGAATGATAAAAAATGGAACAAAATACATTAAAAGAATCCCTGGAAACCCCAGCTTAAGAGATATCCAAAAAATTGTCTTATTAAGTACAGCCCACACACTAAGGAGAACTTTGTCTATGTAACGCTAGGGATGTGAAGGGAGAGAGAGAGAAAAAACATGAAATGAAGCCACGACCTGCCTTTGGTCTTCCCGCAGACTTGGTAAGTAGTGCGACCATAGTAGAAAAGAAATCGAAATATGATGAATAATAATGATAAAAAGGACAAGAAGAACAAGAAAAAAATGGAGACGAACAGGATTGGGATAATGAAATTAAAGGTTCTTTCATTGATGCAATATCATCGAATGCAGATAAGTTGTCGAGTTAACAAGTACAAGTACTCTTTATCGTCTGCTATCACACCGCCTTATCAAAAACAAAAAACAAAAAAAACTAATACATCCCAAATCTCACCCTATTATAATTATTATTATTATGTCATTTTTCATCATATTTCGATTTCTGCTATGGTCTCACTACCAACCAAGTTTGCGGGGAGACCTAAGGCAGGTCGTGGTGTGTTGTTATGGCTCCATTTCATGATTTTTCTATCTCCCCTATCATCCCTAGCGAGACAAGTTTTTACTTAGTGAGTGGGCTGTACTTAATAAGACAATTTTTTTGTATATCTCTTAAGCTGGGGTTTCCAAGGATTCTTTCAATGTGTTGTTTTGTTCCATTTTTTTATCATTCCAAGTGCACCTACTATCATTGGCACGATTCTTGTTTTCGATTTCCACATTTTTTTCTATTTCAATTTCCAGGTTTTTATATTTTGACAGTTTTATTATTATTATGTCATTTTTCATCATATTTCGATTTCTGCTATATTAGCACTACCAACCAAGTCTACGGGAAAAACTAATGCAGGTCGTGGCGTGTTGTTATGGCTCCATTTCATGTTTTTCTATCTTCCCTATCATCCCTAGCGTTACATAGATAGTTTTCCTTATTATCATTATTATTATTATTATTGTTTCTATTTTTACTTTTCTGTTCGTTTAGAATATTATTTTAGTTCAGAGAAATTCCAGAACTACAGTAACTGTGTTGTAGAAAATGTTTGCGTCGGACGCTCTTACCAAAAATCTGGCCAGTCGAGCAAACATCTGAATATATTGTCGACAGTAATACTTGATCGGTTTAAGAGAACTTTTCAGCGCCTCCTCGACGGAGAGCCTAATTTCGTGTGGGCGGTCATTTTCGATAAGTAAGAGAGATATGCAATCCTAAACACCTGCCGAATTCCCTACACAGTTGTTCTATGCGAAATAAAAATAACGGTGAACAGTGAAGGAAAAAACCAATAGATATGAAAGTAATTATATTATTCCATTCATAAAAACAGTTGATTTTCTTTTCCCGCAGATTCTCTCTCTCTCTCTCTCTCTCTCTATATATATATATCTATATATATATATATATATATAAAAACTTATTTATAAATGGAACTTTGCCTGTGTGTGTGTGTCTGTGCGTGTGTGCATCCGTTATCTATAGACTCTGAAACGGCTGAACCAAGTTTCTTGAAAATTTGCACAGTTGCACTATAAGCGTCTGCGAGTGTTCTTAGCTAGGTTTGTGTCGAGATACCCCCGATGAATATCGAAAATTGATAATCGAACAAATCGGTTTATACAACGAGTGGTCCGATTTTGATCAAATTTGATACACTCATAGACAAAGACATAAAAAACGTTATTCAGAAGTTTCAAGGTTGCGGTGCTTACAATAGTCCAGAAAATTGATAATATATATATATATATATGTATATATATATATATATATATATATATATAAATCGATACCAGGAATTCAAAATTTGACTTACATCGATTCATTTTTCTTTCAGTCTACGGATTCGCTTTAACTGGAAACATTTTAGTCTTTCGTGTCAACGTCCAAAGAGTCTGAGCTCCAGAACCATGGATTATTTTTGAAGCTTTCGTTACACCCGAGCAACGCCAGGCTATACTGCTCGTATATATATATATATATATATATAAAATACATTTCGATGTTCAAATCCGTTGTATGGCAATTTCTCCATGAAATCCCTAAGAGAAATTTCACGCATCATCGGCAACTTCTTTATTTCAAAATAAACTGAGATAAAAGTTTAAAAAAATATACATCACAGGAAAATTAAAGGGGTTGGATTAATAAGAAAGTAGACAGCAATCAATGTTTATTTTTAGATTTTTGGAAAACCTAAATTGAGTTCAGAGTTGTAAGTCAAAAATTTAGCTTTGTCTGGCTCTAAGAAAAGGAGGGGAAGATAAAGAAAGAAAGATGAGGGAAGAGGTGGTTGACAGGGAAGTAAACTAAGAAAAAAAGTAAGGAAAGGAAAGAAAAAGGAAAAAAGAAAAATCAATCTCCATAGAAACATTAACAGACGTGTTGACAAATAATATATAATTTTTTTGAACTTCTGTCGGTAATATATCTTGGTTTATTTTGAAATAAATAAGTTGCCGATGATGCATGAAATTTCTCTTAGGGATTTCATGTAGAAATGGCCATACAACTGATTTGAACATCGAAATTTATTTTATTTTATAATTGGCTCTGTAATTTAAATATTAATTACATTGAGCCCTCCACCTTGATCAGTTTTAAATATTAAGGTAATTAGTATTAATTAGGTTCGGGTCTTTGGGATTTACCTTCCTGCGTTTCCTTTTGGATTAAAGTTTTTTTTTTAATAATATATGTTTTTAATAATTTATATATATATATATATATATATATATATATATATATTGATTGATTGTTTAATTACTTAGTTTTTGGTCATAATAAAATTAGACGAGTACATATTTGTATTTTATGTATTACAAAACAAAAGTACATGACTTAAATGGTCAAAAGACACCGTTAAGACCAGGTGGTTCAATCACAAATCTATATTTAAAAGAGAAAGCTTTAACAAATGTACAAAATTGGCTAGCCTGTGTAGAAATTGAAATTAAAATATGGAAAAGACTCAGACATAACGTGGAGTATAGTGGAAACAGTTAAGCCTTACAACGGTGGCAAAATATGTAGACTGTGCCAGAAAGAAAAGTTAGTGCTTACGTTATTCCTAAACAAAAAGGAATTATCAAATGAAACTTAGCTCACGTAAAAACTCGTTTAAAATAAAGAATATATATATATATATATATATATATATATATATATATATATATATATATATATTCCATTTGTAAACGAGTTATTCACAAATGGAAAATATTCAAAAGTTCTACAATATAATTGTTTTGAACACTTTTAAATACAAATGTGCATTGGTCTAATTTTATTATGACCAAAAAAAGTAATTAAACAATCAATCAATCAATCAATATATATATATATATATATATATATATATATATATATATATATATTAACAGATATACATATTATTCTACGTTTTAGGCACTATTCTGGGTTTCATGCAGAACAGAAATCTTCGGGTGCTTATGTGCACCTGAAGATTGCTGAAAGGCATGAAACTCAGAGTCGTACGTCAAACGAAGGATAATATTGTATTTACGTTATTCGGACTATTGCCCTCATCATTGTTACCATTTGTACGACGTTGCTCCGGCCTTCTTCAGGTGCTAGGAATTTCTAACCGAACCCTTTATTACAATCACTGGGGCATATCATCCTCATTCATTGCGTAGTTGTGCCTCTTTTGGTAGTTATCTCCCTCTAATCCTGCAAGTTACTTGTTCACCACTGCTGTAGCCTGGTATTGAACTGACAACTCTAGGAGTCAAAAACTAAAAAATTGTTTATATCCTCTGAGCCATGTGTCTTTAAGAACAAAACAACTGAAGTTTTGGGACTTATATACCTAATATCCAGTAACTCTTCTTTTTTTTTTTTTTTTTTTTACTAGAGTTCATATTGTAAAATTTTGATGTTAATGGTTTTATCTAGTATTTTTAACAGAGCTCTTATTACAATTTTGACACTAATGATTTTCTCTGGCACTGGTAGGATGATATGTAAATTTATTAATATACATTGCTCTGTTATACAGTATTGATCACTCTTCTTTTCAAACCATATTCATATTTATATATTGATGTGTATACACGTGTATAAGCATATATATATATATATATATATATATATATATATATATATAAGTGTGTGTGTGTGAATATATATATATATATATATATATATATATATACAGTTATCCGGAGACTGTATCAGCTATATCACAGCTCATCAGTACGGTTAGATATCTGATTGTTTCTAGCCATGATTGAAACCCGACTGAATTGACATCAATCGGCGATTTTATGGGCGCTCGGTAGATGAAGGCGGACTTTAGTGTGTTATATATAATGTAAACATTCGCCAGTAACTGAGACTGTTCAAATTCATTACCGAATGAACGATGCGTAAATGCGTATCTACTGTTTATTCTTAAGTGTACCATTCCTCCATAATGCTCTATCGGGGTGTGAGAGCGTAAGTAGTGATCCGCAGACAGCATCACACCTCATCAGTACGGTTAGACATCCAATTGCTTCTAGCCAGAACTGAAACCCGACCAAATCAACATCAGTCAGCGATTCTACGCTCGGTAGAGGAAGGTGGACTTTAGCGTGTTATATACAATGTAAACACACGCCAGTAGCTGAGAGTGCTCAAATTCATTACTGAATGTATTATGGATAAATGCGTGGGTGGCTACTGCTTTAAAGTCTACCATTTCGCCATAGAGTTCAATCGGCATGCGAGATTGAAAAATACGCCCTGAAAAGTTAAGGCATCACAATGGTGCCTTCATGGAACTTCGAAGTCGGTATTTATTTGATAAACTTTGACACTTCTATCAACAGTCTAACACTATCACTATATTGAGCACTTTATGACAAAAACCTACTTGCCAAAATATATTTGAACCACTGAAAAAACATTCTTGGCACTTACCATCACAATTCAACACTATATATATATATATATATATATATATTGTAACTAAGTTGTTGAACTCGTAGGTTTATTTACCTTTTTGTTCATGCATTTACTTTTATAAAGAGTGCTCGATACAAATGTAGAGCGTTATACTGTAATGGTTGTTACAATGTTTTTAAATTCATAGCATCACAAAAGATTTCTTATGTTTCGAAGCCAGCCCATTATGTTTTGGCTTCATCCTCAGGTGATTTTTTTAGAAATGAGAATTATCCAGTTGAAAAGACCGTTCATTTGTGTTGGATTTGTTATTTTTGGGTGTTAGAGGGGTTGGTCTGTATCTGGTTTCGAAACATGAGAAATTTTTGTATATATATATATATATATATATATATATATATATATATATAGTAAGTACGTGTATTTTGGCAGTGTATTCTTTCTTTTAAACACGTTGTATTAAACGATAGAGACAACTTAGTCTTGCAGATTTTCTTTTGTATTTTCTCATATTTTCTAATGAGGCTTTTTGTTTCCGAATTAATAATTATTAAAAAAACCCTGCAAGATTAAGTTGTCTCCATCGTTTAACACAACGTGTTTAAAGATATATCAAAATATACGTACTTTAAATTACATGATCCCGCAGTTTTATATGACACCAACACCAGGGACTACAAAGAATTTCTTGTTAAACGACAAACTGATATTGCCAAAAATAATATTAACCACCTAAATACTGACTCTAAATGTATACAAAATGATATCATACAACACACCAATCTATACATATCTGAAGCTATCTAAGTCTGTTTTCTTTCTTTCTTTCTTTCTTTCTTTCTATCTATCTATCTATCTATCTATCTATCTATCTATCTATCTATCTCAGTCTGTTTTTATCTATCTATCTATCTATCTATCTATCTATCTATCTATCTATCTATCTATCTCTCTATCTATCTATCTCAGTCTGTTTTTATCTATCTATCTATCTATCTATCTATCTATCTATCTATCTATCTATCTATCTATCTATCTATGTCTATACATATTTTAAACACGTTGTATTAAACGATAGAGACAACTTAGTCTTGCAGATTTTCTTTTGTATTTTCTCATATTTTCTATGAAAAAAATATGAGAAAATACGAAAGAAAATCTGCTAGACTAAGTTGTCTCTATCAGAACCGTGTATTCAAATGCAATGTAACGTGTTATGACCGGATTTAAAGGTGATTTTATTAAATTGTTGTTTGGGTTGTTTGGACTTAATGTACATGGCCTCCATTATCTGAAGGTTCTTTTTATTGAAGATGGCTCATGTGAGCCGAAAGCTTACAACCAAATTAATAAAAAAATTATCCAAATGTTGGAGAATTTTTGTCATTATTTTCAACTGAAATTAAAGCCAAAACACGACGTTTAGAACGGCTCATGATTAAACATAATAGGCATTCATTGTCTCTTATATTTAACAGTATATGTTTAGAAAAAATATATATATACATACATATTAGATTGTTACACGTGAAGCATTTTTAGTTTGGTTGATGATCTGGTCGTCTGACGAATTAACTTCCTTAGTATATGAAAATATCATGACTTATTCCTAACTCTTTTTCTTTTTGCAGGTAATTCTTTCAATATATTATTTGTCATAATCCCAATGAAACTGGTTACAGTATCGACTATTCTTGATGTATGGTTACAAATTCGGGAAAAGAAGCATTTTTGCATCGAATTATTATTTGCAAAAAGAAATAGATACTCTTTGACAACAGTAAGAGAGTAGGTCAATAGTTAGATGCAAGGGAAACAATACAACAATGCGTAAAACATTCACTGATCCCTAAAAAGTTATTGGTTACTGTATGGTGGTATTTCAAAGGAGTAATTCATTCTGGCCTTGGGTACTAATCCTTCTCTTCTTCAGATAAGCTATAGATTATTTTTTAGGTTGTTACAAAAATAATGGCCGATTTCATAAACATAATTTGATTCTTGAAAAGTTAACTGTAGAAATGTTAAAATCTAAATCTATCTAAATTTATTTATAAATGGAACTTTGTCTCTGTGTGTGTGTGTCTGTGTGTGTGTCCGTTACCTATAGACTCCAAAACGGCTGAACCGATTTTCTTGAAAATTTACACAGTTGTACTATAAGCGTCTGCGAGTGTTCTTAGCTAGGTTTTGTGTCGAGGTACCCCCGATAAATATCGAAAATCGATAATCGAAAAAATCAGGTTATAGAAGGAGTGGTCCGATTTTAATCACATTTGATACACTCAAAGACAAAGACATAAGAAACGATATTCAGAAATTTCAAGTTTTCAGTTCTTACAATAGTGCAGAAAATCGATAATATATATATGTAGGTACCTCCACTTTTTCGGCAAAAATTTACGATACCTAATTTTAAAATTAAAATTTTAAAATAAAAAAACATTCTTCAAGATTTCATTTTAAATTTAAATGAAAGCTTAATGATTAAATTTATTATTTCCATTAATTAGAAAATTCTGGTGTATTTCATATCGAAATTATTAAATTTGAATGTCACATTAAATTTCAATTTCTTAAAATTTTCTTAAAAGCGGCCATTTTCTTAAAATTAAAGAATTTGCAAACAAACACAAATTATAAATTTTTAAAAATATTTCAAAAGATTTCTGACACTTTATTTTAGTCAAATTTGAAAATTGAAAGTTTAATTTATCTGATCGAATGTTTGACGAAGTGTTAACAGACAAGGTGTTGACAGCTGCTACGGATGGCCAGAAATGACAAATTTTCATAGACATCTATAATTAACAAAAATTAAAAATAACATAAATAAGCCAAAAAATTAACATCTTGATTTGGAATTTTTTAATAAATAAATTATTATTTAATCAGTAATCATTAATAAACTTTAATTAACATTAAGTAAAATAAAAAACTAGTTTTCTATTTCGAAAAAAAAATGAACACAGTAGAAAAGAAAAGTAGAACTATTCAACAAAAAAATTAATAGAAAATGAAAAACCTAGGCTAATTTCAAATAAGCAGGAAATAAAGTTTAAAAATAATTCAAATTAATTAAACATAATTTTCAAAATTAATTTACATGTTTCTTTTTTATCACAATTAAAATAACTGTCAGTGTCATGAAACTGAAAGCGAAACTAAGAAAATACGTTTTTCTATTTCTAGAAAAATTGTGAACACAGTTGAAAAGTCAACCTACTCAACAAACAATTAGAAAATGAAAAACCTAATTTCAAATATGCAAGAAATAAAGTTTAATAATAACTGAAATTAATTAAACATTATTTTCAAAATAAATTTAAATGTCTTTCTTTATTAAAATTATAACTGTCATTAAAATAAAAAAATACATTTTTAAACGTCTTTCTTTAACAAAATAAATGTCATTAAAAAAAAAGTGCGAACGCCAAAAAGAATTCAAGTTCAGTCAGTATAACTACGACCCTCGACCCTCGCTAATGCTTAGGAATTAAGGAATGTCTTTGATATATTCCCTCCTTAGATCAGTAAGTAGTTTTTGAAACAGTAAAAGATAAGAGGAGAGAGGTAAGGTAGGCGAACATAGTAAGCTGCTTGACTTGGGTTCAAGGGTGCTACTAATTACTCTCTTTTCCTGTCCATGCGTTCTGTATCTGCTTTTTATATCTTTTTTGGAGAACCGCAGCTCATTTGGGATTTATTGTAACAATTATTGTTCGTTTGTTATTATTTCGAGGGTTACGGTATGACCCACACTTATGTAAATACATAAAAGAAAAATATTTAGTTAAGTAGTAAATGAAAAAAAGAAAAATTAACTTTACATTTTAAATTTTACACAAAAGCTGAGCAAAAATATAACCAGTTGGTATGCAGACGAGATAAGAAACTAAAATCATTTTAGTAAAATGAAAATTTGACATAAGTAGAATAAAGGGACAAAACTCTTAGATCACGTGACCTGTTACATAATAATGGCACTTATAGTGTACCGTACATGCAAATAAGGAACCCAAAAATACAAAATAAAATTATTTAAAAAATCATTGAGCCCCCCTAACAAATAATAATCTTTGCAGTTTTGGATTCGTAATTTTTTTTTTCACTTAATTATTATATAATCTCATCGGAACAAACAAATACAGAAATTTACACGATTTTAAACTATTAAAATTTTTTTAAATTATTATAATTAAAATTGAAAAAAATTGAAAAAAAATTCTTGTAAAAATTCATTATTTATCAAATTTTTAAAATTTTTTTCAGACAATATTGTCCTTAATATTATTTATTTACAAAAGCAATTAGGAGCTTTTTTAATTAAGTAATAATGTCATAAATTTATTGGATTTATTATTTTTCAATTCAGAGCAGATTTGAAGTTCTTTGCGCGTCAATTTGGAAATCACCGACTTTGTTTTTTCTATCTCCAATGACTCCTACTTCTAACCAAAAAAAAAATCACTGGAACAAAAAAGTTTTGTGCGAAATTTCATGAAATTAAGTAAGTGGGGGGTAATACATTTGAAAAAAAAATGTTCCTACCAATATTTAAAATAAAACAGAAAATTAAAAATAATTTCATTCATTTCTGAATAAGTCCTGAAAATTTCATTAAAATCGGACAATTATTTGATTTTTACAAGAATTTCCAAATTAATGTGTTTTCTACGGAAAAAACGCGCGAAAAAAAACAATGTTATTTTTCGGAGTAGTTGATGACGTAAAACAAAACAAGATTTTAACCAAAATTTCGAACGTGTTAGAAGGATTAAAAAAAATTTCAAAAAATAATTAAAAAATAATTTGGTCTTTCATCTTAATAATAAGATAAACATTTTGACGATAAAAATTTATTTTCGTTAAGTTTGTGGCGTTTTGCATTACGCTATGCTGATTTCCCCGTGAAAAGTGGAGGTACCTATATTATAAAAGACAAGATTGTGTATGTGTCTGTTTATCTGCCAGTAAGTCTATTTTTTTCAGTTCTTTTATTTTAGTTTTTGCTTCGGGTTTGGCTCTAAGTAGGTATAATTGTAGTTCTTAGTCTCAGCCATGATACCATTTGCTCAGAGGATTTATTTAGCCTTCAAAATTCAGTTTACGACGAAAAAAACTTATTTGATATCGATACCAGGAAATCAAAGTTTGACTTACATCCCTCCATTTTTCTTTCAGTCTACGGTTTCGCTTTAACTGGAAACAACTATTGCTTTTTAGACTTTCGTGTCAACGTCCAAAGAGTCTGAGCTCCAGGACCATGGATTAGTTTTAAAACTTTCATTATACACGAGCAACGCCGGGCTATCCTGCTAGTTAATCATAATATGGGCTTTGAGAATCTATGCACCTCTGCCATCGCTCGACGAGTTTATTTATTCCTCGTTGATAAAAAGTTATGGCTGAGATGCAACAAAATCTTTGAAAGCTGATTCCATCTCTGGTTTGGATCGGAATGTTTTACCATTTAAAAATGTGCTTAAGTCCTTAAAAAATGATAATCAGTAGGTGAAATATCAGAAGAATATGGAGGAAGTGGTAAATTCTTTTGCTGATGCAACTTTGACTTTAGAAAGTGTTTGGGGAACTCATCACGATCGAGCCGCTGGCCTGATCGCCTACGGTAATCATAATGGATACACTTTTCATCACAAGAAAAGGATCATTGGTCTTACGCCGAAAGAGCATCGAGCACTCTTCAAACCGATTAATTTTTTAATTTTCATTTAGATCATGAAGAACCCATTTATCAAATTTTTTCACCTTGCCGATACTTTGCAAACGACGTGAGACTGTTGCAGTGCTAAAACTAAGCGTCTGAGACAGTTTCTCTGACACTTTGACGTGGGTTTTGCTCAACAACAGCCTGCAAGTTTTCGCTGTCAAGACTGCATGACCGTTTTTTAGCTTCTTCATCTTCAAGGCTCTCATCACTAGTATGGAATTTCTGGAACCACCTTCGTACAGTCTGGCACTTGTGGGCCCATCTCCCTGTCCTCTATAGATATTGGCAGAAGTTTGGGAGGCACTGGACCCAAGTTTGAACTCATACAAGAAAAATAAACCAAGATCATGTTTTGTCATGTTCATAATTAACGGCTTCTAGGTTTCAAGAATATTTATATCTGAACATAAGTTAAAAATTATTAAAGAGCACACATTGACTATTATGTATACCAAAATTCACTAAATATATACTGCGAATACTATGTTAAAATTGCTTTTCAAAATACAACACTTCGAGCGGCCATTATTTTTTTAACAACCTAATAAATTCTTTTTTTTTGTAGGTGTGGATGTTTAATGCTTAACTTCGAAACTACAATATTTAAACCCTTAAAATTATATATATATATTCTAATCCAACAGAGGAAGGTTTTGAAAACGAATTTATTTCACTGTTTTTAAATTAAGCAATGATATTTGTAAATTAAAACATCTTTTTATTTTAATTTAACACTTTTAAATCTTTAGTAGATAACACCAATTGCAGACCACCAGACAAGCACCATAATCTTTTAGTGATGTAACATTGGCTTTAGCAAATGTTTGGGGGACTTATCACGATCAGGCCATTGACCTCACCATTTATGGTTATCATAAAGGCTCATTCGTGTTACGCAGAAAGAGCATCGGGCACATTTTAAAACGCTTAACTTTTTGATTTTCATTGAGATAATATAGAACCCATTTATCGAGTCTTTTCATCTTGCCAATACTCTACAAATGGCGTGAGACTGTTGCAGTGCTGACACCAAGCATGTGAGACATTTCTCTGACACTTCGACGTGGATTTTGCTCAACAACAGCCTGCAATTGTTCGCTGTCAAGACTGCATGACCTTCTTTTACCTTCTTCATCTTCAAGGCTCTCATCACTAGTATGGAATTTCTGGAACCACCTTCGTACAGTCTGGCACTTGTGGGCCCATCTCCCTGTCCTCTGTAGATATTGGCAGAAGTTTGGGAGGCACTGGGTCCAAGTTTGAACTCATACAAGAAAAATAAACCAAGATCATGTTTTGTCATGTTCGTAATTAACTGCTTCTAGGCTTCAAGAATATTTATATCTGAAAATAAGTTTAAAACGAGTAAGCATTAATTGTATATACCAAAGTTCACCTAATATACAGTACTGTATAAATGTATTAGAACTATTTTATTTTTAATGAGGCATCAAGAGAAAGTTTAACATCACCCCTGTCCTAACACTTTTGCACACTACCGGTATTAGGACAGGGGTGATTTTCTTAAAAGCCTCACTGAAATTCAAATACAGGGTGAAAAGCCAAACATTTGTAGGAATTATTTAACTGAGAAGGAAGAGGAAGGAAGGCCTCGGAATTTGAATTGGCCTCCACAAAGACCTGATCTCAACCCTATTGAACATCTATGGGATATTTTGGATAAAAAAATTGATAAATCTTATATTACTTCACAAGACACACTTTGGGAACAAATACAAGCTGCTTGGCAGGAGATACCATTAGATACATTGAAGAAGCTTGTGATGTCAATGCCTGCCACAATGAAGGCTGTGATCAAAGCAAAAGGCTATTATACTAAATATTAAATTTATTTTGTAACAAGTATTTTTTCTTGTTAAAGCATTTGTTGAGTAAATCAAATAAAATACTTTAATTAAATTGTTTATTTTCTGTCGATATGCCTCATAAAAGATAAAATAGTTCTTGTCCTAATACTTTTGCACAGTACTGTGTATGTGTGTGTGTATATATATATATATATATATATATATATATATATATACTAGGTGCGATTGGTAAATTGTCGCAATTATTTTATTATTTCAAAGTAAAAGGCTATTATACTAAATATTAAATCTATTTTGCAACAAGTATTTTTCTTGTTAAAGCATTTGTTGCGTAAATCAAATAAAATTGCTTTAATTAAATTGTTTATTTTCTGTCTATATGCCTCATAAAAGATAAAATATTTCTTGTCCTAATACTTTTGCACAGTACTGTATACGGTGAATACTATGCTAAAATGGCTTCTCAAAATACTACACTTCGAGCAGTTGAATCCATTGCATTCACTTACGCGCAAATACCCTTGGGAAAGGTATTAATCCGTCTATTCCTTCCAGTTATGGGTTAAATAACAGGACAGATTGGGTTCTATAGCCTTGGTCAGCAACCAGTCTATCGCAGAAAGCAATGGCAACCTACTGCGGGATAATCTTCTGCCCAGTCAGTCATCTCTCTTTTGAGACATGATCGCTCAAAGCGTGTATCACGTATGGCAGTTAACTGACTGACTGAATATAATAGTTGGAAACATAATTAAAACTTCTTCTGGGCATAAAGTGGGGGATCAGTTTTATATTGTTTTGACGTTATAAACTGATCCCCCACTAAATACTACTTAATAATATAATACACCTCTTCCCCCTCTAGCTATGAGTCAAATAATAGGACAGATTGGGTTCTATAGCCTTGGTCAGCAACCAGTCTACCGCAGAAAGCAATGGCAACCTACTGCGGGATAATCTTCTACCCAGTCAGTCATGTCACTTTCGAGACATGATCGCCCAAGTGTGTATCACGTATGGCACTTAACTGACTGACTGACTGACTGACTGACTTCAGATTTGCTGTCTGTTTGGCTTGAAAGAAAAAGCAACAAAAAAAAAGAGCTTAGATGATAAAAAAGGTGGTTCTCCACGGGACTGGTTCCTCGTTGGGAGCAACTCCCAAAAACGGTTGAAGATAACACAGTCATCACCTGTACAAACAACAGTTCGTAAGTATAAACATGGTGGGACGAAGCAGACACCTAGGAAGGAACCGCCATTTTCTCTGTCAGAGATGGACGTAATTTATTCCAAAATGTCCTGGGTATGACAATAAACTGCATCCGGCAGCAAGGCCTCTGATTGGGAGATTGTGAGGAGCATGGAACCAATTCTTAATTGCTGTTGTTCCCAGATCCACTCTGACCTGAAGTGGTAGCACCTGTTAGGGTCCCAGCTATGGACAAATAGTTAACCCACAAACTGGGGTCAAATTACTATGAAAGTATAAAAATACACTTTTATAGAAATATATATATATATAAATAGACTTTTATAGAAAAATATACATTTTTGAAGAAAAAATATTACCATAACGCATTTTTGAAGAAAATTGTTCTCAGCAAAACATATTTGAAAACAAAACTACAAGACATTTTCAGTTTTCTAAAATAAAATAGAATAAAAACAAAACAAAATTGATTAAAATCTGAGTAAATCAACCTTCTTACTATTACTGAAAATTAAAAAATATACCTTAAAACCTCACCTTTTTGGCATTAAATAACCCACAGAGGTGTTGATATGCCATTAAACAAAACTCAAACATAAAACTCAAAAACATGTTCTATGTAATTTGCATTTGTATTTTGTCCATTATCATCGTCTTTGTTGTTATTATCACTATGTTTCAGCTGTCGTGTACGCCGGACTTCTTCAGGTGTTTGTCGATGGGAATAAAAATTTATTTAATTTACAGCGGTGGATTATTCTTGTTCTGTTATTTCAATCTAAGGATAATTTCTTATTTAGCATTTCTCGCTCTGTTTAGTACTTTATAATACACTGGCGGTATAGCCCGGCATTGCTCGGGTGTAACGAAAGCTTTAAAACTAATCCATGGTCCTGGAGCTCAGACTCTTTGGACGTTGGCAGGAAAGACTAAAAAGCAATAGTTGTTTCCAGTTAAAGCAAAACCGTAGACTGAAAGAAAAATGAATGGATGTAAGTCAAATTTTGATTTCCTGGTATCGATATCAAATTTTCTGCACTATTGTAAGAACTGCAACCTTGAAACTTCTGAATATCGTTTCTTATGTCTTTTTCTATGAGTGTATCAAATTTGATTAAAATCGGACTACTCCTTCTATAACCCGATTTTTTCGATTATCAATTTTCGATATTTATTGGGGGTACCTCGACACAAATTCTACCTAAGAACACTCGCAGACGCTCATAGTACAAATGTGTAAATTTTCAAGAAAATCGGTTCAGCCGTTTCGGAATCTATAGGTAACACACACACACACACACACACACACACACACACACACACACACAGAGACAAAGTTCCATTTATAAATAAGTTTAGATTAGTACTTCTTCTTTTTCTTCGTCTTCTTTTTCTTCTTCTTCTATGTGCCATGTCCTTTCAGGACGTAGGCGATTATGGCTTTCCACGTCTCCCTATCCCTGGTGGCTCTTAGCACGCCTTCTCCTGTTACACCACCCAAACCCGGCTCTACCATCCACTAGCTCAGGCCCATAAATCTAGAATATAAATGTATAAAAACTGGCGTGGCCACAAAATGAGGGATTAGTTCATATATTGATTATAATATAGAACTGATCCCCATTTTATATCCACATTATAATTATTTATAAACAGTTGCCATAAATATTATTTTTCGATGTGGCCTGTCTCTTTAGGACATAGGCGATCATGTCTTTCAACGTCTCACTATTCCTGGTGGATCTTGGCTCGCCTTCTACTCTTACGCCACACAACCCTCGTTCCATCATCCACCTGATCATATCCTTCAAATATGTTATCCGCTGCTCTCCCCTGTCTCTTTTCCCCTCTATTTGGCCTGTTAGTATCAAGCTCTCCAAGCCCTCCTTCCTCATTGCGTGTCCCAGGAACTTCAGCTGTCTCTTCCTGATGCTCAGTATTAATTTCCTTTTCGTTTCCATTACTCAGTTATTATTAAACATGTTTACTACTTCGTTCTATTTAGTACTGCTTCATTATCATTCGCCCTGTTTAGTACTCCACCCACGTCTATTAAACAGGTTAAGAGGCTCATCCCTTGTTCCCTGTTTAGGATGTGGTTTCCGGCTTTTCTCTTTCCAATCTTCTCACTATGTTTCTTTTTTTCAATTGGAGTAGATAGATCTATCTATCGCCCGGTTCACACTCCACCCACGTCTATTGAACAGGTTAAGAGGCTCATCCCTTGTTCCCTGTTTAGGATGTGGTTTCCGGCTTTTTTCTCTTCCAATCTTCTCACTATGGGTTTTTTTTCAATTGGAGTAGATAGATCTATCTATCGCCCGGTTCACACTCCACCCACATCTATTGAACAGGTTAAGAGGCTCATCCCTTGTTCCCTGTTTAGGATGTGGTTTCTGGCTTTCTCTTTTCCAATCTTTTCACTATTACGTAGCCTCCTGCACATCAGTGGCGTTAAAAAAAAGTAATTTAGTAATATTTAGTACTAGCAGTATAGCCCGGCGTTGCTCGGGTGTAATGAAAGCTTTAAAACTAATCCATGGTTCTAAAGCTCAGACTCTTTGGACGTTGGCAGGAAAGACTAAAAAGCAATAGTTGTTTCCAGTTAAAACGAAACCGTAGACTGAAAGAAAAATGAATGGATGTAAGTCAAATTTTGATTTCCTGGTATCGATATCAAATCAGTATTTTTCGTCGTAAACTGAATTTTGCAGGCTAAATAAGTCCTCTGAGTAAATGGTATCATGGATGAGACTAAGAACTATAATTATATCTACTTAGAGCAAACCCGAAGCTGAAAAAAATACAGACACACAAACATCTTGCCTTATATATATATATATTTATATATATATTATCGATTTTCTGCACAATTGTGAGTACTGCAAGCTTGAAACTTCTCAATATCGTTTCTTATGTCTTTGTCTATGAATGTATGAAGTTTGATTAAAATAGGATCATTCCTTCTATAACCCGATTTTTTCGATAATCGATTTTCGATATTCATCGGGTGTACCTCGACACAAAACCTAGCTAAGAACACTCGTAGACGCTTATAGTACAACTGTGTTAATTTTCAAGAAAATGGGTTCAACCGTTTCGGAGTCTATAGGTAACGGACACACAGACACACAGACACACAGACACACACACACAGATAAAGTTCCATTTATAAATAAGTTTAGATTAGATATTTTAATACTGATCTGTTATCGTTCGTCCTTAAATAATCTCACATATTTTTCTGGTTTTAAATAACCTGCCAAAAATTGATAACCTGTGAAAAATCAAATCAATCTGACTGCTTCACATTGGATACCCACTGACACATTTCACCCACTGACTATCACTTTTTCAAACCTTTCGACAACATCTTGTAAGGAAGAAACTTCAACATCCTAAAAACCACTAAAATTGCTTTCGATGAACTGGCCGCCCACTTCACAATTCTGTGTCACCGGAAATATTGAATATATGTTTTTTTTTCTCTTCTTTTTCGTAGAAATGTGAAAATTCCATCTGCTCTTTATTTCGACCAATAGAGTTCACTTTGAAATGAGATGTTGTTTTAAATTTAATGGTGAAAAACTTGCATTAATTTCTGAACCACTTAATATCTACATCCGCTTTTAAATATCAATATAAAGATGTGCATGGGGTGGATAAATAATCCAAACCTCTGAGCTTGACAGGAGGGATATATATATATATATATATATATATATACGTACATATATATCTACATATATATATAAATACATATATATATATATATATATATATATATATATATATATATATATATATAACAAAGTTGTGGAACTCGTAGGTTTTTTAACCTGCTGTTCATGCATTTACTTTTATAAAGAGTGCTTGATACAAACGTAGAGCGTTATATTGTAATAGTTGTTACGATGGTTTATAAATTCAGAGTATCACAACACAAAAATTTTCGCGTTTCGAAGCTACCTTTTTTAGGTCATTCCAACTTCGTCACCCGATGAGAAGCACCTAAAAAAAGGTAGCTTCGAAACGCGAAAATTTTTGTGTAGTGATACTATGAATTTATAAACCATTGTAACAACTACTGTGGTTAAGTTTTAAATTTAAAAGTTTTTCAGCTGACTTTATTTTTCAGTCGATGAGACTTTCGGTTGTAGAAGTTAAATAAAATTTATCATTGATAATGTTTAAAAGTATAGCTTGCATATAAAGAAGGATTTCTGCCTAAATGCACAAGTATATATATATATATCTAAACATATTTATAAATGAAACTTTGTCTGTGCGCGTGCGTGTCTGTGTGTGTGCATCCGTTACCTATAGACTCCGAAATGGCTGAACCAATTTTCTTGAAAATTTACACAGTTGTACTATAAGCGTCTGCGAGTGTTCTTAGCTAGGTTTTGTGTCGAGGTACCCCTGATAAATATCGAATATCGATAATCAAAAAAATCGGGTTACAGAAGGAGTGGTCCGATTTTAATCAAATTTGATACACTCATAGACAAAGACATAAGAAACGATATTCAGAAGTTTCAAGGTTGCAGTTCTTACAATAATGCAGAAAATTTGATATCGATACCAGGAAATAAAAATTTGACTTACATCCATTCATTTTTCTTTCAGTCTACGGTTTCGTTTTAACTGGAAACAACTATTGCTTTTTAGTCTTTCGTGCCAACGCCCAAAGAGTCTGAGCTCCAGGACGATGGATTAGTTTTAAAGCTTTCATTACACCCGAGCAACGCCGGGCTATACTGCTAGTATATATATATATATATATATATATATATATATAAACGTGATTATAATTATACTCGTCTCGAAACCTTCGTTGAAAACTTTCGAACGAAGGTAAAAAATGGTTTTAAAAAAGAAAAAAGAGCTTAGGACATGAAAGTCTGTCAAAAGTGTTCGGAGAGGAATTAGCACGAAGCCCAAATAAAAAAACCCGACACGAGTTACGATCTAACAGAAAGCGCTCAATGGGAAGGTCGACCTATAGTGGGGTATCTATTCTTTTCCCGTTTGTAGTGGGAGTCCGTTCAAGTGATGGGTAGTTGTATATTTTTGAAGATTAACGGAATTTGGCCTTGTTGTAGATAGCCCACTATAAGTCATAAAATGATTATAAAATCAAGAAAAGCAAATTGATTTGAAAAATAACATTTTATATATACACTTATCAATTAATGTTTTTACAATTGAAGTAATACTTGAAATATAGGTCCAACGGATGTTGAAATGTTCATGGCAATAAAATGCTGAAAGAGAATGAATGCTTAGGAATGTCGGGAGCGATATGGGTAAGGAATGTCTTTGATGTAGTCGCTCCTTAGGTCAGTTAGTAGTTTTGAGGCAGGGAAGAAGGAAAGAGGTAAGGGAGGCGAGCGTAGTAAGCCGCTTGAATTTGGTCAAGGGGGCTACTTATTACACTCTTCTCACTCTAGTCAGTGTGAGTCGGCCTGCGTCGGTCTGTCTGGCGATGCTTTCTGTATCCACTTTTTATTTCTTCTTTTTGGATCACAGCAGCTCATTTGGGATTTCACACTTGTATTTGGGTCTGGGCTTCCCATTGGCTGATAAATAAAATTCGCGTAGGCTCGCGAACTGGAAATTTAATATTTAATTAATTTTTAGTTTTCAACTGGAACATCTGCGCGGAGCCGGCGGCGCAGCAACGACTTTTGGTCATTTGCTTTTTGGTCGTGAAAGCGCAAACATTCGGTCCATCACTTTTGCTCGGTGTCACCACGAAATTAATAGTACCTAGGTTTCTCCTAAACGGATCATCAGGGAAAGCTTTAGGTTCGTCTGGCTCATTAGGTACTATTATATATATATATATATATATATAATCCAAAAGGAAGATCAGGTAGGTAAATTCCAAAACCTGATCCTAATTAATATTAATTTCATTAATGTTAAAATTGATCAAGGTTGGGGTTGTTTCTATGGAAATAATTTTTCTGAGCTTACTTCCCAGTCAACCACCCTATCCCTCTTTTTTTCCTTTTTCTTTGTTTCTTTCGTTCCCCCTGCCACGTCTATCGCTCTGACATGGCTAAATTTCAACTTTTAAACTCTCAACTCAAGTAAGGAGGAGGAGTATGTTTTCTAATATGCGACATAGGTATCTGTCTGCTTTCCTCTTTACTTCCTTAAATTTAAAATTTGTTACCCCACCCCTTTTTATTTTATTTTCGAATTCGAATTCCAGTTAAATTCATTGCAGTCACTTACGCGCAAATACCCTTGGGAAAGGTATCAATCCGTCTCTTCCTTCCAGTTATGGGTTAAATAACAGGACAGATTGGGTTCTATAGCCTTGGCTGGCAACCAGTCTACAGCAGAAAGTAATGGCAACCTACTGTGGGATAATCTTCTGCTCAGTCAGTCATGTCTCTTTCGAGACATGATCGCCTAAGCGTGTTTCACGTATGGCCCTTAACTGACTGACTGACGGGTATAAAATCTTTTGTCATTTGAATTTGAGTAAATAACATTTTCGTTTCGCCGTTACTGAAGAAGCGAAGATTTCCTCGTAGAAATGGCTATTCAACGGATTTAAATATCGAAATTCTTGTTTTATTTCATATATATATATATATATAATTAAAAAACGAAATATTCTCTACTTACCTTACCCAGCGTAGTTTTTTAAATTTCGCCCGTGCGCCTTATTTTTTTATTTTTATTTTATTGTCTGCATAGTATAGCAGGATCAGTTGGGCACCCTCTGTGAGAAAAAGTATACCAAGACGTAATTCACTCAGCCAGAAATTTAGAAACCGCGTACTGTATTGATTGGCATTCGACCCAGAATCTTTCATACGAATATTACAGTGTGCTTAGGCGCCATTCTGAGAACAGTGCAGAGTATTTCAAAAGAGTTGGATGAGTCTAATGGTGATTACGATGGTGTTTAAAGAGATCACTATGCGTCATGCTTCCAATCATCTTCCCATGGGGCTTCAGACTCAACATGCTTACATCAATTACCTTGAGGAGGTAGTGCTGCCCTTGGGCAAGAGGGTGGCTGCTGGGAGACCCTGTGTCTGGCAATGTGACTCTTCACCATGCTACACAAGCAGAAGAATCGTGTCATGGCTATCAGATACTTTCTGCAACCACATCACCCCTTACGTCTGGCCTCGTAACTCCCCAGAATACATCCCCCTTGTGTGGGGCAAATTTGAGCAAGAGATCATAAAACTCCTTGTAGCAACAAAGATGAACTGAAGGCAGAGATTACAGCAGTATTCACCAATTTAAACAAGGAGACTGTCGAGAAGATTTGCAGGAGATTCCAAAGTTGCATAGAGGCCGTGGTTGAAGCCAATGGTTATTTTATTGAATAAATTTACTCTTTAGTATTTCAAGATATTTTTGTGTAATTTTGGTAAATACATCTGTTAAAATGAGATGGCATTGTTATTTATATTTTTGTATAATTTAGATAACAATTTATCCATCTCACCCTGCTGAGCATTTATAGATATAGACATTGAGGACATAGGAATCAGTATTGCATGCCTCAAGCCAATGTTGAGATGCTTCTGTGTCATTTTGGTAAATATATCCGTTAAAATGAGATGTTATTTTCATTTTTGCGTCATTTAAACTGCATGTTATCCATCACACCCTACATCTACTCAGTTTTTAATAAATTCCAGTTACATTTTCCTCTCCTCACCCCTTAGGTTAGTTCAGATGACAATTTGAAGAAAGTGAAATGTCAGGATAGTAATAGCGACCGTGATTAATTTCAGCTTTTAATTCTGTCGTCACATTCCCATAGGGTCAAATGTTGACATACACTTAGTTTATATTGACTGATCTGACCTTTACTCTGTTCATCTTGGGTCAAACGTTTCGGGTAACCTTCCAAAGTTTTTCACAATAAGCCGCAGGAATATGGGTTCATTCTCCCCGCCCTTTGTGAAATTTTTGCGGCTATTTTATTTATTTTCATTCTAATAAATTTCCACGGATAAAACGCTCATGAGCTACTCAAGGCTAAAGATTGCTAAATGAGGTAAGTCATATGAATTTTGGAGAAGAGTGTAGGAAGTGAAGACTGACTGGGCAGAAGATTTTGTTGTCGTTTTTTTTTTTTTCTGCGGTACACTGGTTGCAATCCAAGGCTATAGAACCAAGTCTAAAGTCCCAGTTATAAATAACTAGCAATACAGCCCGGCGTTACTCGGGTGTAATGAAAGCTTTAAAACTAATCCATCGTCCTGGAGCTCAGACTCTTTGGACGTTGGCACAAAAGACTAAAAAGCAATAGTTGTTTCCAGTTAAAGCGAAACCGTAGACAGAAAGAAAAATGAATGGATGTAAGTCAAATTTTTATTTCCTGGTATCGATATCAAATAAGTTTTTTTTCGTCGTAAACTGAATTTTGAAAAGCTAAATAAGTCCTCTGAGTAAATGGTATCATGGCTGAGACTAAGAACTACAATTATACCTACTTAGAGCCAAACCCGAAGCAAAAACTAAAATAAAAGGGCTGAAAAAAATACAAACATAGAGGCAGATAAACAGACACACACACAAACATCTTGTCTTATATATATATATGTTACTGATTTTCTGCACTATTGTAAGAACTGCAACCTTGAAACTTTTGAATATCGTTTCTTATGTTTTTGTCTATGAGTGTATCAAATTTGATTAAAATCGGACCACTCCTTCTATAAGCCTATTTTTTCGATTATTGATTTTCGATTATTGATTTTCGATATTTATCAGCCGTTTTTTCAAGAAAATTGGTTCAGTCGTTTCGGAGTCTATAGGTAACGGACACACACACACACATGCACACACAGACAAAGTTCCATTTATAAATAAGTTTAGATTGGCAGATTTAGTTACGTTGATATATTTGCAAGTATTAAGGAAACTGCGTGGGTGGTGTAGTGGATATTGGCTTGGGGCAAGAAATCGGAAAGCTAAGCGTTTAAGAAAAGAATGTGTTTTGATCTCTTGACTACATAGTGTGTCAATGAGCAAGCAAGGCTGAGTAGTGCCTTTAAACACAGATTTTTCTCTAACCCTTGACACACACACATCAGGAATGGCAAACAGAGATCAGAGAGTCACAGAGCCAACGCGTGAATTATTAGTGATAGAGAGGGCACTAAAAATGTGTAGGTAAATGGCCCTAGACTCGGATTTGTATTTAGGGAATGGTCATTAAAATATGACTCCGCCACCAACACCACTATCATCGTTAATTTGATGAAGATGTTAATTAGGCACGTTTTCATCCAAAGATGTATGATCATAATAGGTATTTTTTTAGTATGGAAATTATGATTAAGTGTAATCATAACACAAAATACCTATTAGGATCATACAACCATAGATAAAAAGGTTATAATTTCTTCTAATTTTGAAAATTGCAAGTTCATAAAAAAAATCCTCGTTACGTGAGCGTTCTTAAAAAACGGCAAAATCAGCTATTGTAAATCGCCTGATGGTAGAAACCCAGGTTGCTAAATAACACGTATAAAAATGACAAATATTTAAACATTCTACAATATAATTGTATTGAACACTTTTTAATACACCTGTGTACTAATTTCATTATGACCAAAAACTAAGTAATTAAAAAATTATATATATATATATATATATATATATATATATATATACTGTTAAATATAAGAGGCAATGAATGTTTATTAAGTTTAATCACATGAGCCATTTTCAGAGAGGTTATAAGGACGGTAACACAATAACATCCACCATCAGCGACGATTTTATCTTTTGTTGACATAAAACTCTGCTAAGCAACGGCAATAATAATAATAATTGTGAGCCGAAAGCTTAGAAACAAATTGATAAAAAATTATCCAAATGTTGGAGAATTTTTGTCTTTATTTTCAACTGAAATTAAAGCCAAAATACGATGTTTAGAACGGCTCATGATTAAACATAATAGACATTCATTGTCTCTTATATTTAACAGCATATGTTTAGAAAATTATTTGCTGCCACGATACACTATATATATTTTTTTTAATCGTATCACCCCGAGCAAGGCGGTAACGCCACTGATGTGCAGGGGGCTACGTAATAGTGAAAATATTGGAAAAGAGAAAACCGGAAACCACAACCTAAACAGGGAACAAGGGATGAGCCTCTTAACCTGTTCAATAGACGTGGGTGGAGTGCGAACCAGGCAATAGATAGATCTATCTACACCAATTGAAAAAAAAAATGAGAAGTTTGGAAAAGAGAAAGCCGGAAACCACATCCTAAACAGGGAACAAGGGATGAGCCTCTTAATCTGTTCAATAGACGTGGGTGGAGTGTGAACCGGGCAATAGATAGATCTATCTACTCCAATATATATATATATATATATATATATATATTGTCGAAAGTTTTCTTTCTTCAGTAGACTGGTTGCCAACCGAGTCTATAGAAGCCAGTCTGTCGTGTTATTTAACTCATAGCTAGAGGGAGAATAAAAGGATTAATAGATTTCCCAAGGGTATTTGTGATTCTCATTCCGAGCTGATAGAAATATTTTCAAAAATCATTTCTATTTGCAGAGCCTATTGTACATCATCAGCATTTTTCATCAGTCAGTCAGTAAAGTGGCATACATGATATACGCTTGGGCGATCATGTCTCAAAAGAGACATGACTCACTGAGCAGAAGATTAT